>VYZT01048705.1:21968-116226 GCA_013400735.1 Pomatostomus ruficeps
GCCCGTGGAGCGGCGGCGGGGAGCGCGGTGCCGGCGCTGTGCGCTGCGGAGGGAGCTCGGGACCGCCGCCGGCCGCTCCGCGCGGAGCCACCGCTGCGCGGGCTTTGCCGGCTCCAACTACCCGCCACAACGCAGGCATTACCAGCGAGCGCTGACGTCACGCCCAAGCGCGCCCCCCAGCAGCCAATGGTGTTCGTGGCAGCCTCATTATGCAAATACACGGGGGCGGGGCGGGCGAAGCGCTCATTAAGGGAAAAAATGGCCCGGTGGCCGCGGGAGCCGCGCTGGGGGTGCGCGGTGCCAGGGAGCGGGGCTGGGACACGCGCGGGGCCCGGGAACGGGGGCGGGGAGCGGCCACTCCTGCCCGCAGGGGGAGACCTGGCGCTCCGGCAAGAGCAGGGCTGGAGCCGCACCTCCACATGGCCCGGAGGGGCTGGGGGCGGGCACCGGGCACCGAGCCCGGCTTCCACCTCCGTGTGTTGGGGGGCTCTGGGGTCCCGTTCCCCGCCTCTTCTCTCTGTGCAGGCAATGATGGACAGACCTGCCCGCTTTTCTTCGTTCCTTTCCTTCTCTTCTCTTTCTTTCCCTTTCCTTCCCTCTATCCTCCCTTCCCTTCCTTTCTTTGCCTCTCTTCCTTTCCTTTCTTCCCTTCCTTTTTCTTCCTTTTCCCTTCCTCTTTCCTTCTTCCTGGCTTCCTTCCTTACCTCCTTAAAGACTGACGTCCATAAAACAACCCTCCATGTCCTTCCTCTGTAGAGAAAGAAAAAAAAAAAAAAGATGAGAAGCAAGAAGTAGTGGGGGAGAAATCTTAGAGTATAAGTCATTCTAAAAAACTGATCAAAATTCTTCCATTTCAGCATGAAAACAACAGCCTTAAGAAAGGTTCATGCGACAATTTCCCGTTTTTTACCCTTCATAAATACAATATAATTACTGTAATTACATTAGTGCTGTGCCTTAGGATAGCTAATCATAACTCATTCATATTTCTGGAAGTTGCCTATATGAATTAATGACTTATTATTATCTCTTTAGTTTGATATTTAATGCATGTATATTTTTATAATCCAGGTACTTTAACTATATAATCATTAGAGTGCAATTATTCTGTCGTGCAGTTATCCTTGTGCTTATATCAAATTAATGTTAATATACAGATATTGTGGAGCAGAACCACAGTGTAATGCCTCCGTAATTGTAATGCCACAGAGTGTAATTGCAGGCGCGATTGTAGAAAAGGGAACCATGATCTTTTCTGTACAGAAGCGTTGAGGAAGGAACTTCAGGGCAATTGCTGAAGGATTAGTTGGATAATCAAGTTAATACAAAAAAAGCCACTTCTGTGCTGTGTTTAGCCTCACAGGTGAGCTAATTCAAAGCCCATCCAAGAGGCTGGCATTTCTCTGCCTGCAAATACTTTGGACATACCCTTGCTTTCCCCCTGCTCTCCTTATTTCACAGTCCACTAAATCAACTTCCTCAACATGTGAACCCTAATCCTTCGCTTTTCAGTTTTAATGACTTTGGGTCTCGGTCTCATCATGACCCACCAGTAGGGACCCATCCGTGGCTCTGGGACAGGGCAGAGATGCCCTGGCATAAGTCCCAGCACCTTAGTGCTGAATGCAGCAGCGTCCGTCCCAACACTGACACCAGGGTTCTACCCAGGGGATCGTCAGGGAGGTGACCTGCAGCTCACTGCTTGCCTCTCCTCTCTGCAGCCGAGCATCACCCTGAACCCATGGCTCTGCCTGGCCCTGGGCCAGCTGTGGGTGCTGAGCAGCAACAGAGGCAGTGGCAGAAAAAGAAGAGGAGGAGGAGAAGCAGGAGGAAGGCAGTGATGAGGGTGGGACCCCCATCATCCTCATCTGGCTCCCAGCTCCTGCAGTGCCACTTCTGGGTTAGTTGTGGTGCCACATCCCATGGTATGGCAGGGCATGTTCCCAGCCATGCACACGCCACCCTGGGAATGGCCTCTGCCTCCCCGGGCAGGGAGTGGATGGGGGCATTTCCATGTCCTACATCCCCATGTCACCTTTTGGTCCCCCGCAGGGAAGGGTAAAAGCTGGTGTTCTGACAGCTCAGAGGGAGCCATGGCTTGGGCAGCACCTCTGACCTGCCCCCACCATGGGGCTTTGTCCTGCCCTTGTGTCCTTCTCCATGGGGCAGGGCTGTGCAGGCACATCTGCCCTTGGGCTGGGGGAGCAGCAGTGCCTGGCACTGAGTCTCCTCTCTTTCTGCAGCTCCCAGGCACTGAAGGAGCTGTGGGTGGGAACACTGCAGGGGTAAGCTGGGAGATGCTCCAGTAGCAGCCGGACAGGTGAACACAGCTCCCCAGCTGGGCAGAGGTGCTCCTACGGCTGGGGGCAGCTGTTGGGCAGAGCTGCCTGAGAAGAGAGGAGAGGCAGCTTGGAGCTTATCCATCTGTCTCCCTGTCCCTTCCCACTGCACAGGACAAAGGGAGCCCAGGTGACCCATCTGCCAAGTATCTAAGCCCTGGAGAAGGCGCTGAGCTGCTGCTCTGCGGTGTCTCTGCTCTGGGCTCTGTCCCTGAGCTCTGCTCCCCCAGCCAAGCAGCAGAGGTATCACTGCTCACCTCTTCCACTCCTCTTTTACCCAGTGAAGGACATTGAGTGCCAGGAGTCTGGAGAGGCTGGTTGAGGACCTGGCAAAAGGGAGAACAGCTGCCCTCTGGCTGGGCTGGGGTGCCAGGGATGTGTTGCTAGTGGAGTGAACTTGTGTGGGAAGGAGAAGGGGCCTGTGGTGCCTCTCAGCAAGCAGAGGGATTGGAGAGCCACCAGGAATACCAGCATGTCCTTGCCACTGTCACTGGGAGAAATGCTGTTGTGCAGGGCGGAGAGTCCAGGAGGGCAGAGGGTCCCAGCTCTGCTACGCTCAGGCTGCTGGGGCTGAGTGGCAACTCCCCAGTGCCCCTTCTGCTGCGGGGCTGCTCTGTGAGCACAGCCTGGTTCTTGCAGGCTAATCCCAAGCAAGGGCCTCCAATGGCCCTGTCTGGCAGTGGAGGACAACTTTGCTGCTCATCAGGTGACTTTTGGAGGAAAAGGCAACATTGTGCTCTGGCTGAGCTGCACTCACCTGTCCTGTGAATGTCACCCTGCAGGTGTGGGACCCCAAGGAAGGACATCACCTGGACAAGCAACGACATCCGTTGGGTGGTAGCCACTGGATACAGTTCAGGGGGGACAGATAGCCTCCACTACTGCCCACGGCTTGGAGAAGGGCAGAGCAAAGGCTGGGACAGGCTGTCCCAGTGACATGCCAACTTTCAGGAATCTCCAAGCCAAAGCCACAGTTCCAGCTGTCGGCTCCCTGCCTGTCCTGTCACATCACTCAGCACGGCCATGACCACTGATGGGCTTTTGGGATCTGTGCAGGTTCTCTGGCCCAACTGCTTGAGCAGGCTCATCTAGAACCCTAGAACAAGCTTCCCAGGACAGTTCATCCTGCTATAGGAGCTGGGAGCTATAGGAGTCCAAGAAGGGATTTTTTTCAAATTAGGACATTTATCTTCCTCCATCCTTCGTATTTACCAATGATCTGAAGTTGGGTAGTTGCTTTAGTGCCATGTCAGTATAGTAATAGCTGGAGTGTAAAAGAGTCAAAGGAGACTTTTGCGAAGGTCTCTGAGTTCCTGCATTTTTTGTGAAAAGGGCAGGTTTTTAACTATCACTTCTCCTTTAGTCATGGCATTGCTTAGGATCAGCAGTTAAAGCTGTCACTCAGCATCAAAAACTGTTCCTTCTCTTGGACTTGCCTTAATTCCAGCATCTTAGGGACTGAAAGCTGGCACAGCAGGCCTGCCAGAGACATTCCCACAGTGTGGCAGATGTGCACCAAGGAGACTCTGTCTTCAGCCACCATGATCATGTCCAGGGAAAACAGCTCATGTTCCTGACCAGGCCCCTGAAGGGAGAAAAGAGCAGCAATGCAGACACCGCATTTGCTCCCAGCCCAGGGCAGCAGCTGCTCAAACCAGCCCACCGTGACTGTCTGTGCTGCTGGGCCTGTGGGGGTAGTCAGGGCACACAGCATTCAACCTGAATTACCTCCATGAAGCACAGCTGTCAGGAGCCTCAGCGCACATGGACCCAGGAGCTGGTCCTGGAAATCACTAATCCAGACTATGGAAAGCTTTCAGCAACTGTGCCTATCCTGGAACAGCCTTTGCCATGTGCATCCATTTCTCTTAAAAACCGTTCTTCTAGAAAAAGAGGATTTCTCCTGAAAAAGACTTTTCTTGGGGAAGAGGCACCAGGGAGTGTTTGAGAGGGAGGAAAACTTCACATAGCACAGGGAATCAGGAGTACAACAAGTTTTTTTCTTGTTTGTTTTTTTATTTGTTTAATTAAAGAAGAGGGTGCAGGGAGGGGCATGTGTCAGGACCCATCAGTAGGGCCATGATGTTTGTTATAATTTCTCACCAGGCTGAACAAAGGCACCAAGACATGGGCCAGGAAATTTTTGTTCTTTACTGTGTAGTCATTCAACTCCAGCAACTAGCCCACTACTGAGACTCAAAAGGTGTTGACTAATGAGCCCTTAAATTTGTACAATAGGCTTCCACTTGTGGTGGCTAACAAACCTTTAATTTTGTACTGTACACTTCCATAAACTTTCAAGTCCTCAAAAGAAACTTCTCAAAGGTGCTGGCTCACAAGCCACAACACACTTCCACAAGCTCTCTACTCCCACAGCAAACAGTATAGAGTATGGAATAGAATATGACAGCTGTGCTTTGCCCAAGCAAAGCAAGGGAGGAGAGAAATAAAGATGGAGAAGAGAGAGAGAACAGAGAATATAACCAGCTCATGTAGATGATCCAGAGCTGGGGCAAACAGTGAGAGTGAAAGAGAAGGGGAAAAAAGAGAGTGAGGGGCCCTGACCCACTTCCTTTCATAGTTAACCTGGTGCAGGCCTCTTAACTAAACCAGATTTTTCTCACCCTTTTGTTCACAAATGCACAAACAGCCCTTGGAACCCTCCTCCAGTGAGTCCAGGGTGGCACCTGAGCACAAGTGTCCAGGCAGAGCAGGAAGTTGGCTCAGTTCAGCACTGCCGCACCTCCACAGGACCCTCTCTTCTGATCACAACTTTCCTGCCACGACAGTCAGAATGTTGTATTATGCCTGGTACTTCACTGGTCCACAACTGGAAACAAACTGAAGTGAGTACAAGTGTTCTGTGACATACAATCCAGTGCAGAAGGATTTGAAATCGATCTGTATACTTCCATTCCTTCGAGCTCAGATTACTTACTGGAAATAAGTGCTAAGTGGGTTGAATAAATCCTGTTCTTCTGTTTGTTTCAGTCCACCTCTTCTTCTTCTCTAGTGGATAGCCTTATAAACATGCACAGCCTTGGACTGGGAACTACATTCTCAAATCTGTCCTCTTCACCATGTTCTTTTGGACTCTCATACTCTGCCAGTATCATGTGCTAGTGAGAATATCTGTTATTGCAGATTATTGTATGCTGGCCACAGGAAATGTTCTAAAAATCTCTACAATCAGTTAATTATGTGCTTTTTTTTCCCTGCTTGCACAGATCAATCAGATTTCCATCAAATGAAGCTGCTGCTGTGGGACTTCTACAGTTTTCAGTTCTCAGTATTTTCCTCTGGGATTCGATCAATTTGAGGCTAATGCTTAGGCTCATTTCAGTGATTAGTAAGTCTCCTATTGAGTGTAACTGGGTAGACCCTGGGCACAGTTCAGATTTTCAACTAATGTATATAATAATTTGTTACAGATAATGTTGCAGAAGAATTTAATTGATTCCTTTATGCTCAACATCTTGCTGAGATAGACCATGTCTTCTCAAATTTACTCTTTATTTTGGAAATTATACGGGCACCTCATTGACCTCTATCTTAACTAGGAGGTTAAAGCTGGCCCCATTGATAAGTCAGGCTGGCATGAGTGGAGCCTTTGCTCTCTGATCTTTTCTGAGAATTAGATAAGAAATGTACGGTGGCACACTGCAGGCTTCTTCCACACTCCGCTTTCAGATTTCTGGGTGATTGCCTGGAGTGGAATCAGCTACTCTAATCTTTTCAGGCTCTTCCTTCTCTACTACATTTGCCCTCCGAAAAGCTGTTGTTGGTTTTATGATGTGCCTGACATGGGTGCATGGGAATTTGTTTCTGGTCAATGTCACTGGTGCAGGCATTGTATAGGCCCGAATGGCTCTGCCACCTGTGGTGGGGAGGTTCCCTTGGGGACAAGATGGAAAAGCCCTGAAATGCCTGGAGACAACATGATGGGAGGGTGGTCTTTGCCTGCATTTTGGTGGTGATGCAGCCGTGCATGCCTAAGGCACACATGGCATTCAATGAAATAATCTGCATATGCTTGATGAGCAAAAATGAAAAAAGTAGGGTTCTGAGACTACTGGCAGCTAACAGACTCTTATTTACCAGTCCCAAGGAATTTAGGTAGTGCATGAAAGCATGTAGATGTGTACCTTTCCCACTGTATTACTTTGTTTCATTCCCACAAACCACAAGAAAGTTAGAGCTGAAAACTGAAATGGTGTCTTTATTAATAGGCTTTAAATGGAACAGCAACAGCTGTTAATACTTTGAAAGAGAAAAAGTGAATATGCGAAAGTGGAGCCATTAATGCATGAAGAGAGCCAAAGAAATCAATGAGGGATCTCCAGTGGTTGAGCTGCTGGCCTGCTTTTTTATCTCCTTTTTTTTAATTGGTCTTTAACAGGGAGAGTGGTACGGACAATTGGAAAGGAATAGAAGCCTGGCCAATACAGCTGCTAATGAAGGCCAGGTAAGAAAATACTTTATTCAACTCTGTGACAGGTTGGGATCAGCAGATCTGGACAATATGCTTCCCAGGTTTTTAATTTAGCTAATGAATTGACTCTGTCGCTGGCAATTAATTTTGAAAAGTGGAGGAAAACCAAGGTAGTCTCAAAGGATGCGGGGGGCGGGGGGGAGGTGGGAATTAAATACAGTGTTAACCTTTACTGTGGAGGGAAGAAGTCATATTGGTAGGTCTGCATTTCAGCATCAGCAAAAGTGAAAGAAAACAAGTCAGACAGGGAGACGGGACTTCTGTGGAAGCACAGTGGTGTGTGAGAGGTGAGGGTGTAATACCCATGGAAAGCACATTCTGCTGATGAAAGACACAAACCTCAAGCATTAAGATATTCATGCCAGGAAAAATCCCTGTTTGGGATCTAGTTTCTACTGTTTAGATGTTGGAAAAGACACAGTAAATTTCACATATCTAGCAAACCTTTGCCAGAACTTCCTGGGAAATATTACTGGGGTAATAGACCTGAGGCCTCATAATCAGTCAAAAGAGTCTTGGAAATGGAGTACTGTGTGTGAAAGATGGGTTTATAATAGACTGAGCAAGCATCAGAAATTGCTTTGCTTTAGCACTTCTGCTTGTACTTAGCTGAGAATATAAACAGTCAGCTCCTCAGGCAACACTGCTTTGGGAAGGCTTCACCACAGCCAAATGTGGAGATCTTGATTTGGACAGGTGTGTTAGTGTGTCACCAAAGCAAAAGGAGAAAAATATTGTTGAGGAACAAAGCTAAGCTATCTTCAAGGAGATCATATGTAGGAACAATGTTTTTCAGCTAGATTTTTGAAAGAAATAGTGACTACTGAGTATTGGCACTCCTGGTGGTGTGCAGAGGGAGATGCCATTTGTTTTCCCTCTCCCCCTGAATTCCCACTACAAGTCATCTGTTATCTGTACTCCGGGTGTGATGTTAGCTCCAAGGTGCAGTGGCAAGGCCTCAAGGCAAAATGTTTGTACACAACTATTTCAAAGAGAGAGCCGAGGATGGTGGCTGTTTCTAGATAAACTTTACAGTGTCTAGACACACCAGCTTGGAAAGGAAGAACACAGAGGGGGCTGGCAATGGGACTGGTGATGCCCATTTTGTTTCAGACTGTGTAGGAAGAGAGCAGACTTTATGGAGAAACAGTTGTAGTCCCTCCATGTAGTGCAGTCTTTCTTCCTAAGCCTGCTGAGCTACACTGCCTGACAGGCACCTTAGGGCCACCAGGATCCAGCTGCCAGCCCAGCCTTTACTTTGGTACATCTTCCCTCACTAGGGTTAGGCTGAACAGTTGCTGATCAATTAGCATCCAATTCACGAAAGGCATGGGCTGATTTCTTTACTCAGTGCCTTGCTGCTCACAGTCCAGAGCTTGTAACTGAGGGGCCAGACTTGCAAGCCTGTAAATATCCACTGTACTGACTTCAATGAAGCTACTTTGAATTTACACTAATGAGGCAGAAAGTAGATTGTGGCTCTTGCTCATCACTTTGTAATCACTCTGGCTCCCTGAGACAAAGGCAGTGAATCAACAATGCTCATTATTTCATTTACTACTTTGCTTAAGCCACCTGCCCTTTCTTTAGCTATTGAGTGTTTCTAAAGTAGCCTTCCATTTGCCAAGATAAAGCATAATAGCCTCTTCTATTACCTTGGATTTTTGTCTTCCTCATCATGTCAATTAGTGTTTGCATTTTAACAGAGATCCTGCCTGAAAGCATTCTATCCTCTAATGTCACAATTAGTGTTTCTTTCTGTTGGACCAATTATAGGTGATAATGTTACTATTTGACAGTGTTTGTGTTCTAATTAAGTGCCTGATTGCAAATTTGGTTCTCAATTCCAGCCAAGCTGCTTCTTTTTCATAGGTTATTCCCTAGCCACAGCTATCTAAAGATCCCTGGAATTATGCATGAAAAACAAAAATAGATGAGTCACAATTTGTATGAAATATTTTCTCACTTTCATCCAGATTCATCTTTCCTCTTTTATTATTGAGTACCCTGAGCATTTTTTCTTATTTGGTGAGAATCTTTATCAAGGACAGAGCATGCCACAGATAAAAGCAGAATGGAGCTTCTGAATGACAAGTTTAATCCATCACTTAAAGCTCCTGCTTTCAAGTGTCAGCCATGAACCACTGCTTGTTAATATCACCCAGCTCCAGGGTGCATCAGTACAACTCTTTTGCCCATTAAGGAAAACAAACAAATCAATGCTGAGTGTCAGGTTATAAAATGGGAAACCCCATCCATAAAGCAGGTTTGGGGACAAAAATGGAGTAAGATGAATTATTGTGCTTATAATAGGGGAAGTGCCATTCTCATTAAAATATATATATTATTTCATCTTACATTTAGTACTATATAGAACAGCATGGGGACATTGGACAGCATTACCCGTCCTGTAATTCTGCTTGCCTCAGCTTGCATAAATGCAGAGATGTACTTCTAAATCTGCACCAGTTTGCATGCCTTTGGATACTGGTGTGCACAAGAGAGGTTGTAAAGCACATGTGTGAGAACAGAGCATGGTGGAAGCTGGCAAGCAAGCACATTTGTGCAGTGTGTGTTGTGATTTTCATACCTTGTAGGATACAACACATCATCAATGGAGTGTGATTTTTTCCCTTGATCACCTGAATGAGCAATACACAGGCACAAATACAATCTTGCCTTGCTTCAGTGCCCTCAAGTGAATTGTGCTCACAAGAGGGAAAGGGCCAATTTGATGGCATTTGAAGTGATGGTTGAAATTTTAAAAGCAGTCAAGCTAGCTAAAATATTCCTGTTTCACAGATACCAAAGACCTTCTAGCGGACTTCTGTGTCTGGGAAGGAGTTTCTCCAAGAGGACTCATCTGATCATGTTAATTCAAAAGAGCTATATTGTGAAATGAAAAATATTCCTTCATCATGTAATGTCCCAGTGTGAAGCCTGGTCCTGTACTGACTAGCACAAACCACAGTTTACAGATAAAAAAGCCTCACTGGAAAGTTCTTGGTAGAGCTTTGCTTTTGTTGGAAAATATACCAAGTTTAAAATTTTTATTTCATAACTTCAGTCAGTATTCAGTCAGAATCACAGAATGAACTAGGTGGAGGCCTGATGAGCTTAACACCTCAACACGCTGAGAGCAACACAGGAGATACACAAGAGATATCAACCATCAAGGGTCACCAAGGGCCATCAACAAACATCAGTTACAAACAATACCCCTGGCATGGTGGGAGACACATATTCCGGGAAAAGACTTACAAGAGAACCAAGCACTGAAGACCTAATTAGCATCAGAAGCAAAGAGATCTGTAACCAATAAGAAACAAAATACTAAGAAGTGTGTAACTTAAAACCAATGAACATTGAACCAATGTATCTCTATGGGTTTAACTGTATAAAGTTTGTGAAAATCTGGTAAAATTCATGTGTCATGGAATGATTTTTCCTGCACACCCAGGCTATATGTGGATGAAATTATTTCTGTGGCACCTCCTGGCCAGAACATCACCCTGGACAGAAATAAAGTTGATTCGCTAACACTAAAAATGTNATAAGAAACAAAATACTAAGAAGTGTGTAACTTAAAACCAATGAACATTGAACCAATGTATCTCTATGGGTTTAACTGTATAAAGTTTGTGAAAATCTGGTAAAATTCATGTGTCATGGAATGATTTTTCCTGCACACCCAGGCTATATGTGGATGAAATTATTTCTGTGGCACCTCCTGGCCAGAACATCACCCTGGACAGAAATAAAGTTGATTCGCTAACACTAAAAATGTTGTTGGAGAGTGTTTTTCCCACAGTTTCAGTGACACTTTCACACTGCCAAGAGCTCTTTGCTGCCCAGGTACTCATGAGACTGCTCCCAGTTGGGTCTTGCCTTCTCTCAAAGACATTGATCTGAATAAACTGCACAACCAATTAAGTTTTGGACACAGGATCCCTGTCTCTAGACCCTGCAGAGGAAGACCAACCTGTAGCTCAGCTTCCCTGAGTTACCAGATCTGCTACTAAATCACTTTATAGCTTATGGGATTTTCCCTGTAGGTGCTCTGGATTTGTAATACACTTCTTTAGGGTTTTAGTTGAGCATATGGCTAAAACATACAGACATGCTCATGGAATGATTTAGAAGCACTATCTCCTTTTCCTTTCAGTGCAAGGAAATAATGAAATACTGTGTACATTTCTCTGTCTCCCTTCCCTAACTGATCTCATAGGTTCTCATGTGTTTGACATGCTCAGGAGTCCTCTTGAGGTCATGACTTTTCCTCTGAAACACAGAACTTGCCTCCCTTGTGTAGCTATATCCCTTCTCCCTTAGCTAGTTCCCCTCTCAAGAAGGACATACTGCCTTCCTCCCTCCTGTCCAGACTTCATAGGCCTGAAATTCTTCTGCATTTTGTCCAGGTCATTGTGCTTTGTGGCTTTCAAGGCTCCTACTGACTTTTAACCACCTGTCTGGGATTGTGAACATCTGACTCTGTGTCCATGATATATTGGAATGCATTTCACATAAATCCCAGGTTTTCATGCTTTTGCTGTTTCAGAGCATCAGCTAGACCACCATCTTAGTACACAGACATGCTCCCCCCAAAATAGCTGTGAATAAAAGCTTTCTGCTTTCTAGGCTTATGTCTTGACACATCAGTGGGGTTTGAAACAATTTTTGAATTCCTTATAGGCAGTAGGGCTCCTGTATCTCATTCTCTGGAAATGGAGTAAGTTCACTGTGGGTCTTTGGATTATTATGTTAGGAACACAGGTCACATCTTAACTTATTGCAAATGGAGTGAAAATGACCTTTTCTGAGAGGTGACCTTAAATTCCGCTGGTGTATACAACCGACCATTTTGTTTGATGTGTGTTGTTATCCCAGAAGCATGATTTTTCCTATTTCAAAGCAAAAAATACTCACAGTTATTTACCTTCTGTCTGTGAGGCTAATTTAATGCTGAGTTGAGTATTGTGAGAGAAATAATGAACAGTAAGTGCATATGCAAGAAACTTTAGGGAGTGGGCTTCTCAGTCTGCTGATAAGGTGGCATTTAGGGTTGACAGCCGAATCAGCAAAGTGCTTAAAAATGAAGATGAACCCACTGCACTTAGGAGTTGCTTTTCCTCATTAATTTCCAAATGTAATCCTTCCCCAAAACTCAGTAACTGCCCAAGAGTGGGTGGCTGTAATGTGTCCCTCAGCTGTTAGCAGGTGGCAAGGCATGGTAGTGTCAAGAATTCTTGAAGAAATAAGTAGGGATATTGCCTTTCTGTGTGACAAATCTGTCAAATTTCCATTTGCCTTTGCTCTAAACTTTTTAGGTTGGCTAAAAAGGGCAGTAACACTCAACTGCAGAAGATTTTCTTTCATTTCTGAAAAATGTAATGCTGTTTCAGGCACATTTGGAACATGTTTGTGGTACTCAGTAGTGACTGCAGTGCCTAACTTCAAATGGGAAAATGTTGGCTGGGGGCCTAATTTTTGTACGCAATGAACAAATGTTTTTGCCACTAGCTTCAGTGAGATTGTTGCTCAGCATCTGTGAGGTGTTACTCTGTGCTCCCAGATGTTGCTGATGTCAGCTATAGACACCCTGCCAAACACAGGAGGGCTTTTTAATAAAAACCCCAGAATTATGGAATGACCTCATAATAAAGATAATATTTCATTTCATTGTAAATTCAGAAAAAAATCAAAGTTCTGTATATTGCAGAGTGTAATGGAAACTGTCCTCAGGAGTCCTCTTCACAGGCCTGCCAATTTTAATGGAGCAGTTGGTTTCAGATAAATTAGAGATATATTATGTCCCAGGGGAGATAATAGGTTGAAGAAGTCAGAGATGTGTTTCACTGTTACTCTTGGTGCAGCACGGCTGTAAAACCCCACCGTGCTAATTTGGGATTGTTTCACAGGTGCTTTGACATATATAAAGGAGGAGCTGTGCTAGCAGGGTCACAGATCTCCGAGACAAAGCTGAGGAAGTTCAGCAGCTCTCCTTCTTGAAGCACTGGAGATTCTGAGAACTGAAGGAAGAGCATGTGGTTCTGGAATAATATATGATAAAGGAACACTGCCCTCATCCTTAGATTACTAATCCTTTCTTCTTGACTGAAGTTTCTTCTGCTTGCGTACCTACAAAAATGAAACTCATTGCCTGTGTACCATGAGAACCAAGGTTTACTGAAGTCTGAGAGCTGCTGAGATCCATCTGCCAGGCACTATTATTTGCCTGAAGCAGCGTTTTGTTAATATCTTGAAGGTCTTGGCTTACAAAAGCCTCTAAAATAATTCATTGAGACATGCAGACATATTTGTAATTGCTTCTGATTTTCAAATAGACACAGATGCTAGAAGTTGAAAAATGGTATGCATCCTTCCTCTGCAGTAACTCCTAGGAATTCAGTGATGCCCTCTGGTCCTCTGTTCCTATGGCAAACAAAATGGTAGGGCATAAAACAAATGCCAAATTTACAGATCTTTCAGGTAATGGAGAAAAAGCCCATTTAATAGAGAACTGAGTCTTTTCAAGAAAGTACTGCAGCTTTGTATGATGATATTCTTAGTGATTAAAGAGGGTGTTTTATAAAAGCTGCATAATCAGGCTGGTGTTCTGTCTGAAATGACCCTTTTAGTCATCTTTCTATTCCATGGGAAGCTTTAATACTAACAGGCATAAACAAGCTAGGGTAAACCTTGAATTTACTGTTATTAATAGGTTTCAATCTGCTGCAATATCATCCCATGTCTCTCCAGGCAATTAAAGTTGTTTCTTGCTTTTAATGGAGCTTTAATGGGTGCAGCCAATGGACCATCTATTATCATGAATGAACTCAGTTACTATCTTAGTCACGATCAATATTTGCTTACACCAAGTTAGGAAAAATACTGAAAGCTTAGAGAGTGGTTAAATGGCTGCTGATGTTAAGACAGCAGGAAAGCCTGAGAGCATTGAGATATGTACCCTTAAATAAGTGCAGTTTGTCTTGATATTTCTGTAGTCATCCAGGAAATAAGTGCTGATGATCATCTTTTCTGACACTGGTACTGCAAATTTGCATCAAGGAGATAAAGAATTACTAAATCTCTCAGTGGGGAAAGGTTAAAAATTAACTCGTTGTTTCCCTGATATGATGAAGAATGTGTTCTAAGAAGCAAATTCACTACAAAATGCTCTGCAAATAAGCCAAGCAGACAAACATTCATGTTCATACATTTGACTGGCCTAAGTGGGAAAGCCACTGGTAGACAATGTCTCTGGGCTGAGGCCAACCAGCTCTGTCAGAACTTAGCAGAGCAATATTGTGCCCTATTGGGGTGGCTTTGCTTCCCCTGCTGAGCACAGGCAGCACACTGGGGCCCGAAGGATCAATAGTCTCAGAAGGGGCTAAGGAGCCAACTTCATCAGAACCACGCCAACAGCCTCCCACAGGAGCTGGCTTCATCATCCCATCTGATGACTTCATCACTCCAGAGGAGAGTTTTTTGGTGATTCCAGTGTTGGAAGCGGAGTCCAGAGTTTCTGAACTCCATGTTACTTTTCCTCTGATTGAGTCACTTAACATTTCTGCTTCAGTTTCCAGTTTTCAAAACTGGCTTCATACTCTGGGAATCGAAAGGCAGCTAGGAAGAAAGTAACTGAAAGAGCAGGAGAAGCTAACAAAAGAAGTTCCAGGCTTTAGGATGTCCTTCCCCTTTCTTTCCCCTTCCCTTTCCCCTATTTCTTTTTTTTTTTTTTTTTTTTTAAGGTAAGGGTATCTCCAGGGCATTTGGAATGTTATTTTGTCCTGGCAGATCCCTCAATGGGAGAGCCTGAAAACCTCCACCTTTTCCAGGTTTTACTGTCTTGGATGATTAAGGTTGCCTTTGCTTTAGCAAAGCCATGAAAGGCTGACCTATATTTCAAAACAGGTTAGGATACAATTAATTTCTTTGGGCCCTGCTTGGATGATGTCCCAGAGTATCCATAGAGCCTGCCAAGCAAGCCATCAACAAAAGATTACAGATTTCTGATGGAGAGGTTTGTTTATGGTCTATTCCATACATTGTGATAGAATCATTCTGGTCAGGTGAAAGGAAGGCAAGAGCTTCCAATTAATCATTTACACTTCACAAATGAATCGTTAAAGTAACAATGGGTCAGTCAGTTAATCTTACTGAATCTTAATTATCTGTCTTGAAAATGAGCTGAGATCACTGTTGCGTACATGGTATACAGCTGAGAGACTGTTGCAAGTACTAATTTGTATCACACTTTGCAAAGATGTGAAAGGTTTACCTGGATTCAAAGGGCGATAAAACTGATGTCAGAAAAATGCATCCAGGTCTATTAAAAAGAAAGTTGTGGCTTCCCCAAAACCTGTCAGATATCAGCTTTGGGCACAGGTAAGTATGATCCCAGTGGATTGTTCTGCAGGTCTTCTGAGACTGACCAACAGTCCTGGGGATAAAGAGCACTGGCCGAACCAAAACATCAAAACATGGTTTGATTTATTCAGACCTGAAACAAACAGGTAAACAATGGAGAACAGTTTTCAAGTATGAAATACTCCCTTATTCCCCTCTTCCATTTCCTCTCATCAATCATTTCAACCAAATGTCAGGTTGTTTTTAGGTTGCTTTTGTTTGTCCTTCTATTTCAAAACTAAAGTGTAAATATTTTAGTGAAACATTCTCCATTGGGAAACAGCAAACAATTTTAGCCGTCAGTCAGAAATGTCTGTTGCTAACAAATCACTTATTAACATTGGTTCATAATCAGATTTTCACTGACCTAAACCTGCATTTTTCAAGAAGTGGAATATTCAAACAGAAAAGTGTCTAACCCTGAACTGGCAGCTGCTCTCCAGCCTCTTGAAGAATGAGATCTCTTCCCTCTTTTCCAAACATTTAGCATGAAGAAGAGGTCCAATTCTATGTCATCTGTGCATCAAACGTGATTACAACCAGTGTGAAAAAGTTTATTTTCACAGGTCAGTGCAAAGTCTGGCCATGCAGAATGCTCACACAGTTTTGTAGAAGTGCTGGGAGCTTTTTGGACATATTTGAACCACATTCAGTATTCAGCCTAAACTCTACTGAATGCTTGGATAGGCATCCAAGCAAAAAAACAAGAAAATCCAGTTGAAACAAGAAATAACTCTATTTTAATCATATGTTGAATTGCACAATTTCAGTGCATTCCTTCCTGATTGCTTTATATTAACAACAACAAAAACCAACCCCAAACCCCCAAACAACAACAGCAATATAAGGAAACCTGCTTCCCCACACAGTTATTTCTCTTACTGTCCCCAACAAATGATCACATACTTTGCTAACATATTTTCTTGTTTTAAAGCAATTTAAGCCTCTGTTGCATTCTGCTCTTGCTTTTCTCAGGCTCTAATCCAGAGGTGCAGAGCAAGCTCAGCTGCCCCCTGAAGCTGAGACAAGGCCCTTGGAGATTAGGACTTCTGAGACTGTTTTATTTCCATTGACTTCAGAATTACAAGTCATTGTTTTTCATCTTTCTCTAAAGTTACTTTAATTAAAATGAAACAAGTCAGAAAATCCTACATTTCTCCAAAGAAAGGTCTAAAATAGCCTTGTCTCTTTGTGTTTGCTTCCTAGGTCCTCCTAGGAGTTGGGTTTCCAATTTAAGAGCACGTTGCATTCATGTGAAGGGAGAATGGAAATTTCCACTCTGAGAATTTTCCTTAGAATGTTTCTGTTGGGAACTGTTCTGCATAAAATAACAAATTTGCCATAGAAGAAAGTGCAACTTTCATCTTTCTAATACACATATCCTTTGACATCCAAGCAAATCACCCAGAAATAATATGTTGCCAGTGTTGAAAAGCTGTGCTTCTATCCCAGTGCCAGATGACTGGGAGCTGGAAGTGAGACACAGTGGTGAAAAGCCAGTCTGAATCTAAGGTGCATCAGGTGGAGCCAGGGAAATACCACCTACAGCGTTGGTGAGGCTTCATTTCTGATATCACAGTTTCTGCCACCTCTGTTCAAAGCAGAAAAACTGAAGTTATCAGGGGTGAAGAGAAGGGTCTCTTTCCTCAGCAACACAAGATCTATCTTACAAAAAGAGAAAAAAGAACTTGGTTTGTTTGGCCTAGTGAAACAAGACTGGAGATGGGACAAAATTATTCCTTATAGATATATCGAGGAGTAAATATTGGGGAGAGAGAAGAACTATTTAACCTAAAGGATAATGCTGGAACAAGATCAAATGGATATAAATTGGTCATGAATAAATTTAGACTGGAAATTGGGGAAGGCTTCCAACCATCAGAAGAATGACATTCTGGAATAGCCTTTCAAATAGAATAGTGATGGGCAGAAACTTCAATTTGAACTTGTGATATGAGTCCTTGAAACACCAAGTAGGTTTGAAAAAAAAGGTGTTGCTACATTATATGTTTACATAAAATTTATTCCATGCTCTGGAGCTTCTACTGATTACCTGCCAGGGACAGAAAGAATTTTTTCCACTTCATACATAATTTTGATTCTATGGCTGTACTAGTTTTGGCTGGGATAGAGTTAATTTTCTGCTTCGTAGCTTGTGAATGCTGTTTGGGATTTAGGATGAGGATAATGTTGATAACACACTGATGTTTTAGTTGTTGCTAGGAAGGCTTACCCCAAAACTCAAGGACTCTACAGTTTCCCATGCTCTGCCAGTGAGGAGAACAAGAAGGTAGGAGAGAGAACAGCCAGGACAGCTGACAAAAACTGGCCACAGGGGTATTCCATAACACAGAATGTCATGCTTAGTGTATAAACTGGGGGGAGTTGGCCGGAAGGGGCCAGTTACTGCCAGGGGATGAGCTGGGCATTGGTCAGGGAGTGGTGAGCAATTGTGTTGCGCATCACTTGTTTCTCCTGGGTTTTATCTCTCTCTACTTCTCCTTTCCATTATTATTATTATTGTTGTTGTTGTTGTTATTGCTATTGTTGTTGGTATTATTATAATTATTATTACTATTTTTTTATTATGGGTTTTATTATGTTATATTATTTTGGGGATTTTTGTTTCAATTATTAAACTGCTCCTAATTCACAAGTTTTACATATTTTTTTTCCAATTCCCCACCCTATGGGGGACAGGTGGAGCGAGTGACCAGCTGTGCAGTGCTCAGCTGCCCACTGGAGTTAAACCATGACATGAGCTTTTTTCCCTTCTTTGCCCTGAAGTATCAGGAGGAAACAGAGGTAGATGTACAGACATTCTTCAAAGTATTAAAAGCTTCCAGGTGGCTTTGATGATGTAATTGTCCATATACCTGGGTTTCTACTGATCTAATGTCAGTGGGTAATTTTCTCCTAGTTTAGTTTTTACTCCAGGACATAGGCTTGTACACCACCTAAGACCACCTGAAAATTTAATCTAACATATCCTGGATATTATTATACCCAAAATATTATTTACAAAGTCAATCTATTACTTCCTGCCTGTCCTAGATCATGTCTGCAGCTGAAAAACTTTAATGACAAGTCTAAGACTCCTGATAGGGCACAAAAAGTGTTCTGTGTTGGGCAAGGGCTGGTGGAGTAAGGCCAAGCAGCCGATCCACAGTGCCCAGGCTGGCACATCAGGACACGGGTACTCCTAACTGTGAGTCTTGACACTCTGAAACACAGACGGTAATGAAGTGATGTTGCTGTTACTACAAGAATGCCTCTTGCCCAGGATACATTTCATATCCTCTTTGTCTTATGAACAAAGAGCAACATGTCATAATGTGTGCTGCCACTTTCTGTTCCTTGCATCCAAACCTGAATCAAAATCCTGAGGGTTTTCAGCATGGTGAGACATGGAATGAGTCAGTATTTTGTCAAGGCAGTAATCATTCTGCATCATCACTAGTCAACCAGGCACTTCTCCTCCAAGATCAGCTGTGAAGTATGAACGCAAAGGAAGCCCACGTCCATACCTAAGGGTCAGTTTTCCATAGCATTTTCCTTTTGTTACTTGCCAGCATTTTTATAAGGCTGTCTGTCCCATTTTCCAACCCAATACCATCATGCTGAATCTTCTTGCAAAGCAGAGTTTTAAAATAAGACTAGATAGAACCCAGTCCTGCCTTTCCCTCTGAAAAAACTCTTAACCTTTCAGCCCATTCTGGATACTACTGCTAGCCTGTCCTTCCATCTAACCTGACCTGTGTCAGGATCTGACATGAAAGACCATTTCCATCCTACAACCTCTCTGTGGCCTCCTACAGCTCATCACTGCTCACTTATCTTCTTGATCTGCTAATTATACAGGGCCAGCTGCCTCTCCAGTCCATGTTGGGGCACCATACTCTGTTGCAATATCCCTGTAGCCCATGAAGCCCACGAGAGTTGAAGTTGATGTTAGCATTTACAATTGGGAATGCTCTAAATACAATTTTTTACACTTTCTTTTATGTATCCAAGAAGAAAGTCCACTTGGTCTGCAGATACCCCAGTAGCCCATTGTCTCCACTACAGGCACATATCTCAGTAAGTTAAGGTTAAAGGATTAAGTCTTTGAATTCTGTCCATTATGCAAAGTCCATCTCTCAACTGCTTTACAGAAACCTGTAATGTAGCTTCAGAGACAAATAAGAGCAGGAAGACAAAAGTAAGGGAGAAGGGAAGAGTTTTTGGCTGAGACTTGGAATGAGATGGAAAGCCACCGAAGCAGAAAAATACTGACAAGCCTGTTCCAGATGGCAGGAGGCATGGAGAAGTTGCTCACCCCACCTCTGATCAGATTGCATGAAGGGACAGTGAAAAGCAAAACTTGATGAAACTAAATGGCATTACACGTAGGAAAAAGAAAAAGGCTTCCCTGCATTGGATGCAGTGAATTTGTAGAATATGCTACAGAGAAAGCCAAAGAGTTAAAGAATAAAGCTGGATTTTTGTAAGAGTTTGTTCATTGTGTGATCATTAATAACATGCAGACCAGTGTCAGATAACTTGAAGGTGATCAAATTTCCAAGCTTCCTAGGATAAGCCACCCAGACATGCTAACCTTTGGATGTAAATGTACCAATGAAATCCCACCACTAACTGGGAGCATTACACAGGTGTGTTTCCATCTGCAAGAACCAAATAGTGATCCCTGCTGGAGAACAGACACTTGCCACACTGACCCACTGATTATGCTGTTTCTCTGTGACCTTGGTGCTATTTATACTTGTCAAATATGCTGTTCCTCTTCGTCTGGGTATTCAAATCTGAGTATTTCTTCCTTTATATAATCAGGGGAAAAGCAAAGTGTTGTGCCTCCCTATCCATGCTCCTGGAGGATTACTGAAGGTCAAAGCTGGGATAACCAGCATTTACTTCATGCGGGTTTGCTATTATCTGAGCAGTTCAATTAAGATGAGGCTGAAAGGAAAGCAGCTGGGGCTTTAAAAGCTCTCATCTCTCAACAAGCCCATCTTCGTGCCCCATATGTTTTATCTGCTTCCCTCCTGTTCTCAGAGAGCCCTGGGATTGCCCAAAATGTATTCAATATATTGAGACTTTCAGTTACTGCACAGACACGCACACACACACACACACACACACACACACACACACACACACACACACAAACACACTGCCTTTCCTCACAGGAATCTTTAGGACGCTTCAGGTTCGAATAACCAGGAACAACAGAAAATGACATTAATTTCATTTGGAAATAAATAAGCACAATTTTTAAGAGAAGATAGGGAAATTATTTCTCTCCCTTTTTGACCTGCTACATCCAAGCCATTCTATGATATGATATGATATGATAGGATATGATATGATATGATACTGTTCATTAGTTACAAGGACATTCTCTGCTCTCACATTTTCTGCTCACACCTTTTCATCTGCATTTGGCTACCCCCAAGACCTGATGCAAGGCAGCGCTGCCTCATTTCTGCAGGATTCCTGGCTGAATGCTCCTGACATGCACAGGCAGCACTGGGCTCAGCGGGAATGTCAGCGGAACAGCCACATGCCAGCTGGTGAGGGCACTGCAGCATTGGTGACCAGCTTGGAATAAAAGCACAGTAGTTAAAGTATTTATTCAGGAACTGAGGGAAGAGGGTGCATTAGGAATGTACCTAGAAAGAAATTTGAGTTTGGATAGTGGGCACAGACAAAGTACTCCTGTCTCTGCTGAAGCTAGCTCTGGTGCCACAAAAAATGCAAAACTCACATGCCATGAAAACAGAAAGAGAGAAACACCAGGAGAATGAGTGGAAGGGTGCTGGATGAGTTAGAGGTCAATGGAGCAGGGAAGCAGGAGCATACCCTGCTGGTGTGGAGTAGGTGTGAGGGCTGAGGGACACAAGTATTCTGCAAGCATCCTTCATTACCAGCTGGAAGCACAGGTGAGAAACACGAGAGGTTTCCTATTATGTGCTTATTTCAATTGCTACCTCTTTCCATTCAGGACTGGCAGGGCTAAAAGCTAAAAATCACATTCTGGCTCACTCTAACTGGGCTAAACTCTAAGGAGTCTAACTCTTCACTTAAAAAGACAAAACCAATTACCAACAACCTTCTTCTGAGGGCAGAAAGACCAGCTTGCTAATGAGAGTCTAAGAGGTAGGCATTCCGTTGTAAAAGACACACCATCCCACTGTCCATTTAAATGTCTCCTTTAATAGTCATATTTTTGTCTATGAAGACTGAGAGTACAATATTTATTCCTACTGTCCAAAGTGTTGCCCTAAGGATTTTAATGGTTGCACTAATTTTATTCCATGTAATGGAGATGCCCTTTAAATGGGAAATGAGGAGTTATACAGTCTGGATAATATGCTCTACTATGGTCTTCCCATTTGGCTTGGGAGCCAATATAGAACAAATTCCAGAACTTAGGTTTTGGAAGAGAGGGAAACTTTTCTTTATTTGCCACTCTAGTTAGGTTCCCTTTACTAATTGGGCTTCCTTGCCCAGGAACAGGACCAAAAATCATCCATGGGAGAAAATTCCTCAATGCAAACTAACAAAACAACCATAAAAAGGGGTCTTGTTTTATGACATGCTCCATTGGAATTGCAGCATTCTGCCTATGTGGGCATATTTTCTAACACATTATGCAGAAACAAGTCAGGGAAGATGCTGAGGATTGTAATTTTCTAATTTAATTCTGCCATTTCCAGTAATGGAAAGCCATACTATGGCTATTTATCTTCATAAGTGACAGATGCATTTCATTAAAACTTCCTTAAATAATTTCTCATGGCACTTGAAGGAGGAAAATAAGGAGTGAGAAGATAACTGTTTTGCAAGCACACATGCATCGAGGTTTTGAGAGATGTTAAACACGCAAATGATCTATGACTGCATTAAAGAGGTCAAGTAAAAAGACATTTGTCTGGTGATTTTTGCAATGTTGATGCCTGTTGAACTCATCGTGAAGCAATCTGACATTGACTGTTGCTGGATGAAAATATGCTAATAATATCCCCGTACATTGATATAATGAGTGCCACTTGGGAGAATCCCAAAGCTTGGCGTAATGCTGTGACAGGCAGATGCTTCCCTTCCAAATACTGCTGAAATGCTGCCATGTAGGAGCAGGAGGATGCAGCAGCTGCAGAGCAAGTGACTCTGCAGAATAATTTGGCCAAGAAGTGAAGAACTTTCTACTCAGTTGAAACTGCATTTAAGTAAGCAATGTTCCAGGGCAGGTGAATATTCATCTAATTTTCTTTCTGTGCCAGACAACTGATAGTGGTGCAATAAAATCTCTTTTGAAGAAATCTGCATCATGTACTGATGCATTTCTAAAGGGTGTTCTGTGTAAAGCCCTAACCCAGGTCTTGTCATGTATGTTTTGTATGGAAGTAATGAAAGCATCGCAGAGGGAGACTGTGGGTGAGATGATGTACCATTTTTCTGTTGTCCTCATACTCCATATAGCTCAGGGGAGCCTGAGGGCTTGCAACAGTTCCTAGAGGGTTACTAGGTCAAGGAAAATCACCAATGCATCTGCATTTTCCTCACCCATTCAGTAAACCCATACAGAAGAAGATGGGATGAAGAGGTTTAGAGGTAGCACTGTTATTATGTGCCCCTCAGTTTCCCATTTAGACAAACTTTTTAACTTAGGGGATTGGCCAAGGGGACAAAGTGGCAAAGAGAGCCTTGCCCAAACTCCTGCCTCACAAGCCTGTTATCCAGTCCAGTAACTGCTGCCCAACAGTGCCAGCAAAAAGGTCAGTGGCGAGGTAAGCCGTTGAGAAAGAATTCACCTCCAGGTCAAGGAAGAGAGAATTTCCATATGCTGGTGGTATGGATGGATAAGTTTTCACAGTCTTTAACAATGCTGTTTTTACTCCAGGGTCCCCTTGTTAAGGCCCCAGAGCTGCCAAGTGAGCTGGAAGAGTGCCTGCAGCACCTGTTGCCATCCCCCTGGCACTCAGTAGACCCCTGTTGTTTTGGCCTCATCACCTTTTCCTCGCTTTACATTTGCTCTCAGCAAATAAACCCAAGTGAATAAGCTGTTCAGGAAACACTGCCCTCTCTGTGGTTCATGAATCTTGCAGTGCCTTCTCACTCCAAACTACTGACTGAGCATGCTCCATTTGTTATACTTCCCCAGTGGAGTTTTTGACAAAGATGTCATGATGAGTAGTATAGAAGTGTAAATCAATATGGACTAGATAGATGGTCTTCTTTCTACACTAACTGAAGAAATGCTAACTCTCTGATGAAAAAAAGTTACCTTCTTAATAGGAACATTAGCAAATGAGCCAAAGGTTGCTTCCTCCAGTGTGCTTAGAAGATGTGGTTTCCATAAGTAGAGTGGTCTGGGTGCTTTTCATCTGAATGGCAGATCCACCTGGTTCAGAGCAGCATCACCCAGGGCTTGGTAGGAAAACCACACTTCAGGCCAGTGTCTGCCTCCTCCCTCCAGCCAACCTGCAACCTGCTATGAGTGTCAGGGCACCCACTGCCCAATATCCCGTGTACTTCATCAGGAATCCACCTCCTTTGAAAATGCTCTAAAGGTATTTTATATCATGGTCATTCTCAAGTTACCTGAACCAGTTTACCAGTCAACACCAGGCCTTTCAATATAGGCACTCAATCAGCAGTATGAGTTCTGCATGAAAACTGGGGCCAGCACACATAAGACCTTCCCTTCCTCTTCCCCCACTGCTCCTGAAGTCAGTCTTTATTCCTGTATTATGGCAATGCTCTATGAGAAGGTGAGGCAGAATGCCTGCAGGGCCCTTTCCTTGCTCTGTTGAGTCACCGTGGCTCTGGCTGGAGGTGGATGAGAATACCTATTCTGGCAGAGAGGACCAGTATAGAGGAAGTCACAGAGACTCAGCTCAGGGTAGCTTGGCTGGCAACAGGAGCTGATGTCAGCTCATCAATAAAACCAAGCTTCAGAGGGGGCTTAGCTTTCTTACTCATGCTCTGGCGTTCAGAGCATGACTCAACTGGTTCCCAAAGCATGACACTCGAGGGCCACACAGAAAGTCTTTCATATGCAGCATTTTGGCTGGGCTATTCCTGCCACCACCTCTTCCTTTCCCTTTGTATTTCCACCCAGGTGATTAGTTACTACCTTCAGTGCTTCTATAGAATGCCTCAATGGTTACCAAAAAAGCAGAAGTTCACGGGGTGAAGTAAAAATTTCCCTTGCAGTTAATCATTGGCCCCACTGTGGAACTCATCAAACTTTGAGGAAGTAATTGAAGCTATTTGCACTTGTGGAAAATGGGAAAGACAAAAGTACAGGAAATTACTTTTTGTTTTGCTCTCAGTGTCACAGCTATGATTACTCTCTTTTTGGATGAGATTCCCTTAGAAGAAGTGGCTTCCAGCTAAAGTATAAAGAGACCAGTCAGAATTTGTTTAGTTCGTTTGTTTTGAAAAATCCTTTTCATGCTTTCTCTGATCCTTAAAGACCATCTTGGTGCATGCAAGAAAAGAACCCCTGGAAAATGAAGAGCTGTAAGGAGGGCTCAGTTGAACACCCCGCTTTGCAAACTTCACCTGTCAGATATTTAAAAGTGAGGAGGGTTAACTGGAGCTCTTAGTGGATCCAAGACACATGAGAAAGAACATGTTTGGTCAGAAACTGTTCTTATATGTAAAAAGGTAACTTTTTAATAGAATTGACAGCTGTGCACTCCTGCTGAGTATTTGGGAGAGAGGCTTCAGTAAGGCTGACCATCAGATGAGGCACATGCAGAAAAGACAATACATGAACTGTCCTGAGCATCAGGTCTCTGACTCTGAAAGGACAGACTGGTCCATCCTCCCAGATGATGGATCCCCAAGGTGGCCTGCAATCCCTCTGAACACATCTGCAGCCCATATTTCCTGGAATGCTCCTTGAAAATCACTGTAGCAACAGTCTCTCCCAAGGCCAAATTCCCTAACTGGAAACCACAACACTGAAACTGTGAAGGGAATAGGGCTTTCTGAGACTACTTCCATTTGACCAAGGCATGCCAAGAATTTAGCTTGATATCTTTATCTTGATTTCCCTATTAATGCTGTGAATTGCCTCCCTCCTGAGAGACAGGTTTATGCAGCAGCACTTAAAATTGTGACCTGAGGAAACTCAGAGTACTTCAGAAAACTCCATATCCATGAAAACACCTCCTGCCAGCCCTTCTGAGGCCATGGCAGTACATGGCAACAATGAAATGCCTGGTAATACACTAGACCAGATCTTCAGCTGACATAAAACAGTGTGGTAACAGTTTTCAGGCCATTTGTATGGAAATTGACATGATTAGCAGCATCATGCACGAGGAGAGAGTGTCAAAGTTGTATTTTTCTTTTTGTTGCCTACCCCTTGGTTATGGTATTATCACTGTCATAGACCCATAGCACTCCTTTGTCTCATTGCAAGGATACAGAACTCGAGTCAATTTGGAGTATACAACACACGGACTTGTGACTGTATATTATAACAGCTGTCATTGTATCAGGTTAATACTGTTGGATAGAGTTTTTCTGTTCCAAAACTGAGTTTTTGCATCTGCAGAAAAGCAAGGGAACAACCAACAAAGAAAATAAATGATCCTTTTTTATTTTTGGTTGCATAATTTTAATGAGATTTAAATTCTTAATTCCACTGGAGCTGGCCCTAAACAGATGATGTACTCATCCAAATGCTATGGGGATAAGAGCCACGTAGCAACTGAAATATTTAATCAGAAACTGAAATAAACCTCATGAGCATGTCCAAGCCATTTTACATTGAACTGAATGACAGCACCTCAAACCAGTGATAGAAGCACAAAAGTGACCACTAGAAAATTAATCATAGAGTCATAGAATGGCCTGGGTTGGAAGAGACCTTAAAAAACACCCAGTTTCAACTTCCCTGTCATAAGCAGAGATGCTCACCACAGGTTGCTAGAAGCACCATTCAACCTGGCCATGAACACTTCTAGGGATAGGGCATCCACAGCTTCTCTGAGAAACCTGAATCAGTATCTCACCATGCTCACAGTAAAGAATTTCTTCCTAATATCTAATCTAAACCTCTCCTCTTTTCGTTTAATACTGTTCCCCCTTGTCCTACCCTAATCTGCCCATATAAAAAGTTGCTCAGTCTCTTTTTTATAAGCTCCCTTTAAGTAGAGAAGGGCCACAATGAGGCTACCCCAGAGCCTGGTGTTATCCTGACTGAACAACCTCAACTGTCTCGGTCTGTCCTCATAGGAGAAGTGCTCCAGCCCTCCAATCCTCTTCCTGGCCCTCCTCTGGATCCTTTCCAGCAGGTTCACATCTTCTGTTGAGGACCCCAGGCCTGGATGCAGCACTCCTGGAGGCGTCACATGAGCAGAATCACCTTCCAGGATAAGTCTGGTTTTCTGGATTGGGAGTGCACACTCCTTACTCCTGTCCAGCTTTTCATCTACAAGAACTCCCAAGTCCTTCTCTGCAGGACTGCTCTCAGAAAGTTCTTCTCCCTGTCTTTACTCTTGTCTGGGATTGCCCCCAGCCAAGGTGCAGCATCTTGCACTAAGACTTGTTGAGTCTCATTAGTTTCTCATGGGTCCACATGATTAGCCCGATTATTTTTTTTAATTAATGTATGATACTATTTTTAATATGTGGGAAATAAATAAATCCCTGCAATAATGCTGCACTGGGTTCTGACATTTTCTGGTTGCCAGGATAATTGAGAGTTACATGGATTTGTCAGATAGCACATGAGAAGATGCAAAGTATGGTGTCAAACATGACACAGAGGTAGGAGTTAAGTCCTGCTTTCATTTGTGCCATGCAGACTCTCAGTAGAAACCACTTCTGGATGTTCACTAGGGTATATAAGATCAAAATATTATACTGTGACTAGCCTTTTACGGCATGCCTTTGCCTATGATGTTTTAAGGGCATCCATGGGGACATACTCATAATGTAGATGATGATGATGATGATGATGATGATGATGATGATGATGATTCTATATGTGGAAACAGCTCCTCTGGAATCTGCATGCACATCATTTAAATGGCCAGCTCTGTTCCTGAGTTTTGTGTCTTTCTTCCTTTATCTATAATCTTTCCTTTTAAGACATTCATTGGATAACTGCTGGAGTTAATGCTTTTGTTTTCACCTCTGCAGGGCCCATTTTTAGAAGTCATCTTGTCACTCTGTCATTCACTGCCCTTGCCCTCCCTCTTCCTTCTTACTCTGTTAAATCAGACTCCATTTTTCCTCCAATTGCTCTGCACAACCTTGCATTCTGCACATTGACCTTTCATATGCTGCCGTTTGGATCACCAGCTCTAGCCATTACATTAGCAACACACAATTACACCCTCAAGGTAGACTCAAGTGCAGATCCTACCTCCACATAAATACCTTAATGAATGGAAAGGTGCTGATGTATGTTTCAAGTATGTTTTCAGCTCACGTACGACAGAAGGATTCTGCAGAGACGTGAAACCATGGGTAGTGATGGGAGCATTTCCCAAATGTTTCTGTTCTGCCACAGTGCCCTCTGTATGGTGCTGCTCTCTGAAGTGCCCAAGCATTGTATTTTTTCTAGAGGTTATTGCCAAAGCCACACCCAGGATGTCACAGTGAGGCTGTCATATCTAGTGAGCTTAGATGGGCAGCTCTTGCTTGGTCTGAGCACGTTCCAAAAAAATATTCTTGGTAATTTAATTGGTCAATTTTGCTTTTGATAAGAACGCCCATCTCTGCTGTAGTTTTGTGATATCTGCTGCTGTTTGGGAGTTTGATGCAGCCATTAAAACACCTATGCTTTTTTCCTATTCTTTTTTTTTCATTCAGAATTCAACATACGTTTTTCTGTGAACACACAACATCAGAACTAAAGCAATTCTGGCCTCCCTCCCAACAAAAGAACTATCTGACAATGAAAGATGTCAGATCTGGCAGATGAAAGAATCTGCCCTATGGCTATGTGGGTAATGAACATACAGCTACATGGGTCATGATCTAACATCTTTGTTATAGCCTTAGAGTTGTGATAAATTGAGCAATATGTGAAGTGGTGGTTTTCTACCCATTCAAGGTATTGTTTGTCCAGAATATCACAACTAAAATTTGCTCTCACTCCACAGACCACTAAGAATGAACTCTCTTTCTCCCTTTGAGGAGGAATTTTGCCGTAAGAAGAGATGGGAACTGGACAAAAGGAACAGTGGGAGGCTATTCCATATCATCTCTGTGGAGGAAAAGATATCAATCTGCACAATGTCTCTCAAAGGCCCTGCTGGGCATGTGATACTGACTGTGCATTTGGCCTAGAGGAGAATCTTACCACAGATTCCAATATCAATTCAAATAACCATTGTTCACCAAAATAACCCTCAGATATTATTTTACATAAAAGCATGTAATACTGCTCTTATATTCTTCACTAATTTGATTTTGTAAATGGGACCTCCTCCAATTCACAGAAATCTTGCTTTAGTTTTGTTTACAAAAAAATTCCTTCTAAGGTGGGTATGTGTAAAAAAATCTGTGGCATGAGTGGTCAATGTGTTTAATTAACCAGTTCAAAAGAAGTGAGGAAAAGAGACCACTTCTGAGAGATGGAAACCAACTTGTTTCCAGTGGAGCTGCTTCCCTCCAGCATATTCTAGGTTATGCTAGTGTTTGATATGATAACCTCAGTCAAATCCAACGTGAAGTGATGGAATAAGTAAGTGTGTGGTGAAAAGAAAGGGAATTTAGCCTCCTTTTGCATTCCTTATAGCAACACTTATTCAAACCTTGTCCCTCACAGAAAAGTTTCTACACTGAGAGTATCCTGAGGAGGGGAGATGCTGGGTCAATCAATGACTGCCCCGGTGGATCTTCGATCAGCTGGCAAACACACACAGCCTCTGGCTGAGGCAGCTTTCAGAGAGATGGACTCAAATACACAATGTCTTTTTGCTGGGCTTGAAAGGATTAATGGCAGCAAAACCTAAGCATGCTGACAGCATGGGATCTGTCGGGATAAACACAACTGAAACTCTGCAAAGATTTTGGAATTGGGAGAATATGGCATTTCTTTGTATATCATGTGCAGAAGGGGAGCTGTTGCATAAACATTTGGAAGCTTAGGTCAATTTTCATCATCCAAGGATTTAAGTCCTATTCATTCACCTTTTTTTTCCCTAATTAATTAGACTAGCCTGCTTGCTGGATCAGCAGGTCAATAAGACAGCCCATAGCTGAATATTTCTAAGCAGTTTTATCCCACTGCTGCCAGGGTCTGACTTTTTCTTCCTTTGCCTGCAGGGTCGCAGTGTCACACAGACAGGGACACTGCTGCTGGTACAGGATCTTCACGACTCCCCTCCCTCTAGCCTGTGCTGTACTGCCCTAGTGCCATCCTCAACAGCCAAGCCACAAACCTGGGACGAGGAGCTGATTTACAGTAGAATGCAATGCTGTGGCATAACCCAGGCAATGCCATGGCATAACCCAGGCCATCAGACTTCCCATTCAGGGAAGTCTGAATGCATTTGGGACAATCATTTATGACTGGCAAAAAGGGGGGAAAAAAAGGAAAAGGAGGAGGAAATTGCTACTTTTGATTTTGACATTTTCTAATATAAATCCTTTTATTTTTCATCCCAGTGGGATCTTTCAAGGCTAAATTCAGTCACGCTCACTTTTCAGAAGCTAAAACAAACGAATCTCCCTGCAACACACAACTGAACTCAGTTCAAAGCTAAAGCCTCTTGGTCAGGTTTCCCTCTGGGTCAACTCACAGAGATACAAATTTTCCTGCTTTACCCATGCTGCTGCAGAACAGAGAATAAACTGTCTGCACAGCTCAGCCATTACAATATGTTTCCACATTTAGCCTGCTCAAGAAGCAGGTGCTGGTGAGAAGTACAGCGTTCACAACCAGCACACATCCCCACTGACACACTTTTAATGCAGAACATAAAAATATACAATAAAAATATTTATGCAAAAGTTGAAGAATGGGCTGTGAGCTCTCAGCAGATAATTCTGTTTTCAGTGGGATAAGCAATTTTTCATATGCTTTGGCAAATTTTAGCCTAATTAAAAGAACAAGTAGGTAACTACTGATAATATACGTGGATAAATTAGAGCAATAATATAGTCATCTATCCCAAACCTATCCAGAAATTTATGAGGACTTTGATGAGGTGCAGATGGGCCCCTTAGAATGGAGGCTATAATGGGACCAGAGGACTCAGGATTATAATTTTACATGTCCTATGAAATTTTGTAACTCAGGGCCAGTGTTGTTCAGTTGCAGTAAGAGGCAGGCAGAGTGGTAGAGAAACCCATCACCCCATTCATGTCACTCTTACGTACTCTTAATGACTTGTTTAATCCAATGTGCTCTGCTGTCACTTTTTTTCTTTCACCTCCTGCAAACTGACCTCTCTTTGTCTGGCACCACTTGTCATACTTCAGTATTTCAGTCACAACAACCCTATGCAGCACTACAGGCTGGGGGCAGAATGGCTAGAAAGCTGCCCAGCAGAAAAGGACCTAGGGCTGCTGGTTTACAGCACTGAGCATAGGCCAGCAGTGCCCAGGTGGCCAAGAAAGCCAAGGGCATCCTGGCCTGGATCAGCAAGAGTGTGGCCACCTGGACTGCGGCAGCAAGTGGCCCTCTGCACTTGGCACTGGTGAGGCCACACCTCAAGTGCTGTGTCCAGTTCTAGGCCCCTCTCTACAGGAAAGACACTGAGGGGCTGGAGAGACTCCAGAGAAGGGCAATGGAGCAGGGGAAGGGGCTGGAGCACAAGCCTGATGAGGAGCTGCTGAGGGAGCCGGGGGGTGCTTAGCCTGGAGAAAAGGCTCAGGGGTGACCTTATCACTCTCCAACTAGCTGAAAGGAGGGTGTAGCCCGGTGGCTGTCAGCCTCTTCTCCCAGGCAACCAGTGGAAATGGCCTCAAGCTATACCAGGGGAGGTTCCCTTTGGATATCAGGAAGAATTCTTTCACTGAAAGGGGGGTTGAACATTGGAAATGCTGCCTATGGAGGCTTTGGAGTCACCCACCACACTGTCTTGTGAAAACCTTACTTCACTTCCACAGGTGTCCACTTTCCACAAGCCTTGATGGTCAAGGCCTGGATGTTTCCCTATGATTATATAAAATAGGATGCAGGGCAGTTAAATAAAACAACAAAACTAACAGAAAAGGCCATCCTTCTCTAAGTACAATGTTGTACCTTTCTGACTTACATTCTGGCTTCCTCCCATCACCCTCCCATCAGGAGGAAAAATCCATGCTGGATCCCAAGAACTGAGCATTGTCTGACATCTTCACACCAGGCAACTCTGGCAGTGACTGCTCCTGCTCCCTGATGTTTGATCCTAGGCCTCCCACACACATCAAGATACAGGAGGCTCAGTACCTTAGAGGCCGGAATGGTAGGAAACACAAACCCCTGTTGAGAACGCAGGAGATGTGAGTCAGCATGAGCAAGACCCAGATTACTGTGAACAACACCCCAGCTGAGCAATAGCAACTTAATCATAGTCAGAGAGTCAGTATTGTGCTCTTACCAAAACAACTAACATCTCAGTTTTCCAGGATCCATAGGAATACTGTGCCATTCAATTATTTTGCATTCTGGCTGCTAAAAATTACCATTCTTTTTGCTGTCTGTAGCCTTAAAAATTGACATATTTTCTCAAAAGGAAAATATAATCTTTTAACTTGTCCTATTCAATAAAAAATCTTACCGCCTGGTTAATGTGTCACTTTTCACTTTGGAATCCCACGGTTATCAATCATAGGCTGTATTTTTCTGAATGAATAGAATTGAGGCAGCACCAGTGCTTTACACACTAGTCAACTTTTCAACAAAACAGAGTTAGGAGGAGATCCACACACAACCTCTGCTTCAATCACTGCTTGCTCGCCTGTGCACATTAGAGATGCAGAGGTCTTTGCACAGATCGAATTAGATGTTCAGAACAACTGTTCACTTCTCTAGCAACAGTCATAGGTGGCTTTACATGTGGCAGGAAGATGCACAGATTTCCTTGTTTAAAATAAAAAGAGTTGCCTTTGCTCTTCCTGTAACTCCATTTGAGACGTTATTAGACTTCATCTTATGTCAAAAAGAAACTCTGAAATGAAATGAAATCACCATAGAACCATATGCCACACTGCTAAGGCACAGCAAAAGTAAGTTAAATTTACTATTGCAGCTGCCAGAGTGAATTTGTCTGTTTTTATTGGTATATGACTCAGCTTTAATATTTTTCTAAGACAGTTCTTGATAGTCTTATCGACAAATAAGTAACATTAATAACACAGAAGAGTTGGTCACTTCCTTCCAACCACCCTAGTGAACATATTCTGGGCATAAAGGGAGGCAAAACCAACCAGAGAATCCAAATATTCCTGTTTGGAATGGAATACTCCTAATCTTTTTTGCCCTGGACAGGTTTTCTCATTTATGGGAGAAACATTATTCAGGGAGAAGAGTACAAAAGGTAGAAGTACTGAGTTCCCATTCCAGGTTGGACTATTGCCTATGGGGATCTCCAATAGCTCTTCCCACAGCTTCAGTTCGTTGTTGGAGCACAAAACACAACCAACTATTTTCCTACAGCACATACACAGTACGGCCTTATTAAACTTTCAATGAAGTACCTGGTGATTCTGGGATGGGAATATAAGTGATTGCCCCCACTCCCAAAAATTATTTTGGCACCAGAGGAAGAAGTCTTCTGAAGCTTCTGGAATGAAATGGGAAAAAAGAAAGAGAAATGAGAAGTGATCTGCCCTTAGATAACAGTTGCACAGATGTTCTCACATCTCCTAACCTCACATTTATGTGAAGTTGCACATCAGCAATATGAGGTTTTTTCATGTGAGCAGCACCTTTATTTATTGCTGCTGAATTAATTTTCCTTCAAGAAATAAAGTTCTTTTACTGCTGGTATTACTGGTCTGCTCTCTCCATTTTCTTACAGCTTTGAATTAAATCTTGTCAGCGCTTCTTTCTCCTGAAGTGATTCAGAGCACTGTGCTTCGGATCACAGGGCTGCAAAGTGTCCTTTGGTCTCTTTTAACTGTAACCACAGACAACAAAGGCAGCTGGTTTTGCCACAACTACTGGATTTTGTAGATACCTGAAAACAAGCCATAAGTGAAATGTCTGTGACATTATGCATTTGTGATACCGTTGCAAATGGGAGCATTTCCATTTCCATAGGTTAACCCCTATACCCTCCTCCAAGGGTTTGCCATCAGTCCCGATGCTATTGCTCCCATCCTGAGGGGCTGTGTGCAAGCCAGGGATGTTTATTAGACTGAGTTAATTCCTTTCAGGCTCCTTCTATGCGTGGCTGTGACTGACAGAGGCGGGTGCTGTTTGCAAGTGTCAGTGGAGCATGACCTCGTGTTAATACACTGAATGATGAGAGAAAAGAAGATTCATTCAGCATGTGAACTCTCTGCTGATATTATCCAGAAGTACAGAGCACATACCAATTGCTGTTTTGTCAGCACAGTGCTTGGCGGAGTTTTTAAATATTTCAGCTATTCTAAGCCATCATGCTCAAGACCGGGGCAACTAAAAAAAGAGAAGGATCGAAATAGCATTTTCAATCCAAACACCATTGTTTTAGATGTGAGATTTGGACCTGGATGCTTAGAAAAATGCACGGCAGCCACAGCCCTAGGTTAGATGTGAAAGGACTTGCAGTAACATGCAGAGCTGTTTACAAAACTCAGAATACGGAACCACAGGATATGTAGCTTTTCAGTGGTAGATGCCTGTTCAACTCCAGCCGGGTGAGGAGAAATTGGAAATTGCAAGGATCTCCACAGTCTGTCTGTCTGCTTGTGTTAATTGCTCTCATTTCAGTTGCCTGTGGCCGTAAGTTGGTCTTCCAGATGCCATCTCCACCTCTGGTATTAGCAGAGCAGTCAGAGGCTACACAGGCCATGGTAGGTGACCTTTTCTCTTACACAAGCAGTTCTGTCCAGACCTAAGTCTGTCTGTCTGGAGGCACTGTCTGCATTAGTTTTCAGGGCATCGATCTTATCTGTACTTGGCTAAACGGTTAGAAGGTTGGGCAAAAGCCCTGGAGAATAGCAGTGTTGAGGTTTTTTGTGTGATTTCTTCCCAGCTATATAGTTGGTCCTTTCTTAGAATTTAAAAAACAACAGAGCTGTTAGCAGAGGTATTGGAAGAAATACAGTTTCCCTCCCTCCTCTGAGGGAGTTCTGAGTTCTAGCAGTAACTATTACCAGAGGCAGGATTGTAGAGAAGATATCAAATCTCTTTCTCTCTGTGCTTTCTATTGTTTATTCTGACAACTACATCCATTTAGGGTCAGATTCTATCGTATTTTGCTGCTTTGAAGCCAGCAGACAATAAATGCAGAATTTAGAGCATAATAACTCCAGTACTTTCAGTGCAAAGAATTCTCTGTTCACCTCTCCTCGCTGCCTGTCTCCCTCATGCATGGTTCTCTTAACTTTGTATCTGACCCCGTGCTCAAAAACCTCTGCATCATCTATTTCTCTTGCAGTCCTAACTGAAGGAGCTTCTTCTCTCTATTTCCATTGCCATCTATCAGGCTTTTGTGTCTCTGAAAGCAGCAAGACCCAAACTGGTCCTGTGTTTTCTCAAAGGTGATAAAACCCTAAGACAATGCTTATTGCCGTCTCCTCTTGCTCTCCCTTCTATCACCCCTCTCACATCTGCCCCAGAGAAATAGACACACAAAAAATCTGCATGAGAGGCAGAAGACAGTAAATGCCTTCTTTTGTGAAGGAACCAATATCTATCCTGGAGTTGCTGCAGCCCATTAAACCTAACATAGAGAGATTTTGGCATTGCTTTCTGTTGATAAACTTTGGGAGTTCGTTACTAAACAGCAGCAGTAGCTTGTAAGAAAAAGAAAGGTTTTGCTGAAGCCTATTGCCTTTTTAACAGAGTAATTTTCAAGCAGATACAGTTTAGATTACCAAATTATTGGCAGCACTTTGGTGCAACAAGGACTGCAGCTGAAGTTGATACAAAAAGTACCCCAGCTGATACTGGCCAGTTTGTCCCTCTCTATTTGCTTTTTCTCTCTGTTCATCTGCTCTACCCTTTACATGGTTTCTCTCTGCTTTTCACGTGGGTCACTTACCATGTGAAGGAGTAACAAGAAGAGAAAGGAGAGGGCAGCTGCATTAACAGCTACGCAGAATTCTGTATTACATATTTCTATATCATTACTTGTCAGGCCCTTGCTTGAACGCTGTGCTTTTGTCACATGCTGTCGTGGGCAGGGTCAGTGTCATTTGTTTGCAAGGACACACGCACAAGGAAGATTCATTCTTGCCTCTGAAAGGATGTGTTGGCCAAGCTGCCGCTGAACAGCAGAGTTGAGTCAGCAGTGCAAAATTACAGTTAAAAAAGAGAAAGGGAAAAAAAAAGGAAAAAAAATACCAGCCATAATTTCCTAGAGAGCTCTGCAAGCTTGCTGGAAGCCTCTTTATAGCCTTGCAAAAGCCGTGAGTGGTGTGCAGGCAGTTGCCACTAAACGGTGCAAATGGGAGAACTGCAGGAACTCACCATCTTTCCACAGCGTCAAGACTGGAAAATACCCAGAGCCTGCCATTCAGACGTGGTAAATTAGACTTGCTCTGCCACCTCCTGGCCGTACCAGACACCAAACAGAATTTAGTGTGCTGAACAGCCTACGTTGTGTCTTAATCTCTTTCTGGTCAGAGGCCTGACCTAAGGTTCTCTGAGGTGATCAAGCTGTAACCTCACCCTGGAAAGTATATGCAGAATGAATGGATAATGCCTTTGGGACCATAAATATGAAACCAAAGCTTAGCTGTGATCTTCACACATATATTTTAAAACACAATGAAAACATTAGAATTCTTTCTATGCCTGCTTCCCATACAAATGTGTTGTAGTAGAGTTTCTTAACTTAAAGTGGGGCGGGGAGCGGGGAGGGAGATCATTGCCTCTCGAGGTTGCAATTGTCAGGCCTCATCCTCCCAAACATTCAGGAATCTCTGCCTCCTTATTGCTCTGTGGAGAGGATGTTCTGTAAATATACAAAGAAGGACTACATACTTGTTTGTTTTGTAATATGGGACTATAATATGGAAAAAAGGCTCTAGTTAATATTCTTCTTATTTCCTTCCTAGCTCACGATGTCTGGTAATATTTCCTACTAATGTTGGTGCAGGGATGGAGATAGATATTGACTTTCATCTCTGTACAGAATTCTAGCTTTACTGCTCCATAAACTGCTCCAAGAGAATAATAATAATATGATGTCATGATTTATAAGCCCAATATAATTTTTTACATTTTTATACAGTTTCAAATAGTATTTGCTTTCACAGTTTCATTTTATCTGAACTTCTATTGAATTGAAAGTTACAGAAAATCTCAAGGAAGTTGTAGCCTAAGGACATACAACCTTTGGCAATATGAGTCCACTAGTAAAGAGGGAACGTGGGTTTCAAACTCTTGTTGCTCCAAGTCTGCCTTTTAGTCATCGGTTTGCAGCCCCCCCATTATTCCCCATTCATTCAGGACTGATAGCCCAGTGAGTGAAATAGAAAGATTTTTCAGAAAACGCAAACCCAGATAAAAGCAAGAGTTGACTGCATTTTGAAAGCCACACCATCTTCACTCTGCAGCTGAGTAATATCAATTTCATCGGGTAGGAGCACTCTCTTTCCTTGGTTTACATGTGTGTGAACAAGTGATGTATTTTTAATGAGATTTATTTTCATGACAGGAACCTCACTGACAATTAGCATTAAAGACAAGCTAAATGAGCTGTTCAAGAGTAGAACAAGCTTTCTCACATTTGTTTCCTTTAATTAACCCCTATAGGATGTTAATTTTGGATTAAGTCCTGCCTTACACCATCTATGAGATCAAAGTAGTCCTTCCATAAAATCTTTCATCACCTTCTTTTCTTCATGTTAACCTTTTGAGGACATAATTCACAGAGAAAAATTAGAAGAGTATTTGTTTCAATGTTTCACCACAAAAATACAGTAACTTTTTTTTCTGTTTTGTCTCAAGTAAAATGTCTGTTGTTAAAATTTCCAGCTGGACAGAAATTTGTATTTCCAGACAGGTTTACTTTAAGTACCTAGTCATTTACTGGAATTACCAAGTCACTTCCCATGTTAATCGAAAAGAAATTATATTATATGAAACCCTAGTGACCTCCAAATGGAATTGAACCCTATTAGGTCTGAAGTACTGATCTCTACCACATGTGCTAATAAGTAATTGGTAGCAGTAGATGTCTGTTATCATCCATAGGGATCAGTTGCATGATTGCAACAAATTTGAGGGATGTAGGATACATCCTGCATCACCAGATAATACAGATACTTGCCAACAAACAAACACAGAGATTCAAGAAAGGCTTGGATTGTTTCAGTGTTAGATGAGAAAGAACAGACATAAGGAGCTGTATAGATGCTCATTCTGCTATCTCTTCTCACTCTCCTTCCTCACAGCTCCTTCCTCCCTATAATATTAAGTCCAAGTGAAATCCTCTACCTTTGCTCCTGCTGGCCCTGCTCCCCATGCCGCACCCTGCGGTGCTCCGCTCTCCACAGGAGAAGGTGCCAGCCCTGGGTTGCAGCATGGAGCTGCACACAGGCAGATGAGCTGGCAGGGAGAAGCTGGAGGCTGGAGGGTGCTCACTGCAGATGTCACAGCCAGGAATTCAGCTGCCAAGACAACAAGCTTCTACTGAGAGTGTCCAAATTAAAATTAGTCAGAGTTTATGATTTGGCCAAGACACGTTTTCCTGGAGACAGTGAATGGGGCTTACTAACCAAAAATGCCTTTTCTAAGAAGCCTGGAAAAAGTGAGAGTTCCAAGCCACAGTATTGTAAGATTTTTAGCCAGGCCAACACAATTGCCATACTCAATTTCTATGTGTGATTGAACAACTTTAGATAACGTTTTACAAATTTTATGTGGCTGATATAAGCTGCAGGAAAGGGTGCCTAGAAAGACAGTGTTATAAAACATTTTAGATACCACTGCAATGTCAGCCTTCTATCACAGTACCGAAAAGCGTAAGCACACCTCATGGCAGTAATGGAAACACCCCTTACTGTCATTCCCAGAGCAGGAAGCGTGGGAGAGGCATCTTGAACCTCCTTCTTGACTCCAAGATTCACACCAGAGAAAAGTTACGGAACAAGGCACAATATACACCTTATTCAAAGGATACAAAGTCAAGGCCTGGATCCAGATTTGGAGCAGGGAGTCTCTGTGCTGTGAAACTGCCAGCACAGCCCTGGCTCTGGTGTGGGTCAGCACATATTCTTCCAGATAATGCCTGTGCATGGTTTGAGGGCTGACAAAGGCTGCAGATTATTCCCAATTGCCAATTTAGATGCAGATATCTTGTTTTGGAGGCTGTGTGAGTTTAGCTGTGGCTTGCCAGGAGTTTACAAGGTGTCTACTGACTTGTTTACTAGCAGTTTGTTTACTGCCTTACCAGTCTGTTTACAAGCAGAGAGAAGTTCAAACAGGTTCATAGCTCCAAAGAATGACTGTGATCACCCAGGGATATGGTGCACCTCTATCTTGCTCCCCATTTACTTCCCCTTCCATTTATCATCAAAGGAATAGACCAGTGGTGCTCTGTTGCGGTGTGCTATGACCAGGTTTTGGTTTCTCCCAGGGCCAAGCACTGCCATCTCCCCCCTTCCTCCCCCAGTATTTGGTTTCTCCCCCTGGAAGCTTCTGTATTACCCAATCCACTGCCAGCCCGCCAAATTCAAACCCCGCGCTCCTACACCATAGGATGTTTTGCATCCTCCCCCACCCACTCACGATGGTATGTAACTGTGAAGCGCCGTGTTGTGCTTCCTGGCACAAACCCGGTGCCCGAATAAACCACCTCGGGAAGCCCCTCCGCCTCGTCTCTCCTTCCTCAGCGCACCTGCATCACTGGTGGATTAGGCAAATCCCTGCTGGACTTTTGCCAGCCCTCCCCGTGCCCCAGAGCAGCCCAGCCAGCCCCTGAAACTGCGAGTGGGTGCCCAGTACCTTAGCCAATGGTACTGCAGCAGTGCTCAGCTTGTTAAACTTGTCAAGCCAGGCAGCCAAACTTCCTGTTTGTAACAACAGCATTTAAAATTACATCAAAAGAATAAGGAGGAAGGTAATTTTTATACCCATAGCAGGAGATCAAAAAGACACCATATCAAGCACGTTTTTTTAGGAGACAAAGCCAAGGATCATTACTTGGAGGATTCAATAAATGTCATTAGAAACTGCATTTTTCCCCATTTCATTCTTATGACATCTTGGCAAAGTGTTAAGAACTATTTCTAAGGAAGAGGTTATGGATGCTGGCAGATAGGTACAGATATGATCACAAGAGCTTGAACTTGAAGAGCATTTTATGCCAGAGTAAAAAAAAAAAAAGAACTTTTGGAGCTAGTGAGAAAAGATCAAAAAGAACTAGCATGGAAAAGTAACAACTGCAAAGGTAAAGATGACAGAAGATGTTTTTAAATTGCATGCAAGAGTCTAAGCATCATAAGGGGAGCAACAGTTAGAAATGGGAGAATTTTAAAATGACCCAAAGCAAAGTGAAGACAGAATATTGAGGAACCTTTACAAATAGGTAGAAAATAATTTCTCTGAGGAGAGGAGTGAAAAAATTACTTAAATCAGTGCCATCCAGAAATGAATTAAAATCAGTGAGTTCCAGTCCAGAGGGAAACTTTAAAGCTATATTTTGGAAAGCAAATACAGTTCAGTCTGTCATCATTCCCTTTGAATTCAGTGACATAACTGGTGCTGAAACTCTGTAAACCTGTAAGGAGGAACATAAACCCATCACTGATGATAATTTAAAGAATATGATTAACAAGGCAGGGAAAAGAGAACTACCTCTCTGGTGCTATCGGTCACAAATCAGCCAGGCCTAACTCGAGGCTGCAAAACTTGGAGAATCTGACAAGCTTACAAAAATACACCGCAAGATTCTTCTGACAGATACTGCAGCCTCCTTCAGTTAGAAAAGTTTTAAGGTCAATTGCAGAAAAAATTGAATTGGGAATAGTTTAAAAGAAGAAGAAAAAAAAAACCAAACAAGAAGTGGCCAAGAAAGAACAATGCTGTTCTGAGAATAGAAGCAAAAAGCAATGCATATTCCTGTGTTTAGATCATTCAATCGAGAGCTGTGTGGATTAACCTAGTGGGAGGTAACATAAACCTGCAGCCAGCTCCAAGAGCTAATACTGTGTTGAAATTTTGAAATGCAAATCTTGAGGAGCAATTATGCAAAAATTCTTACTAGGCAAGTTTTTGGGGAAACCTTAAAAATAAATTGTAAAGAACCACATGAGGCAGCACTGTGTAGAACAGTAATTGCTATGCCAGGGGAAAGAAATGAAAGGAATGTGCTAAGAATGTCATCTCTGACTCTGCTGTGAAACACTGAAGTTCCTCAGAGCATGAAGTGAGAGCTAACAGAGCACTGTAACCACCAGTACAGGCACCCATCCCTTCCTACAGCAAGAGAAGAGCTGGGCATTAGAGGCACAAGCTCCAGACCTGGGAGACCTAGGAGACCAGCCATTACCTACAGGAGAGAGCAGGGTCAGTTCCAGAGCTTGTCTGGAGGTTTGAACTCTCACAGCTACACAACACACTGTCCAAAACAAATGGGGCACTTCACATACCTGATTTTGCTTATGAATTAAGATGAAGCCCTCTCTTTAGACATCTTCACCAAGTCTGGATTAGGTGAAATGGAGTCCCAGTAAAGACCTGCCAGTAGTAACCAGTTAGGGTTGAGACATTGGTTTGCTCAGGACAGAAAAAGCATGCTGCTTTGTTAAGTCCTACATCAATACAGCTTCTTGTAATGAACAAGCAACCCTCAGGTTCTTTTCTGCACCTTGTTCTACTCAGAAGAGAAGTTACAATTTATCTTTACAGTTGCAATTAAAATTTACCTTTGCAACTGCTTAATTATATCAATTTACATGGACCGATTTTTGGCCCTTGGGTAGATTACTGTGCTCAACAGGCTGCTGAAATGTCTGCCATTTGGCCATTACCCTGGAAAAACCAGGAATGGAGTCCAGTGAGCCCCTTCCTTCTGCCTACACCCAATATTCCCTCTGTGCTGCCCGTCTCAAGCTTGAGGAAGTATAGCTGGGTTAGCTTCCAGCACCAGTTTGAAGAGAAGCCAGGACAGCCAGATCAGCCCAGGAGCCTTCTGGACAGGAGAATCACAGAAACAAAAGAGCAACAACCCTGTCTTTGATCAGTTGGTGCTGTCTGGTTTTGAAGATGGTCCCTTCAGAGAGGGTGATCCTAGCCTGTGCTCTGTCTGTATTAGAGGCACTATCCAAACTTGTCTCCGGAATTTCAGCCACGCAGCCTCCCTGCAGTAGGACACTAGTGAGGGAGAGTGTGAGCAGATACTGCACACAGCGGCAGAGCGCAGGAAACTTCATTCCTTTGTATTGCACATTCCATTGATCTCAGGAACTAAAGGACTCCCATTTCTCCAGCACCTTGGGTTTCCTTGTGGGAAGCAGGGGAAATAATGCTCACGTTCATTTGAAGAACACTTTGACTGTGATGGGAACCAAGAGGAGACACTGCTGTGGCTAAATAGATGCAAACCTCCTTCCCAGTGCTGGATTGATGCAGCATAAAATATACAGTTGTAAACTCTGTAACCTCCTGAACTAGCACAGTATAAGATTGGAGGTACCACCTTAACTCTGCTACCTTGCATGCGTGCATCACAGCACATCTCTGATGACATGATTATATATGGCTTCTAAAATAATATAATATTAGGCAGTTTTGTTCTACAGCCTTATTTATTACTTCTGAGTCTGTTGTCTCTACTTAATCTTTTCTTGCCTGGAAGAACATCACTCCATCAGTGAATCAGCATCTCCAGAGAGGAAACGAAATGGAGACACGTTCATAATATACAGCAAATCGTTGTCTTAACATTCAGTTAATGTTCCACAGTGGATTAAGAATTATTGTCCTAGTATTTCAGCTTAGTCCAGATTTAGTGCCCCAGTGGAAGAATTAAGGAGTAGATGAAACAGTGCATGTAAAGCTACTTTCTAGAGCAATGCAGGAGTATGTTGCTATCACAGTCACTAAGGCAGGTACATAAAAATCAAGGAGCTGTCGCAAAGTGGTTCCCTTTTCGCAAAAGTTCAATTAAGGGGAGAAAAATGCATTTGGATACCAAAATAAATTATAGTGGTATTGGTGGAAAGCAAACAAAGATAAGTTGGTTAAACAAAATTATTTTACTGCATGCAGTCATAGACAGAAATATGACTCGTGCCTCCATGGTCCATGTGTTGTTACGGCCTGGAATGGCCACAAAAGAGACTACAGCAGCTGACGCACAAGTCCTAAACTTTTACTCACAAAAGATTCCCCCAAGGGGTGAGGTCTTCAGTGAGGATCTAAATTTGAGAGTGGTTTTCTCTAAAATTCCTACCTCTATCCAAGGAATATTCTTGCAGCTCCCTATCTGGCCACTGCTCTCCTTTTCCCTACTCTGGCTCTGACATGCTCTTGCTCTTTTGTGGTGACTAAGAGTTGTTGAACCATGTGTGTTTTGATAGGATCTGAACTGTTAAACCCAGGAAGTCCCTGTGAAGGTTCCTATGATCCTCACTCTTCCTGCAATTTCAAGTATCAGCTGTGCAACCATGAGCTCACACATCTGACTCACTGCTTCTAATCTATTTCACTCAACTCAGTTTTGCTTTGGCAATATTGCCACCCCCACGTCTCTTGGTGACTGAACATTGAGCAAATTAAATCCTGATCTTTCTCTTTGACTGCCTCCTCTTGTTCTCTCAGTTTTTATAACTGAGATGCTGCCATATCCCTTTTCCTTCAGGTGAAGTAGCCAGACAGCTCTGATTGCTCACAATACTATTTTGTACATTAGGCTGTACCTAAACACAAATGATTTTTCTTCTGCAATGTTTCTAAGACTCAGGACAGATCATGCCCTTGACCACTTTATCTTCTGCCTGACATTATCTCCTCTGTTTCTGGCCTCCCTGAGACTGCAGCCAATCCAAAAAACAGCCTCCAGATCGACCTCATGCCTGGCATAACGACGGTATCAATAACAGTTACTTTTCCCTCCTCATCCTCCATTTCCCCCTGTTCTTCCCTCCATTCTGACAACAGTACTGAGCCTGAGCACCAAGTATGGCTTGTCACTCTGTCCTCTTCCTTTCTCTCATGCTACCATGACATAAGTGACTTCTTTCTGACCTGGCAGATCAATGACTCTCCATGTGCCAGTAGAGCTGCCTCTGTCCCAGGAGCCCATGCACAATGTCACATATTATCCCATCTTTCTTTAAATCCCTCTTCAAAACCTATTTCCCTCTAAGACAGAGAATGACAACACAAAATCAGAATAACCAAAGACTACAGTGCCATTGGGCTTGCTGAGGGAACTACAGCCAGGCATTTCTTCCTTGTGCTGCTAAAAAAAATCCATTCTGTAACAGAAAGGGAGATCATAAATGGTATTACTGAGCATGGCATGAAATGCAGAGGCTGAGAAAGAAACCTCAAGGTTTTAAGATCATTCTAAATGCATAATTTCTTCACTGAATGATACAATGTCTACATTGAACTGTACAGTCAAACTCACCACTTCTAGCTTCATTCATTAGCTATTTTATGCACCCATTCCTGAGAAAAATACATGGGGCTGCTGGTGCTGCTGGAATACACGACACATTTCCCACTGACCCTGTGCAAGTCAAGCATTGACACAGCCTTACATGCTGCAGCATCTTGATCTCTTACCTATTTCTATAGATTAGTTCTTTACTAATGTAGTAATTCCATTTGTTGTCTGTTCCTCCATTTCTCTACATTTGTTACTGTAAACAGATACGAGATATTAACCTTAAACATTCAGGAGTTATTCCATTATTAGGCTGTCTCCTTCTAATTGGGCTTAAAGAAAATTGAAGGGAATGCAGTTTACTTATGACACTTACGTGGGGGTTCTTTCCAAGAACACTCAAGGCTCAAAATGTCTTCTGTTACCACACCAGAAGCTTTCTGGTGAGTTCATTCCTGATATGAGCAAGTGTGCCCTCCCTTTGAAGGTCCTTCATGTTGCTGCTCAGTGCAACCCATTCTATTTGGTCATGGGGCTGCCCTTGACCAGAACATGGGCTCGTTAGTGCCTTTAGAGAAAGTATAAATGGCTGGGCCTGGGGACAAGAATAGGAATTGCTTGTGCTACTATACAAGATAAAATCAATCATCCATCATTTCTGCTCTTCATTTTCCATGTTTGCCCATGCCTCATGGCAGTCCAGGAAAATGGAGGGACATTCTTCCCTGTCGGGGAGGTAGATAATGCTGCCAGTGTGAAAGAATGAAGTGGACTCTTATGAGCTCTCTGGCCTGTGTTTTCCACCCTCAGTGTTCTGTGATTCATCTAATTAAGGTACACAGCCTGCAAAACAAGAGGCAATTTGGAACTTCTACTCATTAGCTGGGCATGAATGGGATTTTTTTTTACTCTTGACTGTCTTCATTTTATCTGCCGCAGTTCTTCATGACTCAGACTCCAGAAGGGCTCATGATTGTGTGGGTTGCCTCTGGCAAAGGCAAGTAGCTTGAAAGTAAGTGTCTGTCTGTCTGACTTTTACTTGTCTCTGAAAACAAACACTGAAAAGCTTATTCCCTGAGCGACTGACCCAGCTGCTGTGTCTTCCCTGCCTGTTGGGGTACAAAATGATTAATCTCTTTCTACACAGTTCAGTACTTAAAACATATGTGAAGGGGACACAAGGGCTTTCATATTAAGCAGGGATAAAAAAAGACTTGTTTTACTCTTAATGAAGAAATAATTTCCTTAAGAACAAAAAGCTCCTCACAGCCAGCGCTTATAAATTGCTTAATTGGAAATACACATAACAGTCCTATGAGGATTATCAGAGTGCTTCTAGCTGGAATTAGAGTCAGGAAAGAAAAGTTATTTTAGAGATACTAATAAAACAGGAGGTTGTGGAGGCTTCTGGGATATATACAGATGCTTCATTTTAGGCTTTGCATATAAAGCTGATTTTTAACCAATTTGTTATTGGTTTGCAAGCTCTGCTGATTAGCCTTGAAGCAGAGAGGAATGAAAGTAAAGGAACAGACCCCCAGATCAGAGAATGATAGCTCCAAAAAGACAGACTGAGTTTTTTTTTAACTGAGACTTCAGGCTATTGGGCCAGCTACCACTGTCTAGGTATTTGACATTTCATAAATGTGCCAGAAACAGAGCTAAAGACATCTTTGGCAGTACCTTTCCTTGTTTCCTCATAGGTATCAAGCCCCTCAGCAGTTCTTTGCTTTCTGCAAGAGATGCCCAGTGCACAGGCAGGCTCCTTGCCTGGCTGCAGTGGAAGTGCCTCCTGTCCCAGCCATCCTTCTCCTGGGAAAATAGGAAATGGTGACTCTCACAGCTCCACCACCGCCGACTCCTCTGTCTAATGAGCTTTTCTGTGCAGGAGCAGTGATCCGATGGGGCTGCATCACATCCCTGGATTTTATGTATTTTGCTAAATACAAATATGGAGCCTCTCAGCTGCCTACGGTCTACTTGAGTCACCACAGCTTCTCCTTTCCCTTGGAGGCAGCAGAGAGGATGGAAAATGTCTGCCTGCTTCTCATCTCTGCCTGGCAACCCTACAAGCCCAGTGCAAAACAATTTGCTTCTGTTTGTAGCTCTTTGTCTAGAGCCCAGCTCCAGGGTCAACTTCCATGGCACCTGAGGCCTTTCCCTCACTGAATAAACCCCAAACCTTTCTTTGGTGTCTGACAATAAAGGCACCTGCACGACCTTCCTATAGCTGGGTTTGCATATTTGGGTTTGATTTGGACACTGCATCCTAAAGCTGTGCTGTGGGATCACCAGACAGGTGTGGGCAAGGGGCAGCCAACAGCACTGGGGTCACCCCACAATCCCAGATTCCCCTCAAGGTGGCTGGGACTTCTCACAGCCCTGGAGTCATGTTGTTGTCCACAAAAATGGGATTCAGGTGCAAGAAGCCTATAGTTACTTCAGAGAGACATTGATTATCTCAGAGTTGCACAAGCCTGGGTGCTCAGTGGTATTCCACAAATCAAGCACACCAACTATTCAAAATCTTTTGCTATTTATACATTTTAGCAAATAAAGGAATTCATGTTTGTTGGCTACAAGTTACATAGTTCTCTTATTAATTAGTATTCTATCTTCTGCTTATTAATGATTCTCTCGCTTCTTCTGCTAATTAGTCCCATATGCAGTCTTTCTCTTCTTTTGAGTCAGTGGGTTTCTTGGGTCTGTGGCTGTGAGTTGGTGGTTATGATCTCCCCCTGCCAGAATTATCTTTTACCCAATTGGAGCTGATTCAGCACAGTTCCTGAGCTGTCTTTATTAGTTTGTTCCTTATCTTTGGGGTCATGCTAAATGTCCTGGTGGCCCCTAAATTCTGCATTCTTTGTGTCCACTATCAGTGGTACATCCTTCTCCCCAGGCTTTGTTAACCTCCCCCGAGGTCGGAGATCACTGAAACTTCTCGAGCCCTAAACCTTAACAAGGCAATTCCACCAACAAGTAATTTGTCTTTCTAACACCTGGACATCACTCAGGGATTGCATGTTAGCTGCTGTTTCACGGGTTAAATCTCCTTTCCTGCTGATTAGCCTTGAAAGCATACGAAGATCAAATGTCAAAGAACGTCCTTTCTTAAGAAAAATTTTGCCTATTCCACGTTTTCCAGCACCCTCACGGCCCCGGGGTTCCTCGCTGCCTGGGGGGTCCCTCGCTGCCCGGGGGGTCCCTCGCTGCCCGGGGGTCCCTCGCTGCCCAGGGGTCTCTCGCTGCCCGGGGGTCTCTCGCTGCCCGGGGGTCCCTCGCTGCCTGGGGGGTCCCTCGCTGCCCAGGGGTCCCTCGCTGCCCGGGGGTCCCTCGCTGCCCAGGGGTCCCTCATGGCCCGGGGGTCCCTCGCTACCTGGGGGGGTCCCTCGCTGCCCAGGGGTCCCTCACGGCCCCGGGGGTCCCTCGCTGCCCGGGGCGGGGCGGGGGGCGGGGGGTGTCCCTCACGGAGGCAGCCGAAGGGACGTGGCGCCACCTGGCGGCCTCTGGCGGCGCGGCGGCCCAGGCTCGCCCGTTGCCCGCGCAGAAGCTGCCGGGATGGAAAAGTAAGAAAAGTCGTCAAAAAATAAAAAAACAAACCCAAAGCAAGACAACAGCGCTGTGTGGAAATGATCACCTGTAGCACCTGCACAGGTGTAAGGAGGTGTTTTTACTTCTTCGAGACTCTGGCAGCCAACAAGCCTGGACACACCTGGGAGAAGGGAAGGCAGCTGATAACTCCTTTTTATTCCTATCCGGCCCTGCCCAGCTGAGTTTCCGTATTTTATGAGTTACAATCTTTATTTTGTCTTCTACTAAACGGTGATATTTGAGTTCAAAAGCCTCACAGGGCTCATATGCTACTGATGCTGAGGAGAGGAGGAAAAAAGGTGTCCCTTTGGAAGATGGAGTCACTTCAAAGTTGTGGCAATTTGAGGACTGATTGTCAAAACACAAGGAGCTGTGCAGTGAAGCAGACAATAGCCCAGCAAAACTAGCTTTTCAGGCAACACTGCAGGAATAAAAGAAGAAGAAAAACCACTTAAAGCATTTGAAATGTAAAACTTAAACACGGGGCTTTCATTTTAAAATATATTCTGGTTTTTTTCCTCTTCCTTTTAGCTGGGGAGAGCATATTCATTAGCAGCTCTCCAAGGTCCAACACTTTCTAGATTTTATTGAGGAAGATATAAAGGTCCACATGGAGTAAAAGCAGTAGCTACTAAAAAGTAAAGCTGCAGTTGCCTATTTAAAATCCGGCCTGATCCTAAAGCAAAGCGTTGTCTGCCTGAATCTTAGAGCAGTTGCACTGACAGGTCCCACATGGAGGCTCAGCAAAACCTGGCAGGCTGGCACCAGTAATGAACTGGGATGTTAGTCACAGACTCCTGCCTGGCTGAGGCAGGGGCTTTTCACTCTAAAATTAAATAAGACTCATGCAGGGCATCTTCTTTCACATCAGCCATGGCGCTTGCATGAGCATTCATGCTGTATGCTGTGTATCATGTGCAGTCATTTTAGAGCTTGAAATATGGGTGTTCATCCCCGCCAAGGCACAGGGGGCAAAAGCCCAGGCCATGACAGAGGGGGCTCCCCAGGTCTAAAGATCTGCAAAAGGGGAATAAGAAAGGGCATGGACAGGTCTAGGTTTGGACTTTATCATTTTAGTGATGTTTTTTAATTGAGGGGATCATGATCATATGTGTTGGGGCAGAACTGAGACATTTTGAAACCTGGTTCATGTTTTCCAGAGAACACAAAGCACCAACCTGCTGCTAGAATCTGTTAATTCTGCAAAATAAGACCTGGGTAGTTTTGTAGGAAAGCTACCCTCAGCCTCCCTGATCCCAGATTTGGGTAACTTGCCATACCTTAACTTTCCTGAAGCTCACAAAATCTGAGTGAGCCTGTCTAAGTAAGCATGTGAATTTCTGAGTGCTTAGGGAACACACCTCTAAGCAGAAACCTAATTTAGTCAGAACTCTTTCTTCCTATCATTTTGGCTTTCCTTTCATGAAATCCCAAATTATACACAGAATGTAATTTTATCTGTGTCTGTCACCATGCTGGGCTCTGCAGGCTGGTAGAGAAGTAAGCCAAAGCCTGTAGCTATTGGCAAATCTCAGTTCTACCCACAGGAGGAGTCCCATAAAAAACCCCATTTGATCAAGCAATCACCTCTATCAGTGAGAAGTTTAGTGTCTGCAAATATATGCATCACAGCTGAAAATAGTATCTCACTAAGATTTGTAAACTCAGCAAAAGAGTCTGCTTACAGTGTCACTGCCTAACACATTCCAGGCAGAAGAACAGAGATTTTCATCCTATAGTTGTTCATTTTCAGCTTCAGTCAAAGCCTCAAAATTAGAAGACACTTTTAAAAAGTACCATCTGGATTTCCCCTGCAATCTCAAGGCAATATATTTTACAGAATCACAGAACCAAAGAACATTCTGAGTTGGAAGGGGCCCACAAGAATCATCAAATCAAACTCCTGGCCCTGCACAGGACAGTTTCAAGAATCACATCATGGGCCATACTTCTGTAAGCAGACTTTGCACAATCCATAAAAATATTTAGGTCCTTCTAATGGACAAAGCTTTTTAATTCTGCTATCTCCTGTCAGAACAAGTTTTACTGCAAAGTTTACCTTCATAAAAATTGAATTGTTTGTAAATGACTTATCTCACTCAAAAGGACAGAGGGTAAAGGAGACATCTGGTGAACATAATGTATTTGGATTCTCACAAAGCTATGGGCAAGGTTCCACACCAAAGATTATTAAAGAAATGAAGCTGTCATGGGGTCACAGGAGTTATTTCATGGAGTGAAAGCTGGTTACAGAATGGCAAAGGGTGAGGAAGAGTCGGCAGTGGGGTGTCCTGGAAGTTGATGCGGGAACCAGTTTTGTTTAGTATATAACCAGTGGCTGGAGAAAAGAGTGAGCAGTGATAACTCTGCATTCACAGTGCTACTGGAGCTTTCCACATATCCAACTACCACACAGGTAGCAAGAGGCGCCTGAAGGAGCCCACTAAACTGAGTGGCAGATGGGCTTGGGTGCAGATAAATGTAAATTGCTGCATTAGGGTGTCGTGGATGTGACTGCATCAGCAGGCTCAGAAAAGAACTAGACAAATTTGGGACACAAAAGATGAATACTGAAGGACTAGGCAAGGGTATACCCGCTAACATCCCCAATCCAACAGATGTGGGCACTGAGGGAATAAGTAGGGAATGTATTGCTGAAAGTAGCCAGGCAAAGGTGCTCTCCTTTCTTGGCTTCCCCCCGTTGTCAGTGCTGGAGACATGGCATGATGCTGGGAGCACCCAGCACCGTGGGCTTTCTGTTCCTATTTTGACAAAAATTCTGGTACAAGAAAATCTGAACAAAAACTTTCAGCTCTCAAATGAAGTGGGGTTTTTTTTTAATATTTTGATTATTGTTTAGTGCTTTAACACTGTTAAAAATAAAAAGCAAACTATTACAACATTATCAAAATTTTGCTACTCTTTAAGAATTATCTCGATAGATCTGGATCAGTTTTCTTCCTTGTAAAACTGGTTTTGATATTTTGAATTTTCATTTCGAGTTAGAACTGACGTGTATTTTGCAATATTGTCAGTTTTGGTGGAATAGAAACATCAATTTTCAGTTAGCTCTAGTGATTATTTCCTCTCCTAATGCTTGTCAGCCTCTTCTTTATCATCCTGATATTCTCTGTGACTCTGAAGCCAAGCTCCATGAGGAAGTGGCAGAGGGTGGCGTCTGTGTTGTTGTGCTCCTCATAGCTTGTACTGTGGTTTGGGATTCTCCAGACTATTTTCCCTATTTCTGTTCAACTGTGGGATCTGCTTCCCACAAGGCATCTTGCTGTACTGCCTCTCCCAATCCTTTTCTTCCCTTCCTTCCTCCCAGGTTTCCTTGTGTGAGTCTGACAACTCTGTGATAATCATTCCTCCTCCTCACTGCTCTCCACAGGGATCTGCGTGGGTGGGCATAGCTGGTGTACAGAGCACAGCTCTTTTCTCTCTGTACGTACTCACGAAATTTGCCAAAAGCCTTCCCACCAGCAATAAACTTCTCCTTCACAGGAGAACCATAGCAAAATACACACGCATTTTACTAGAGCTGGAGCTGGCACTGGAAAATTATGACTGATTTTCCAAATCAAGCATCGCCTAGGAGTCACCCCCAGAGAAATCTGGCTTCTTGGCTCCAGAGCAGCTTCCAAAGTGCTGGAGACAAATAAAGGCATCTTGGGACCTGGAGCCTGCTGGTTATCCATGTCATCAGCTGAATGTGGTGGTGCAGCAGAACGGAGAGCCTGCTCCCCCAAGGCATTGTTGCTCTGCTGGCCAGGCAGACACGGGACAGTGTGGGACATGCCAAACCTATCAGCTGCTTTTGGGGTGATTCACTCAGGGAAATGCGTCCAAGTAACTGAGGCGTGGGCAGGATTTCGCTCAATGCATCATCTGCTTGTGACAGTGCTTCCCCCACACAAGGGAATATACCCTTTAAATTTCTCTATTTAAATACCTGTCTTGCTGCCTGCTGGTGTGTGGGCTCCAACTAACTACAGCTGTAAAAATCCCAATACCTACATGAGACTGGCTCTGAGGGATGTGTCAGCCCAGAGCTCCCTAATGGTCACCCCCAGCATAGCTTCCAGGGCATGAGAGAAACTGAATCAGATTCCCTTTCTCAAAAAAAAGTAAACATGGAAGCAAGTAAGCCAGAAGACTACATGTTTGGGGACCACATGGTGAAGTAGTTAAGGATAAATCTCCTGCTATGAAGGCAAGGACATAGCCTTGACCTTCTTTAAATGAGATCAGTGAAACTTCCCTCTCTGCTCTCTTCCATGAAACCAATAATTTGCTATGCAAGCAAAGGCTCAAAGGAGTTATTCCTTGGTTATAGCTTGCATGTACTGGTGTGCCTTGAGATCTGTGGGTGTAATTGGTGGTGGAAGCTACACTGCATGATTATCATCATCACCCTCATCATCCAAACCAGCTACCCACCACCTGAAACACTTTGGGTAGCTGTTTTCATCAGAGCAGTGGAGGATCTGGATGGTTCACATTTTGGCATAGAATCTGGTAAGTCCTTACCCGTCGGAGAGCACAGAGGGTGAGATGTGCACATCTGCCTGAAGACCTTCAGTTGAGCCTACAGGAGAAGCTGGTGCTGGAAGCCTTGCCAGGGCATCTTCCTGTACAGAGAAAAACCTGAGGAAGGAAAGGAGCTTGTTGATGGCACACAAACCAGACAAGGAAAGCAGGCTACTGGCACTGTTATGTTCACGGGAAACAGCTGCATAAGCTGACCTCTAACCTAAAAAATTAAAATTGCTGAAACCAATTACCATTCAACCCCTGTTGAGCCCCTCCTTCTGATTCATCACCACCTTTCAGCTGATCTATGAAGTCTAAGTTTACCTCATCACTTGGGGTCGTCCTCTGACAGCACAGTCAGCTACTGTAAGCCTGTGAAGGGAAATATTATTTTCCTCAGATCACATTTTTTGAGATAATGGCTCAGCAGTCAGAATGAAATCATCAAACAGTAAGATGAGCCAAAGCAAAAGCAATAGATACTGGTGGGTGGTTTTGACCAACTGGCTAATAAAAGACACATCAATTTTATATTGCACGTTTATTATAGTAATACAATCAGATAAATTATTTTCACAGAGAGTATACCTAATTACATCAGGCTATGTATATATACTTTATTCCAGCATGTTACAATCTTTTGATCTTTAATCATGCAGCAAGTAATGTGCAAATACAATTATAGGGAGGATTTTTTCCCCCCTAAAAAAGAGAAAACAAAATTACAAAAGTATGGCTTTATAAGAAAGTTGTATCATACAATGAACATTCATTTGTACTTGGGCATGGCAACATTCAGTCTTAATAAGTGAACAACAGCATCTGTTTGTGCCATGCTGATTCCAAAAACACCAATGGATCTGGGTACAGGGAAATGTCATCAATGTTAAGAGATGGAAAATACATATCTATATACATGCAGAGTACAAAAACCATAAAAAATGTTTTCAGGGATTAAGTGTCACATTTATTTGTATGCTGAAGTCAGAGTTATGGAGCCTTGAAGAACACAAATGCACAAACAGTTTGTTTTCCTTTAGACCAACAAACATCAGTAGTGATGGAACTGACTTAAAAAGCGTTACTTCAGGTGTAGGGAGGTGTAACTGAGGTCAGAATCTGGCCTGTCCTTCCTGCTAATGATGCTGCAGAAACAGACAGAAGTATAAGGTTAGTAAGTCATAGGTGGCTGAATTTTGCTGGCAGCCCAGAAAAAAAGAAAGACAAAGATATATGTTTAATAGATTTTATTTTTTAAAAAAATGTATTCTAGAATTAAGTGTGGCCAGCATCACAAACCCATTGCTGGATGACTAGTTGCTGGCAAGCAAAAGCCCTTGTGCTTGGTGTTCAGGAGTAAAACACCCATTTCAAGAGCAAAACTGTTGCCTCTTTACCAGAGAAGAAGAAATGTCCTTACCTGTCAGCAGGACAGAGCCTGGGACACACACACTGACCTCGGGAAAAGGTTGCTTCCGTAGGGCATCGCTCACTGCCGGTGCGAGGAATGCAGTGGGTGAGTGCTGTCGGTCGGGTTTGCCAGGAGAGGGCAGGCAGACACGCAGACACGCGCGCGCACACACACACACACACACACACACACACACACACACGTGACAGGAGGGCAGGCAGACACGTGTGTGACAGAGGGCAGGCAGACACCTATATAAATGTGCAACGAGGGAAGGCAGACACACGTGTGAAAAGAGGCAGGCAGATGCACACACACGCGCACACACACACACGTGACAAGAGGGCAGGCACACACACACACGTGATGAATGAATAATAATAAATGTTGGCTTTTGCAAATATGAATTTAAAATTTATAAGTGATAATGTACTATGTAGAAATAGTGTTAAGATAAAATATAGATAAGTAGAAACAAAGTTAAGGTGAATTGTAACTTCAAAATAGTTGTAATATGTTAGGGAAACATACTAATAAATGCATAGTAATAAATGTCTTTAAGTGAATCAGTCACAGAACCAGAAATCAAGACATCTTAAAAAAACAAAGAAGATAAACCACATGCATTCCAAGAAATCACTATCTTATCGAAAACTTACACCTCCCAGAGAAACTATAAACTACAAATTAGGATGAAGTTGAGGAGGCGCCTGCCTTCAATTCTGAGATTGTCCTAAAAACCGGGACAGTGTCATGTTGGATAAAGAGGGCAGAGATCAAGGAAAAGAGAGTGAATGAAGTATAAATTAATTTCTGAACTTAATGCATATGTAACAGTTTGAGAAAGTACTTAAGTTCACAGCAAAATGAATGCAGTTGCGCCTTTGGCAGGATTACCAAGTGCCCAGAGCTGTTTTTGCCTTTGCTCTATTAATAAATGTTCAATATTTCATTGCTAAAATCCCAGCTCATTATTTCATTTATAACACACACATGCGACAAGAGGGCAGGCAGACAGACACTCACGTGTATGACAAAGGGCAGACACACACGTGTGTGACAGAGGGCAGACAGACTCACACGTGTGTGACAGAGGGCAGACACTCACACATGTGTGATAGAAGGCAGGTAGACACCTATATAAATGTGCAACAAGAAGGTGGGCAGACATAAATGTGTGGCAAGAGGGCAGACACTCACACGTGTGACAGAAGGCAGATACACTCCCATGTGTGTTACAAGAGGGCAGGCAGGCACTCACACGTGTGCACACATGCAGCCGCGCATTTTCACTCACACCCTCACCACTGTGCTCACTGAAGTGCTTCTCACCAAAACCAAAGGCTCACACATACAGACAACTCAGATCCTTACAATGCTACTCCTCAAAATTGAAATTAAAAAGATGTAACCTGCAGAACCAACCTAAATCCAAAGATCAGAAAAGACTTTACCCTCTCCCCATTTCTCTCTTGTGTTTATTCTTTTTCCCAATTTCAGAAATACAGATCTTAGCGACACTTACTCAGTATGCAGATATGCAGAATGTAAACATCACCACACAGCACCCAGCACCCTTTTTGATTGACAAAGTCACCAACATATTTGCCATGCAAGCATAGGGATTTTTCAAGACCATCAGATTGCAGGAAGTCTGCAAAGTACTTCGAGTTTACTTTTGCTAATGACCTGGTTTGGAAAGAATGGAGGAAAAAACCCAACACAGACAGGGCTGAGGTAGATTTGGCCATATCTGATGTAATGTCACTGTACTGAGCAGGAAGACAAATGGGATCTCAAACAGGTGTATCACCACAATATAAGCAAACGGGTTTTAGGGAGCGGATTCCCCCATTCCAGCAGGAGTGCCCATCCTGCACTCATATTGCTACGGCAATGGAGTTGTCACCACAGTGCTAATGTCCCTAAACTTTGGTCCACTGGGACTGCACATGGGAGGCCCGATGTGATTGAAGGCCAGCTGGTGCTTAATCTCTTGATAAAATGGTCAGGAAAAGGATGAATGAGGGGGCTGTGGAGTGATCTTTCCTGTGTAGGTAGTTGCCTGTTACACTCCGGGCTGGACACACTGGAATTTTTACAGTGGACCAGCAGCTTTCTTCCAGGCTGGGGTACCAGTCACAGGAATGCCCCAGAAAGAAACTGGGGCAAGACAATTCATCTTCTATCCTCTCTCTTGCAGGTGGATTGAGGGGAGCCTCTCACATGGACAAATGCATGCACGCAAGCATCCTGCTGTCTGCTACGAATCCACCCACAAAGCCTGAAGTGCCTGATTCCTGACCTCTGCATTGATCCACAACTATTGCAGCCAACAAGAGACCCTTGCACCATTTTACGCTAATGTGCTCCAAGTGGGCTGCTCTGGCTCTCTGGGTACAGCCTCCTGCCTTAATAGAAAGTGCTCTCCGTTAATGCCGATAGTCCCTACCTGCCTCCGTGGATTTGTAAGATGAACAGCCCTCCCTTCCCTCCTGTCTTTTCTGAAACTCTTCACAGCACTGAAACTCATATGGTTTCGAGCCAGTGCAATAGCACTGGATGATTTCCATTTCTTCCTTTCCTGGGATCTCTGCTCCCAGGACCTAATTACTATTCTAATAATATCCTTCATCAGCCTCATCCACCTCTCACTCACTGACATCCGGATTAGATACTGCAGTGCTGCTGGGGACAAACCCAATCCTGCTCCTCGGGACTCCCAGGGTGCCACAGGGGCTGTGCTCTGCACAGTCACTCTGGTCAGCTACGGGCAGCGAGAGCCTGCTCTGTCCTCTGCCTCCAGCTCTGGGTTTTCGGGGGAGTATATGCCCGTGCTGGGGAGCCTGAGGGCTTGGCAGAAGCAGCTGAGCCACTGCTTACAATGCAAATCTGCCTTAGGCTCTGCTTTCTTCCCAAGCTGTGACAGCCTCTGTCTGCAGCCTGTGTCTGCAGCTGTCTGCCGAGCGAGCAGCCTTCCTTCAAAAGCCTCACCCAACACTGAGCCTGCTTTTACCCGTTCGCAGCCTCCCCCATCGAACAGGGAGGAATAGACACAGATGGAGAAGGACATTCAAGTCCCCAGGAGCAGGGGTGCAGGGACACTACAACACCAGGGATGTGGAATTTCAGAAGAATGGTTAACCCCTTCATGGCCTGCTTGCTACTTTTAGGGCTGGGCTGATATTTTCTCCACTTCACAAGTAAGCCTGCTTATTCACCTAGCCTAGCACAGGTGGCACCGGAACTGAGGTCCTCCCACGGCATGTCGGAAGAGATGGCTGGGAGGAGCATCCCACAATGTCTCAGAAAGGATGTTCCAGGTGGCTGTGAGCAGCATGTTCTGCAGCCTCACGGTAAACCTCCACCTGGCCATGGCTGGCATTGCTAGTGTTCTGGCACACAGGAGGTAGCCCATGCAGAGGCAAACTAAATGAAAGTGCTCCCTGTGCTGACAGAAAGAAGGATGCAGATCCAGCACGGCCTCCTCGGCATAGGCAGGGAATTAGCCAGATGAGATACAAGCCATTTTTGCACAAATGAATTGGGATTTGACTGCACATCCTTTCTTAACTAGAGCCTTATGGAAAGTGGTTTGTGCCCCACAGCCTTGGGCTCCAAATCCAGTTGAAGAGAAGAGTGAGTTCTTTACTACTGCCCAGTACAGATCTGGGAAGTGAGTTACTCTACTTCAGCAGAACAGAGGGTTGCGCTTACAGAGAGGAGGAACACTGGGGTCCAAACTAAGGGATGTCCCCCAAAGGGAGCTGGGATTCTGCTACTGCTCCCTTGGTGCTGAGAACAGCCAGGAGAGAAGGACCAGTGCCTTGAGCAGAGAGGGCAGCATGGTTCAGAGCTACTCTAATGGTTGCCCAGCCCCACTTTCTGCAAACTCACCCTGCCTGCAGTGCCCAGTCAGTGGGAACATTTTGTAATTTCCAGAATAAGGACTTCTGTCTGGACCCGAGTGGCAAAAATGTTCCAATTGACAACAAGTAACAACTTTTAACAGCAGAATATCATACCCCAGCTTAGGATAACTAACAAATGCCTGTGGCTCTGAGACTCACAGGGAAATCAAGTTAGTGAGCTACATCTCCTGTGGAGATATGTTCTAAAACACAAGTCAAGGAGAAATAATGTCACTTATGAAAGACAGGGCTCCCACTGTCCCTGCTCCAACTGCCATTTGTTTACTGGACAGCAGGGAAAGTGGTTCCTTCCCCATGGTACAAGTCTGTAGAGGCATCAGGGCTGGGATTGCCTTTAACCCCCTCGCTCCCAGGTGAGACTGGACGCTTTCCATTAGCTATTTTCTGGATCTTTATTTCCCGTCTTCCAGGAATATACACTCACTGCCCCTCTCTGAACGCATGCCCTCCACACCATGACCTGCTGTAAAGTAACTCGGTAGGATCAGTTATCCTGCAGGAACTGCCTCTGCATCCCTGCAGCAGCAGCCATGGACTTTGTGGTTATTGCCAATGATACTTGATCATTATTATAAAGGAAACCTGATGTTTGAACCTTGTTGGTAGGGGATGGTATTTCTCCCAGCTCTAGCAGAACACAGGCCCACAGTGACACCATTTGAAAATCCCACTGGGCACATAGTTCCTTTTAACCCAGGTGCGTTAGACAGGATGCAGTTATCATACTGGGAATTCAGATACAGTGATACCAGCTGACAACTAAGAAACCAAACATAACAGTCTCAACTACAGTTAACCCTTCACATGCACAACAAAACAGAAAACAAGGAAGGCTTTTGCCTTTAAAAGTGCCGTGCCTGCAATCAGTTAGAAAAAACATTTAAAATCTTGTCACAAAATATTGGATTTTCCAGCATAGCCTAATAGTTTAAGTACTAAAATCACACTAAAATGCAGAGGGTGGTGGATGACCAGCTCCTCTAAGCTGCCTTTGAAAATCCAAGACCCATTGAATAAAGTCAAGGAAAAACATTTACCACATTTTTTGCCGGTAGCTTTTTGCCATAGGATGGTAAGGGCTTTAGTGCCTGAGGTATAGGTAGTTCCTGGATGCTTTTAGGGAAGTGGGAAGGGGGAAGAGTCTGGAGAATAGTTTGCATAGCTTGCAGATATAAAGAAGCAGGTGTGTTCCCCACCAGGCTGTTGAATTTGTCTTCTCCCAGCAAAGCTGTCCAGTGGTCTGGATGCTCTTGCAGAACTTTGCGCATCTTAAATTGTGGGTTGGGCATGAAGAGCAAGAGGTAATCGAGGCAGAGCTTCTTTGATGCGACATTGACTTTGGAGTCCCACATCTGCTCCAGGATGACGTCCAGTGGGGTAAGCCCTTTGCTGTCTTCTATCCTGGGAGACGCTCCATTCCCGAGGAGAATGAGGACCGTCTCTGACCTCAGCAGTTCGCAGGCAAGGTGCAGGGGGGTTTTCCCATCTTCCAGATGAAAGCAGCCAGCCCTATTGATGTAGGAGTTCAAGCTGGGGAGCTTGTGTGCAATTTTGATGATCAGTCCCAAGATATCTCTCCTGTCATATGTGACCGCCATGGCCAAGTGAGGAGCAGAGGATGGGCAATAGCAGAAGTGTTCCCCAGGAACCTTGAGAGCCTCCTCTGGAAAATGAGACAGCAGATACTGAGCATAAGGCAGGTGATTATGCACCACTGCATAGAGAAGGGCTTCTGAAGGTGAGTAGGTTCGTAGGCTAGCATTTTCCTCCCAGTAAAAATACTCCATAGTTCTCATGTCTTCCAGCATCCACACAGGCTTGTGATCTCTCACAGCCTGGTAGAACATATAGGATAAGAACTTGCAGTGCCTGCTCTGATCATCCTGCAGGCTGGCCTGGTTACTGGCCATGGCTCAGCAAATAAAGAACAGCTCCACGTAAAATCACTCCAGACTGTAAGATCGGTGCACTTGGAATGCTGATCCCGATGCTGCTGCAACCTTCAGGCTGTCATTGCTGCCTGGACTGCACTAGCTGGAATGCATGGGCTGATCATCTCCACCCATTCATTGTTTTTCCCCTCACTGCAGTGGTTTTGTTTAGGTAAGCACAATCCCACAGGCTCAGTTAACCCGTACCATGCAAGCAGATGGTTGGTGAGTACATCCCGCTCTGCGCGTGGCACAGGTTACTGAAACGCTGTCAGACTGCCAGTGATTTTATACACACACAGCCACAGAGAACAGAGGGAGAGACTAAAATTAGCTTGAGAGGTGAGGCGGATTTCTGTCTGCATTTCGTGTCTAACCAGATCAGCTCATACACTGCAGCAAGTGGAATAGCAATATTCCTCTATTTTATTTTTTTTTCTTTTCATGTCACTCACACACATGCAGCTCATTATATAGTAAAAAATATGTAGCAGTGTTAAATACTCCACAGCTGATAACAGGCATGATTGCATGCTCGGGAAATGAAGGGATTGGTAGCGGCAGCACTAGGAGAGGATCCCTATTTTATAAATAATGGTATGGCTGGCCACTTCGGAGACACTGATGTTAATGGATTGTGTGTAAGGCATTAGTAATGTTTAAGATGCCAGCATTGATGTCTGCAGAGGAAAGAGTCAAACGGTGTGTGCAGTAATGGTGCCCAGAGTCACAAAGCACATTGTTGCGTTTAAACGCCTGCCTTTGTTTAGCAAGGAAATACCTGGAGTGCCTCTGCTGCACAGCAAGGACATAAACAAAAGGTTAATGTCCAAACCCCACTGGTGGGTGGGGAGCTTTGATCGAAGCATTTCTCTGCTGTCCTGCTCTGGGACTGGGCTCAGAGCCAGCGGCAATGGGGGGAAGTGTGAGTAGGTAATCAGCCTTGTTCAATGCCCTGGTAAGACACAGAGGACCAAGGCCTACAGGTTTGAGGGGGAAGTTCCTATGGGATGCAGCAGAAGAACCTGGCCAAAATTAAATTTACAGAAGAGAAATTAACTAAGAGTCCTTTATAGCAAGCTGTGTTTAAAGAAATCTTATAAATCAACAGATTGCAATAAAATGGTATCTCACCATTTTGATAGGAAAACAGGGTTTCCCTTTAAGGGAAAATACCACAAATCAAGAATTCATTTTTTTCATTTTACAAGATGACAAATGTATATTAAGTATATTCAAACTAGAGATAATTCAAGTATCAGATCTCTAAATGTTGTTTGGAGCCATCCAAAGCGAAAACCAAAGCCACTCACAAAACTAGGTCTAGATCTTGCACATCTTCTAAAGCATCTGAAATTTGGAGTCAGGTTCTTGGAAGAGAGGTGAACTAGTATTTAAGTAGGTATGGTCTTTTGTCCATAGCTCTCACAGGGCCTTTCCTACTACTAAATCATTACTATACCCTAGAAATGACATGAATTTCATTATTTCTATGTTGCAGCTTTGAGAAGACACTCATTCTCTACACAGCCCTTCTTACAGAGCAGCTCATGGATCAAGACGGGCACCAAACCAGGAACTGCTGTATCTTTGCACAGGGGTTATAGCCATTAAGTCACCCTCACCTGCTGCAGATGTGAAGATAAGGCTCCCCAGGGAACTGCTCACAGTACCCAGCCTGTCAGAGTTCAAGGAGCATCTGGACCATGCTCTTAGTCATATGGATTAGCTTTAGGTAGTTCTGTGAGTTGACTTGATGCAGAGACATGTAGAAGTCAAGAGAAAAATGTTCTGCTAGTATCTCCAACTGAGAGGGAAGCCAAAGCCCCAGAACCAGGAATGGCCACCAGGCTTATGGCCAATCACCTCTACACCAGAGGTCCAGGATGGCCAGGATGTGAAAACATCTGCAATTACATGGTACCTTGTAATTACAGGTTACACTGTAATGCTGCCCAGGAAGCCCAGCACAAATCTAGGAGAGTCCTTCACATGGTTTGCTCACCTCTGCATGGTTTCAAATGGCACATGTCTGTCTGCTCTGGTGGCTCTTGTTCTTGGTCTTTTTTTTTTTTTCCCCAGGAGTTTAGAAAAGCTAGTGCTAAGGGCACCTGTTTTATGGCAATGCATTGCTTCTGAGTTTTATTGTAAGCATAATACATCTGTAAAACATTACAAAACCATTAGAAATGGAAAACATTGATGTGGAAAGCTTTACTGAAGAACTCGAAGAAGACTAGGAGTTTGCAAGTTTCTATTTATTTCTTTGAATTTTGATCTGTGGCTAAAAATAATGCCTCCTAATCCATAACGTGTTTGTTGTGGCTTTCCTCTTTGACAAAGCGCAGTCTAAAAGAGGAATAGAATCAGTTTTGATGCATAGAGAGAGCATGCAAGAGAGCAGGAACAGGACTGAGGGGAAAAACTCAAAAACAAAAGCTGATTTTACCCAAAACACCATTTACCTTTTTATCTGAGGCTGAGAAGCTCTTTAGATCTCTCCTGGGCATATGCATTTTTCACATTTGATGGTGATTTCAGCTCATAAAGTATTTGGTTATTTTGAACCTGTGAGAAATATAGAATGTTTCTGAGCTATTCAGAAGTCTTCTTACAGTGTTATGCTTGAAATATTGTTTCTGGGAAAAAGGGAAACATACCTTATATATAAAGACAAGAACTGAATGTCAGTAGAACAGAAATCTTAGCATGCTAACAAAAAATCGTTATTAGTCCAGGTCAAGTTATTACATAAAAATAAATAATACTCCTATGCAGAAAACTTTTGAATAGCAATAATAATAATTAAAAAATAACGTGAAGTCTTATGCACACTCTACTTAGTTTCTACCCCTATGCCAGGTGTTATGTTCCCCCTGCTTGTGCTCATCCAGATCCTAAGGTTGGTGGTTTCATTCTGGTGGTGGTGTTGTTGCAGGAAAACATCAGCATCTGGAGTTGTTCAGTGAGAGGAATGTGAGGTTGATGGTGATGGTTTCTCCTTCTTCACTCCAGGTTCTCCTGAGGGTCAGTTTTATGATTTGTTACATGCTTTGACACCTGTTTTTTTCTTCATTGAATTGAAACTCCACATCCAAATTTACTGTAGATGTTGATTATATACATATAAGATACTATTTATTTCTCCTCTTTGCTACCCATGAAACCATTCTTGAGCAGCTCTGTATCTGCATTTCTTTAGCTGTCCATAGGTGACTTGTTGTAGCAGTGAGTGCTCCAGAATCAGGCCTGTGACCCTTCTCTTACGATCCCATTGGGACTGTACTCCCTGCACTGCACCCTGTGCTTCCACTTCTCAGGACCTCTGCTGTCACCGAGCTCCTGATGGCCTCTGTTAGCTCCAGCGTATGAAGCTGGAGTTGTGAACACCTCATGGTGCACAGAAGAGCTGCTGGTATAAAACTGCGTTTCTGCCATGCAGTGCCAGTGAAAGTAAACCCAATCAGCCACAGGCACCTGGCTAGGAGGAGGAAAGTGTTCCTACAGCTAAACCAAACTGAAATAAAGCCACCAGTACTCAATAGTAGTCCAGGCAGAGCAAATTTGGCAGGCCTCAGTCCTGAGCCTTTGCAAACTCAGTACAGCACCTGCAGCCTGCTGCCAGCAATGGCCAAACTGTGCTGCAGGGTTAGAGGGTTCCAATAGATCCTGTTTCTGGAATAAGCTGAAGCAGAAAGGCTTCATGTACTGCATACTACTGAGAATGGCGCTTAGGCTTAGCAACCCTTCCCTGTTGTTTCTTCCTCCTACTACTCTATACAAAGACACAGGGAGCAATGAGAAGAACCATGGGGACAAGAGTGAGTGAAGACACCTTCTGGAAAAAGACAAAACCAGCAGCAGATTTTGGTCACTGGGACCGAGGATAAATTGGAAGTGGGGCTTTCACGTTTGTCATTTCATTGCCGGATGGGAACAACACATTTCTCTCCTTTAAGGGAAGAGCAGCCATACCACAGGCTCCAGTAGTCATGGGGTCCATGTGAGCTCAGCTCAGCTCCTTCTCCCATGTTTTTGCCTGGGTACACACAGAAAAAACTTCAAGGAAGAAGCTGCTTGGGAAACAGAAGAGCAAAAGGCTTTGGAAAAGATTGGGATTACCTCCAGCATTTGATCTGTGTCAACAACTCCAGTTTCTTGCTACCTTTCTGCCCTTCTCCAGTGATTTTAATTGGCATCTGTTTCCAGGCACAACTGATTTCAATTCTTGTGTGCCCTTTGCACAGGAGGGGCACAGGATGATCCAGCCAAGACATACAAAGAAGCAAATCAATTGCCAGATATCAGATGCTTGCACACAGAGCAAGAGAATTAGAGAAACCTGATCTCTTGCTTCAGAGGCATGCTGTTTTTCAGGATCCTGTCTGCTGGTCTTTTTCCTTTCCTTGGGAAACAAAAACTGCTCAGCTGGTGATGGATGATAACTCCTCAGCCACGGTGAGGCTCTAGCAAATGTTTGCTGTGTCCTGCTTTCCACGTCCAGCCTGGGCTGTGCAGTGCAGCTTGGGGACATGCTGTGTGACAAATTAGTGTCCTTGTGCAGAGCCCTACTGCACCTCAAGGCAGCTTTTACAGAGTATGAAGGGTTTCTTTTATGTCCTGCTACACGTTTACCAGCTCTAATTCCTCTAGCTGACTAAACTAGGCTTTGGAATGGTGGAAAAATCTAGTCTGACCTGTCCTGGATTACAGAATATTTCACTTTTGCTTGCAGGATTCAAACAGCGAATGAGACAATCTCTTACTACATTGCTAGAGGCAAGAAATGAATATAAGCAGAGATTTAACACTTTGGAAAGCCTTTAAATTACTTATAATGGGATCAGCTGATGTGCTGCATGCAGAACAAATCAAACACCAAATGGTTATTTACCTGCAGAACTTTGGAAGTAAAGATAACTGCTTCAAATGCAACAGCCACCTGCAATACATTTAGGAAGGACTCATCTAGAGACAAATGGAGGATTTTCAGGTGATGTCTGTGCTGCTGGTTGAGCACTGCTGTAATCCAGACTGTAATCCAGTGTCCTGCTTATACTGCTACACCCAGATGCCCACCTGGACATTGTACCAAGACCTGGAGCAGTTACAAACATTGGGGAAGCCAGGGCAACACAGTGTTTTCCACAGGTTCTTGTTTATCCAGCCTGTGGAAGGCTTGGCCTGTTGTGTCCCAGTTTCCCCCAGAGCTTCACTTCCCAAGTGCAGTTAGTCTGGAGCTCTGTGTCAACAAGCCCCAAACAGCATGCACAGATCTGAACATGTTCCTTTGTCCACTTTTAAACTCAGGGTATAGGCAGAGCCCTTGATGTGCGGAACATTTCCAGCATATCTGGGTGTTGACAGGGAGCAAACTTTTTATAAACAACAAAACGTGTTGGCCACCAAGAGCAGTCAGTGCAACAGGAGCATGGTGACAGCAATGCCAGACATGAGCTGCCCTGCTTATGGCAAAGCACAGCCTGCTGCAAATGTGAGATGATCTCCATAGCTGTGAAAGCAGGGAAGTGTAAGACTGAAGATGGATCTTCGCATAGAATCTTCTGTGTCTCCAGTGTCACAGGATAATTTACAGAGAAAGCTTAATTTATAAAAGACCTGGCAGGTGCCTATCTCCACCCCAGGTGTAGGCTGCTTTTCCTCTCTCAGGGAGGATTGCCCATTTCCAAAGGCAGGCACTCAGTAAACACTGGGCTAACTCCAAATGAAGGATAATGTCTCCAACTCTCACTGAACATCATACATATCTTCAAATGTAGGTTAGATGGAGCAGTGTGTTTGTGTCTGGAGGATGAGACATCAGCTCAGTTTAATCAGCGATAAAAACAATAAGGCTCATTTTATTCCATTTTTTGAAAATGCTTTTGAGACCTGATTGCACAGAGCCTGCACGCCAAGAATCCCGGTGTCTCCCATTTCTGTAAGCTCATTTGTTTCTGTTCCCAACTCCTATCCTAATTTGAGGCTACATCTCTCAAAGGCAGTATATAAATAGATGGATTACCATGCCTCTTCCAGAAAGTAACCTGTCAGCTGAGTTCTGTTTAAAGAACAAAAAAAGCCCTTGCAGACAGTCTGTGCCTACAGATACATTGAGCCAGATGCTGTTTTTCCAGGGAAAGGCTGAGACTGTGAAACAGTTTTATGTCATCGGATATTTTCCTTCCTCGTGATGATTACAGGTGTCAGTGCCCTGTTTCACCACACCCCTATGTAAATGTAAAGGCTGTCAACTGCTGAGAAAGCATTCAGGAAGGCATGAACACATTTAGTTTCCAATACTGACAAAAAGCAATGCTTTTTTACACAAGCCATAATTAACCTGCAGAATTCAGTGCTACACAATATCAGTGAGGCTAAATGTTTGACAGTCTCCAAAGTAAGATCTTCTGTGTTTATGCAGGAGATGACACTACACCAAAATTGCAAATCCAAGGTCCTACCACTATATAGATGGACAAATAAATAAAAAACTACAGCTGTGCCCTTCTTAATAAAATTATGACAAATTTGTCTGAACCTTCATTGTCACTTTTGTGCTGTATTGGTATTGCAAACAAGAGCTGCTCAGAAAGTGAACTTCTGGATATTTTTGTGAGGGAAATGTCAGTGCCAGGAGACTGAGCTGCTCTGCAGGATGTACCAGTTTCATTGCATCTGTCGACAAAACTCATGATCCAAAAAGGCATGAACATATTTTTTAAATTATTTTTATTGAATCCGCTACAAAAGAAAAATCCAGGCTGTGAGCAGCTCTGTAAAACCCCACACTCTGCAATTTATAAGCCCATAATTAACTGCTGGAGGTCACTGAAAACAATCTTCAGCCCCAGTGTAATTACAAAATTATTTGTCAGGAAAGTCTTTTCAGTATCTTCTGAGGTCTCAGAGACTGAGAGAGATTTCAAAGTTAATTCAGTCATCAAGAGCACCAGTTCCTATGCCCTGCATTTTATTGTCTCACAGACAAAATACTTCATCCAGAGCCAAAGATAACCACTCACCACTGTTCTCCACAGTTTCCAGTGGTTTTATCTGCAAAGGATTTTTAATCTGGGAAAGCACACAGTCTGATCAACAATAAGCTTTTCAGAACTCCCTGAAAATTGTATTTGTCCAAGTAAGTTTTCTCTGGACTTTATTATCTCTAATGCTTTGTTCAAAGAATTGTATTGGAAGAGTGGATTCCCTGAACAGGGCACTTGTGATGACTCAGACAGTGACAAATTGCTTCTACTGTCACATATAATGAGTTCAGATCCTGCTAACCTGCAGCTGGTCACCTTTTTCCTCCATTTTTATGGTTTAATGTATATGTGAAATCAGCCACTGGGCCTTCACTCAAGAGCAGATGGATAACTAGCAAAATGAAAGCAGGAAATTCTATAAGGCTGCTTAAAGGAGAAGCATTTTGGTGCCTCAGAAATGCTTTGAGCACTTTTAGATTCCCATTAAGTCCACTGAGGTACAGTGTTTGCTTGGAGTGTAAGCTTCCTGTGGGAGGGCTGCCTCAGTGCTCCTTCATCAGCACCCAGGGAAATACCATCCTGGACACCTCTGAGCTATGTGACCATACAAATAATATCAATACCAGAAACCCTGAAACAGCTGCTAGTGCCTAATAGCCCTCAATGACATCCCAGCCAACAGCTGCTGAATTAAACACTAAGGGAGAATTTACAGATCTTCACAAAGTCACCCTTTTGCTGACTGAATCCTCTGGCTCATATATTTAGTTGATTCAGTACAGAAAAATAAATTTTATTTGTGACTTATTAAAGAGAACGAAATATTCATCAGTAATGCTCTAAAAGATGTTGGATTGCCTCGGGATACTGTGAGATTTAAGTTAATTTTGTTTTAAAAGAGTCTTCTGCCTATCATGAGCAAAACAGTCCCCTTTTGATAAACTTGATAACTGGTGATGAGGAAAGAAGTTTTACTACAAAGTAACAAAAGTGAAAGGCTGAAAGAAATCATCTGAACTTTCAGATTGCTGAAATTTAGAAGGATGGCTTAAATTTTTAGTGTATGTATCAGCAGAATACTGATTTTCTTTTGGGTGGGTTTGGTTTTGGTTTTTTGGTTTTGTTTTCTCTAGGTGAAAACTTAAGAAGTAGAAGCTCTTTCCCTCCATAACATGAAGCCTGCACAAACTCATGTTTACATTCAACTTTCTGGGTGACACATGTCAGACTGCCTTTGGAAACACTCGTTCAAGATGTCAACAGCAAAAGTACTGAAATCAAACACAAAATCAGTGTGGCCCTCTTCTTAATGGCATATGAGATAATTTGAAGGAGAAGAAGAAAAGTTACACCACTGGCAGCAAAATTCCTCTGGGTGCCACCCTAATAATACTGCAGGCTAATGAAGAGCCATGGCCTATATCCACGCCCTGGGACTGCAAACTCTCCTCTGCTCGGCAGCATATGCTGCTGTTGTCTTGTGTGTAGCACACAGGGTGTGGTTTCTCCCCTCTTCCTCCTTGTCTCAGGCTTTACCTTTCTGCACCAAGCTGTGGTCAGTGATTGAAAAATCCAGGCTCTGGGGGCCAGGAGTAAGACTGGAGGGATGCTGCTTTCCCTGACAAGGATCATGGTGAAACTTCACCAGGTACCAGAGATGCCCTCCCTTTGCTTTGCCTGCCAGTGATATTGACAATGTCAGACAGTTCACAGGGGGCTGCTGCCCTTAAAAGCAACATCTTGTGTCATTTGAGATGGAATAAGGACATGAGACACCTGCACAGAGCTGCTAGAAGGACCTAGTGAAGCTCCTTACCTTTCCACAAAAGTAGCTGGAGGCCAGGAAAAATAACCTGGAGCTCCTGACTTTGCACCAATGTCAGACACCTCATGGGATTTCACACACTTCAGCAGCCACCCTGTGTGACAAGAGTCCTCCCCCATGTCAGAGCTATGGCTTCAGGAGGGGAGGATGGCACTGTGCTGTGCACACACCTCATCTCCTGAAGGCTGGATCAGCTGTGGGCACTGCTTGTTCAAAGCTACTAGGGTCTTCAGTGGAAGGACTAGAACATTTTTATGGAAATGGTTCTCTGAATTGCTCAAAAAAAACCTCTGATGAGATGTGATCCTGTCAGGGCTAAAGAACAGTCGGGGTTTCTATGACAACCTCTCTCTGGTCCTTTTACCTCCAGGTCTGCTGTGGAGCCCAGGCACCCCCTACCACAATCCTACCATGCCAACTCACAGGGACAGTCCATGGGCTCAGGCTTGTTTCCTGAACACCAGAGCACTTGGGAACTGCACAACGCCCTGAGAAACGTTCCCAGCCAGCTTTCACTCCTGACACCCCACAGCTCTGTCAGGCAGGTGACAATAGAGCCAGAACTCCTCATTCTTCCAGCAGCCTAGATAAACACTGGCAACAGCTAGGGATCAGCAAGAGCCTTGATGCTGGCAAGACGAAATGTTGTTCATCCCGAAACGGTATTTGAATTCGGAGATTTAAATCTTGATCTGGGATCTGAAAATACCCTGAAAATAGAATCATCTTTATGAAACAGAAATTCACTCTCCCAACCAGCCCCAGTTGTCAAGACTCACTCCTTCTTAAAATGAGACCATCTGTCATGGAAACAGGCATCTAACTTTAACCTAGATTTGAAACTGCTGGCTTGGAGGTTTGTAAATAAATCCCAGCAACACCCCAACTGTTCTCAGGCTCATGCTGAGGGGCCACATCTGCTCAAAGTAAAAAAATCTGAATTTACATGAGTCACACAGCAACTCATTCTATGTAAAGACTCTGTAAAAGCAATGCCAAAAACTAAGCTGTCGGTGTGCCAGCGATACCGTGTTTACATTAAAGCCTGTCAAATACAGCCCTAAAACACTACATAAATAGGTGGAAATATTGAATGTGTTTCTGCATGATAAAATCAAAGTGTTAAACTATTATAGGTGTGTAATGGGCATTATCTTCCTCATCCTCTTTGTCAGGCAGAGGCATTGTCCTTGTGACAGCCACAGCTCCTGGAGCAGAAGGTGGCTGTCACAAGTGAGCCTGCTCTGCAGCTAGAGCTGTCCTCTCCCAACCAGCCCCACTGGTCTGCTGTCCCATTGGGCAGCGCAGTGCTGAAACAGAGTCTGCAAGTTGTAAAAAGCTGGTGCCACTATATATCAGGCCCAGACACTAAGCTGGTTCCCTCTTTTAAGTATATTGGCATTTCAGAGCCTCCACGATTTTTGAAACATGACTTTTTATAAGAGTGAAGAACTACTCTTCACCTTACTTTACAAATCAGAAACTGAGGTGGACACAGAGTTAGTGATTTCCCCAAATAATAGAGGCAGCCAGTGTTTCTTCCCTTCCCATTGTATTATGTTTTTTGACATGCTACATGTCTTTCTGGCTACCTCAGATCCACACCAGAGGTGGGACCAATATTTAATTTGAGCATTTTAATGTCTCTGTGACCTTCCATAGCACCTGGTGAATGAACAGGCAGTTCTGGAGTCCAGGCTAAAAGACTGTGAAATATCCTGCTGTTTCTACATGATTTAAAATTTGTGTGCATGATAGGGGTGTTCTGCTCACATCTCAGGCTTGGCCCCTTCACCAGATATCAAGTCAGGAAAAGCTTTTCTTGTAATCAGTTTGGTAGAACCTGTTGGATGTTTTCTTCGGTTTTGAGGGGGTTTTGCCTTACATAATATAAATGATCCCACACCGTGCATTTTGGGACAATCTTGATTCACATTTGCAGCCGTCCTGGATGCCGCATTAGGATAATTTTCCCAGCTAACGGCTGTGATTGCCTTTCTTGGATTCTCCCACTAGAGGGGCTCCCTCACTTCCCTTAATTCCTTTTGCAAACATTCACTGCTCATCTCCTCAACCTGTAAATTCCCTTCCTTCATATCATTGCTCTTCAGCAACGGGATATTGATAGCAGTCTATGATTTATCCAGGAGGTCACTGCTGTCATCAGTTTTCTGAATTTTCAAGTAAGCTTCTTCATCTTTTCTCCCACAGGGACATGTTCGGGGCAGTGAAGAGGAAATCCCCATCACTGTCTCTAACACTGGCTCATTTTCCTCTTCCAGATTCCTGCTTTAAATTGTGTTTCACTGTCACGGCTGGAAAAAGCACCCACAGAGTGCTGGCTGCTGATGTGCTGGCATTGCTGCTTCTCACATCACCCCCCCACCCCCGCCCCGCCGCTCTCACAGCACACGCTTTCCTCTCAGCACGTCTCCATCTATTGTCGGGCTGTAGGTGCTCTGGGGACAGGACTGTCATTTATTCTGTGCTCATGCAGCACCTAAGATGGTGTTATCCTGGTGGATGCCCGGGGTTATTTGGAACAGACAGCAAACTGCCCCTTGCAGAGCCTTGCTTTGACTGGCCTGGTGCCTTCCCACTCCTATCCTAATGCCTGATCTCAGAAACCTCTCTAATCCCCTGGTAAACTTTCCTCATCCCTTTTCCTGGCACTCTCCTCACTTTGTGGACCACATTGCTTTGACCAAGTGATTCTGCCTATGGTGTCTCAGTACATCTCTGGCACAACCTTGCATCCAACCCTCATAACTGTGCCTAGAGAAAAACTGGGTGGGCACGTGGCTGGGGGGAAACACTGTAAAGGAAAATGCTCTTTCCACAATTGAAGTCGAGTTTGAGAAGCAGGCTTGAAAAATTTAATTGGCAGTTTAACCATTTGTATTTATCTATGTTTTTATTGAGTTTCTAACCATGGACAATAGAAGTATATGAATTTGTCTGGTCACCTGTCTATATTCTGATTAAGATTCTGTTCAATTTTCTTGGTGTAGTTTAGGTTAAAATATGTTTCTTATTTTTAGGACATCATCCTATTCCCTCTGGAAAATCTTGTCTGGGTAGATTTCATGGAGCTCCTTGGATTTATATATGATAATCCCACTTGAACGAAAAACCTGGTACTCCATACATGCACAGTCACACTGACTCACAGCTGCTATTTACTGTCCTGGGTTCCTGCATACTCACGATAACATGAATCTTAATGCCGTATAAAATACACACCATGCAGACAATGCTTTCCAGAAAGTCTTGGAGTGGTTGTGCACAGGCTGTTCTATTCACGAACATATGTCTGATGCTTCCCAGAAACTGCAGTTATGGACATGTGCTGTCATTGCCAGGGTAATCTCTAAAGGCAAACTCAAGAGTACATATGGTAAATTCTCCCACTACACCTTACTTTCAGGAGTTTAGGGAATTGTGTGATGCATGGCCCAGCTGACACATTAATTTAACACCTTGGAAAGAGGTGAGGTGTAGCATCCTGGGCAGATGACCTTTAATGTATATTTCAGTGGTTTTTCTCTGCACTTCCTCTATAATTGGAAAGTGTCAATTATTTTATCTGTTTACAGTTTTCCAAGAAGACCTCCAGCAAAGGCAAAAATCAGTTAAGCTCTGAAAATCCACCGCTAAGCACTAAAATCTGTTTCTGTCAGCAGTCAGAAAACAAGAAGAAAAGCACTTCTTGATGAGTGCCCGGTCTTTGAGAAGCAGCGTGAGAATGAATCACCCTTTGCATGCCTCGCTATTCAAATGTACCCCTGCAGAGTCCGCACATGCAATAAAGATGGAAAAGTCTCCTCACCTCCTAGCACCCACAAGGTGGTGCCATTCAATAATTTTTTAGGAGAAGAGCCGCCACCGAGGCATTGGGGGAGGAGAAGCCAAGATCCAGCTCCCATTACGAATTACCATCTATTGCACAAGAAACTCGGTTTTCTAAACCGTAGGCCAAGCATCACCCGAACAGCAATTTGCATTCAGTCAATCCAAAGGATCATATCAAGGATTCTGCTTCCTCGTGTCACTTCCAGCCTCTTCCTTGTTGCAGGGTTGTGTGCACCTCTGCATGCAGCCCCAGGAACTTTCCTCCATACGGGGTGGCTCCGCAGCATAAAAAAACCTCACAGTCCAGACTGCCTCCTATCAGCACACCTCTGTGTCAAACAGAGACCTCCTTTAACCTCATGGCCCTAAAACAGGCGGCTCACTTTGCTTTGGATGGTTAATAAGCACGGGTAAAGTCCCTGGCAGGGGTTACTGTCAGCCCTCATGATAATTCCCGTTCCCATACAGAGGCTATTTGTTCTTCCTGCATCATCAACTCCTGCTCACAGGACGAACAGTGTCCTCCCTTGGTGATAGACTCAGGATAACTGAGTCAACAGAGTGAAGAGTGGGAGCGCCTTGTTTTGGTATTAGCAGGACATCACCAGCTATACTCCACATCAATTTTCCCACTCCATGGAGACGGCCACATTATTTTCTAGTAAGCCTTGGATGAACAGAACATTTTGAGGACTTGGAGGCTTCTTGCCTGTGTCAGATTCAGAGAGGTGGCTTAGAAGTGTACCCCTCCCTAAGCCCCTGCCTGAATCTCTTGCTCTAGCAAAGCTCTTCTGGAGACTGTGATTAGTTTTTGTAGGGTTCAGCTGGTTGTTCCTAACCTGCAGGCTATCTCCTTCCCTTCAGGCCTTGTTACTTGCTGAATGTCAAACTGCCTGCAAGATCAGTGACTTCGAAATCATGTAAGCAGCATATGTTGAGCAGACATTAAAATTGTTACTTGAGGATGCATACTGACTGTCCTCATAAACACAAGCACCAGATTAGCAGAGCAAGAAGCTAAAACAATCTGTCAGAAAGAATTACAGCTCTTTTTTGCAGCTCTTTAACAAGATTAAGTTGCTTTTTTTCCCAGTCAACTTCATCAGTGGCACTATTCAGAATCCTAATGAAATTCAGATGGTAATCCAGCTGGGGGTCTTGAGAGCACCTTTGCCTGTGGCTGCTGTTGACTCTATGGCCTGGAGGAATGCAGAGAAAAATTGTATTAGCATGTCTTTCAAAGGCAAGGAATTAAACTTGTCAACGTTGTGGTCTAAACTGTGTCAGTAAGTCATATGTTTACAATTAAGCAATTTCCAGAACAACACATGTAAATGAGCGGGAAAATGGTTGTTTATGGCCTCAGTTACTCCTAGTTGATGTTTACCGGTGGAGTGCAATAAAGACAAAGGAGAAAGAAAGAATGGGAGAGAATCTCCAAAGGTGATGCTCAAAAGAAGTATGAGGAGTCACATGTTTCAGGAAATACAGGGAGAGAAAAGCAGAATATAGCGCTTGTCTTACTTGTGTATTTTTGTCCTCTTTTGTTATCACTTTTATAGAGATTTCTAAAATCAGGAGACGCAGGGGGATGAGAAATGGTTCATTGTGCTTTCTTGTATGAAAACAAGAAATGAAACTTGCATTTAGCAAACTCTCCACAAGCAGAAGGAAGTGGTTCTTCACACACTGTGCAAGAAACCTGTAAAACTCGCTGGAGGAGATGTTAGATTCAAACCTTTACAGAGGTTTAAAAAGCAACTGGACAACTTCATGGGTGAAAAGAACCCATGAGTGCCTTTGACAGCTACTTCCCCCTCAGGAAGCCTGTGTGTGTTCCTGGGGAGGAGGGCAGGCAGCTCTGAGAGAAGTGAGTTATTGTGGACTGCTTGGTGGTGGTGAGGCTGTACCTGGGTTGCTGTGTCTGGCCTTGGCTCCTCTTCCCAGGTCAAGGAGGATGTGGGGAAACTGGCAGGGCCCAGTGGGGCTGCCGTGTGTTCAGGGGCCTGCAGGATGTACCCTCTCAGAGAGCTTGGGGGAGCTGGGCTTGCTTAGGCTGGGGAGGGATGTGTGAGAGGTGATCTGGAGGTGGCCACAAGCACCCAACAGAGACATACAAACAGCAGACACTTTCCAGGAGTAGTGGAAAATACAAGAGGTGGATCCAAGGTTTGCTGTTTGGGAGACACAGGTTGGACTTTAGGGAAGACATTTGCACTAGGAGACCTGCAGAGGGGACTTTCAGCCAACATTGCCATGACTTGATGAGCATCAGTTTCAAAACTGAACACTTGCATTTTGCAGGACTCCCCCCCCAGAAAGTGGTAGGGACTTTCTGAGACAAAATCTATAGAGACACAATATATCTAAAATGATAGGTGGGAGCACCTCTTTCTTGTTATCCCCTGATTTGTACTGACACCGTTACAGGTTTCCAGTGAGAGTGTCTTATTTATTCACCTCACTAAAAGGCCCATTCTCAGTGTCACTGGGATGACTCTGTTCTTTGTATTGTAACAGAAGCAATGCAGTCACATCATGTTCCAATAAAGAGGCCCTGACCTCCAACAGTAGCTCCATGTGAAAGAAATGAGCACCTGCTAGGAAGTTGGGTGCCTGTCATTTCAGCCTCCCTGGTCAGGCATTCACAGGCTATTTTGGACCTCAAGTGAAAGTCCACTTTCAGTTCTGCATGACTGAACTTGTCAAGCTATGGTCCTAAAGCAGCTCACTATTCACAATATTAACATTTTGTTAATAAAACACAGGAGTGCCAATCAGTACCCAATCCTCTCAGCTGGCTGAGACACAAACCCAGAGCAAAATGGCCAAGATGCTCCCGGTTTTCAAGGCAGAGAAAAAACCTGAGCACAGCATGGCTGGAGGCTAAAAGTGAACAGGAGAGCAGCACATCGGCCTACACGCTGCCAACATTTGTTCAGGCATTTGGGCTTCCTGAGTAGGATTTCAACATAGAACAGCAAGTGAAATCTGGGGTTGTGCTGAGGGAGTTCCTCCCAGCCAAAGAGAGCATCATGAGACTCTGTTTGCTAAGGAAAGTATAATAAGGGAGGAGGAAAGAGCAAAACAGAATAATATGAAGATCTTGGGGAAGAACATATGTAAGGTCAAGGATATACTGCGGAAAGAGAAGATCATTGTTGCTTGATAAAAAAAGAGAGCAAAGGAGATATGTACTGAAGGAATAACACCACCCTCTTCTAGACCTCTTGTTGAGGCAAATAAGCCCTGCTAAGTGTACAGGGAATTGCTCTCACCTTATGCAGAGTCCTTCTGTGGTTTATTCATCCTTCAGCCTCATTGCTAGGGTTAAAAAAGAAAAAAAAGCTTGTCTGTAATGCCTTGGTGGTGATTTTGTGGAATCCTGTCAATTCCCCACTAGAAGATATCCTCTGTTCCCTTTACTGTTTGTTAGGATGGGACCTATTTCTGTCTGAAGTGTCTCAACCAACTTCAGATAAGGGTGTCCTGGAGACAAAATACTTCATAATCCTGGAATGTCCCAGAGCTTTCCCTTTGTCCCTTCCTCAGCCTGACTGGGATGTTAGAATATAGGAAGGGCAGGAAGCTTTTCAAAAGAAAATATTAATGGAAAATATAGGGAAAATGGGAAATATGCCCCTGCTTCTACCCCCACTGGTGCAGGATAACTTTTGTTATACTTAATAGACAATGTTTTATCCAGCCAGGTTTTACATTACCTAGTATTTATATTGTTTGAGATGACTCTCCATCGCTCTGGGATCCTGTTGTGAGGAAGTTACCTTGGTATTATTCTTTGTTTGGATGAATCTCATGAGGACAGATGAGCCCAAGTTAAACAGTCTGCACACAGAATTTTAAGATGTGATGATTTTGGACCTGAGGCTCCCCAGGCCAAGTAGCCCTGCTCTAGATCAAATGTTAAATTTTCCTTAATGTCCCATGATGCTCAGATCTGAGAACTTTGAACCTACTTCCACATTAACATGTAATTTCTCTTTATTACAGCTCTCCTGTGCTAGTGCAGAAACACTAATGGAGGAGCCACAGGCTACCACTTGCAGCTGCAGTCCTGCTGTTTGAGGATCAATCAATCAGACAGCAGTGGAACATCACATCTCATATTCTGGAAAGGCAGGCTCTTCAAAACGTTTTCTAAGAAAATTATCTGCACAGAGTTCTGTAAAAATCTAATTCTATGCCATTAACCAATAGTTTATAACCAGCCCAGAAGAAAAAAAATCAGGTATAATAGCCCTATGACAAATGGGGTGGCACTTAGTCAATTCATTTATCTATCTACTAAATGGATGCTTTAAGCTCAAGGCCTCACCCCTTAACCTCCCTGGTTAATGTTTCCAGATGACATGCCAAATGTATCCATTTTATAAAACCACATTAAAATTAGAGATGAGGAAAGTCTGGTCATCTTGATTAAACAGGATTGTTTCATAAAGAACAACACTGAAATTGTATTAACAAAGCTTCAAGAGTGCTCTGACATTAAAAGGACTGATACTCATTCTCCATTTTGCTGTAACTAACTTGCTTATTAACTGTGTCTCAGCTCAGGGCTCCAGTTTTGTACTGGGGTGCCCACTGTGCAAAGATAAAAGAGAAAGTAGCCCATGTGCCAGCAACCCAGCACAATATATAACACAACAGAGATGCTCCTCGCAGATCAGCCCTGCATAAAGTAGTGGGTCAGGGCTGAGTTCCGTGCTTGGCTGTGTATTTAGTGCATGCCATCAGTCTCATTTTCACTGTGTTTTCCACAGAGCTTGTGACAAGTAATTTTAGGAAGGCGTTTATAGGATGACCTTGAAGGTGATGTCATGGTGTTTAAACCGAGGAGCTCCTTTGCTGCATGGTGCAGAGTGGAAAGAACACCTTATCAATGAGACCATTGTCCTTTGCTAAATGGAGACACTTGAACTGCATGAAAAGAGGCCACAAAAGGCCTTTAAGGGGCAAAGGTAAGAAATTTGGGGTTGGTGCTGCTGACAGGGGTTTTGCAAAGCAGTGGCAGGGGGTGATGGTGGTGCCACAGTGGTGGGTGACCCCTTTTTCCCTCCTCTGCTCCCTGCTCTCTCTGCTTTTGCACAGCATCTCAGCCATGTGGCCCCCACTCTCTGTCCAATATGTCCCAACAGGCTGTTCTGCTGAGTGGCCTCTTTGATGGGCTCTCATGTTTCTACTCCAGCTATGGCTCTGCACACCCTCTGCACTGGTTTTCATCACCACACACAGCAACACAAAGGAGCAGAGACATGTAGGGATGAAGAGTAGATCAGTCAACCTGCTGCACAAAACTCCAAGGGTGTTGCAAGGAGTCTGGAAGTGCAGTTCTCTCAAACTGTCCTGCACTGTAGCATCTCTGCTCCGTAGCTTTTCACTAGCATGTCGGAAATCTGTAAAAAGCTGGAATCAGGAGTGATCCCTATCCTGAATGTATTGGGAAAGTAGGATATTCAAAACAATTGATGATGATAGATTTACAATCCAGGAAAGTCACTGGGATGTGTAGGAAAGCAGCTCCTGCAAACTTGGACAGTTGTAATCAAAGTCAGAGGCTGGATACACTTCAGGAAGGATGCAGATCAGAGAATGATCATGGAATACATGTTAAGAAGAAAATATATTACAAATTTTATGTTTGACTGACAGACTCTGGGATCTTTGCCATTTGAGATATTTAAAATATGCTTAGGATGATCCTGAAGTACATGCTCCTGCCTTAGCCTATGAGGTAGGCATCAGTGATCTCCTGAGCTGGCTTCTGAATCTTCATTATCTGAGTCCCTGGTATCAAATACTAGTTTTCTGTGTCAACAACCTGTCACTGAGATAATGAACTGGACTATTTTTTTTTTTTCCTGGGAGCCTTAATACCCTGTGCCACCTGATGCTACCAAATCATTTTTATTGCAGTGTCCTGTGGGGATTTGTGGTCAGCCATTCAAATGCAAGCTGCCCTCACTAAGCTTCCAGGGACAAATATTTACCTGCAGCAGAGCACAGGCAGCTGCCGCTGCAGGCTCCTCTTTATTTATAGCTCACTAGCACAGGCAAGCTGCAGTCTGCCTGTCTTTGGTCACCTGCTCAGAGCTGAGGTTAACATATGAGTAAGCAGTAACTTCCTAAACTGTATTTGCAGAAAAGATCACTTTATCCCAGTCACCGCTCTGGACAGAGATAAAGTAATCCCTAGGGACATGTGAAGGCTAAGCCTGCTTATCTGATGGTGTGAGGTCAGACAGAGGGACTGATAGGGGCATGTGTTTATAGTAACAACTGTGACTACTCTGAAAAAGACATCCCTCAAAGGGTTTCTTCAAAATATTGTCAGGTCAAAATACAAATTCTTGAGAAAATTATGAGTTTAATAATGTATCATGTCCTATCAGGATACTTTAAATCACTCAAACAAAAAACAGCTATGAGATATTTTCTTAGAGAGCCCAAGTTTACCAGATGTCATCTTGCAGGGTTAAGGTGATTAGCAGAATTGTTAGGGAGGAAACTCTCCCCAGCAGGCACAGTTAGTAGCCAAGGTAGCCAAGGTCTTACCCAGCCTCTGTGGTTGGGCACAATCTGTGGTGGACCCAGAGCCAAGCATGGGCTGACAGGCCAGCCGGCACTGCGGTCCAGTTGGCTCCAGCCTTTCCCAATTAAAGAGCTGGGTTATCCCTGCCTTCTCCTGCATCAAGCCACCCGTCTCTCCGCAGAGGGAAGTGCACACTGTTCCCTGGTCAAATTTGGCTGGCACTGGCCAATGGGCTCCAGAATTGCTGAGGAACAATCAAAGGGGAAACAGATGGAAAAGCAGCGTGAGAGCATAAGCTTTATTTCCTTAGAAAGCCATGCTAAAATGTCCTTCTTGGTTTAGAATGGCAAATGCAGCCTCATATGTGCATGGCAACTGCTTGCTACAGCCTCTTGTCTCTGCTGGCTACAAAGCCATGGAAGCCCTCTGAAATATGGCCATACCCACCACTCTTAGCTATGGCAGCTGAGCCGCTCTCATCCATGAATTTGGATGCACTGTCCAGAACTCTGCTCCAGGGAATATCCTACTCTGTGATGGGCCTCTTCCTCTCCTCCTTCCCCACCTTCTTCACTGGCTCTGACTCCAGCCCTGAAGATCGCAGCTGCTCGGCTTCTCCATCACACAGAGGGATCACCCTCAGTCTTAGTTGGAATACAACTGCGGTCTGCCCCATAGCCAGGCACTGCACACGTGTGACAAGCACCACAAATTTTGTTCCACGATAAATATTTATAACGTGTGTGACATAATAATTAATTATGCAATGAATATTCATCACATTATCCCTGCAAAGTATCTTATAGAGCAGAATCTAAATGAGTATCTCATTGACCCAAAGCAGCTTGGGCTTCCCTCTCTGTGTTGGCTCCTGTCAGTTCCAAGGAGATTCAGCAGTGGCATCTGGCCTTTGAAGCAGAGCAAGTTGGTCAGTAAGCAAGGACTGTGTATAGAGAAAGTGCCCTGTTCACAGCAGCTTGTAAGGTGAAGCGGGCTCTATGGGAGAGGAAGAAGGTGAGGGGTCTGTCTGCAGGTGGTAGATGCTGGAAGAGAGAGGCAGCCAAGGCAGGCAGGAAGCACATTGGAGTGAATTGATGGGACCCACCTTTCAAAAAAAAAAAACCTAGGCTTAAGAGCTGTGCATATCTGCATAACTTGTGTTACACCAAGGAATTCAGGTTTTAAGAGGGTCCTTCAAAAGAGCGGCTTTTCTGATTCTCTGTAACAGTATCCTGGCTGCCTCATCCCCGCAGTGACTAATATATGTACTTGTCCTGAAATGTCCAAAGTCCTCCCTGTGCCCAGCACAGCTGCCTTCCAGTCTGGGGCAGAGCGAGTTTCATTGGCCGAGAGGGGGTGAGGAACCTGTGTGGAACAGTGAGAGGTACATCAGAACAGGAGCAGTTCTGTGACCTGCTGAAGGGATATGGCAGCTTGGTCCATTCTTTCTCTCCTGTATACATGTGGAAGAAATGCAAATTTGGCATAACCCTGGCTTATATTATTTATCAGAAGTCTCTTGATGGTGGGATTTGGCAACCAGCCAGTTCCATGGAGTATTTCCTTCTTACAGCCATCATTCTTATAGCCATCTTCCCTATAAACAGCTGCAAATTGTCATCATTCAAATCACGCCTTTTGACTCCTCTTTGCTTGGATGCCAGTGAGAACTGCGGCTCACCCAACAGCCTCCAATGTTATTTGCCCTTACCTTGTTTTCTGGTTTTTCCTTCCTTGTGCTTTCTTCTCTGAAACAAAGGATGCTAAATCTCAACATGATTTTTGAATGCTGTTTACTCCCAATCTGTGTTGTTTCCAATTCTACACCTGTAAATACAAGCTACTGTTGGAGCCCAGTATGAAAGAAAATATCCCAGCATACGGTTGGCAAATGCGGCATGCTCAGCTCTTGTCTCTGAATGCTATTTCCCAGTGCTTTCTTCAGGGAATGAACACCGGTTAAATGTGCCAGTGTATTTCTTTGCATTTGAAGCATCTGCAGATCCTTCAGAAAAGTGAAAGCATGAAAAACTTACCAGGTAACCAAGAGCAGTTTAGTCTATGGTGGAAACTGCAATTACACTTGAAATGGTTAAACCCAGGTCTAGGTAAGAGATACATCAGTGGCTCCTGCACCCTTTAATCCCTTTGCAAACAGCAGTTGATGGCATTTGGATAAACATCTGCTGGAAGTGTGAATAAGAGCCACCACATTCATGTGACTGTAAGACCTCTTCAGGGTTTCCCAAGCTTTATGATCAGACACTGCCAGACTCCAAGCCCTCTCCCTCAGACATAGCTGCTGCTCCTGCTGTTGCTTCAAGCTTCTTGCTGGATGGTGAGCTTCAAGTTGAGATGATTTTCATCAGCACAGTTGAGGAGATTACCAAGCCCCACTGCCCAGGCTGCCTGGCTGGTGAGACGGCTCAACAGGCCTTGGTGCAGCTCATGAGCAGCCTCATGTTTTCTTGGTGGGCAGGCACCAGTCTCACTCTACAGCCAGAAGATCTGAGCTGGCAGTGTATGATCCACCTCATTAGCCCAAGGCAAGCCACCTTGCTTTGATATCAGAACTTTATAACTCAAGGAGCTGGAAATGTTTTGTACTTTTTTCCACGAAAGTTCATATTTTCACATTTTAACTTGATCCCAGAAACTTTCCACTATACAGAATAAAAAAATAAAAACTAAACTAAACCAAACAATCCAAGGCTAATGTGAACAGAGATCTCTCCTTTTGCCCCCCAAAATGCCACTTGATATTCTTTCTCTCCCTTGCCCAGACAAGTGCTTTGCTGTCCTCATGGACCTTTTCTTGGCCAGTGTGCCACAAGCAGGTGAGATGGGACTGAAGATTGCAGCCTCTCATTGGAAATCAAATGAAAAGCCCTGCCAAAGCCAGCAGTGACTAATCCACTCAAATAATTAGTTATGGGACAGATGACGATGATTTTCAGAACCCAATACTCCCTGTGAATTGCTGTCCCTGAAAATACTTTGGAAATTTGTCCATGTGCACTCTGCAGAGGTCCCAGATATCTTTGTTTCTTCCCTCTCACATTTCAAACCATTGTCACTCTGTTTTTCAAAAAGCCTATTTTTAGCTCCTCTGAGAGGAAAAAAGGGCTAATGCTGTGAGATTTTTCCACTATACAGTTAACAGGAATTACAGCCTGCAGCTGGGATTGCTCCCCTCAGATGGAATTGGCAATCATTCCCCACTGACGGTTTCTGCCAGTTAATTAAAAAGTGCTGTACCCCCCAAGAGGGCTGTCCACACAAGGTCTCCTGGCCCAAATTTTCCAGGTGGTTTAGTTCCACTGGTGGAATCATGATGGGGGCCACCAGCACAGATGTCAACTCCAGACAAAATCAGTCATGAGCTTGGGCTGAGAATCATTCCCCACTCTAAGCAAACTGGGATGGGAAAGAAAAATAAAGGGGGAAGGTTACATTCACTATAAAAATCTGCATCTAAAGATCAATTCTGTTCCTAAGTGTCAGCACCAGCCTGAATTATTAAAGCTGAAATTATTTTCCAAGGTTAATTTTCCTTTCCTTGCTTGTGTTAGCGAATCCTGCCTAGCAACAGAGGTGACCTCGAGAGAGGCTGCTTCTAGCAGCGTTTCACGTGGCTCTGTTTGCTCACTGTCCGCAGCTCCTTCCCATCCAGACAGCCCAACGAGAATAGCCAGTTTCTCCTCAGTATTATCCTTCAACTGCTATGTGACAGCCCTGCTTTGTGGCATGTCAAGTTACAAACACTGTCAAGGAAGACTTAAATCCCCCAGAAAACAATTCATCTTTAAATAAAAATAAGTGTCTATGAATCATTCCTTTTAAAAATAAGCACTTATGAGAATTCACACTGTCTTGAGTAGGAAAAGCTTCTGTTTGACTCTAACAAAATCAGAGTAACTCTGTGACAGAAATGTCTGGTTTCCTAAAGCTTTTCTTTCCTCCCCTTCAAGAAGGGATAAAGCCCAGACCATTATGGTCCCAGACAATCCCTGTTTTCTCAGCTTCTCTCTTTCAAATCAGGATGAATATAATCTAAACTCTTAATTAGAGACCCGATCCTAAAAGCCACTAAAATAAGGTGCCAATTACTCACAGCTCTTCAGTGATCCACACGGTGAGTTAATCACTGCCCTTACATCTGGTACAGCCCCTATTGCCTTGCAAATCCCTGACTGCAGACTGCTCCCAGCTGGGAATGGATTAACCCCTTTCTTTCAAGCATCCGAACTGCTCTGAAGGCTATATTCAGGAATAATCACAACCGCAACCTGAAATGTTTCCCTTTCAGCTCCCAGGTCCCACTGAGGACCTCAGAGGGCAGGGCCAAGGCTTAAAATAGGAAAGATATGGAAAATGTCTGTGAACAAAGCTTGGAATTTATTTCCTTGATGCCTGAGAGAGTGTAAGGCAGAGTGCAGTGTGTGCAGTGAGGTCCCCAGCGCCTGCAGTCACAGCAACCACAGGGCACAGAAGGAGCCTGCGCCTATTCACCACATCTCTCTGCATGCTGCTTCTGTACTTTGAAGGGCTGTTCATGCCTGACTTCTTTGCCTGGATGTAACCAGTTCCTTTACCTCCCTTCTACTTTAATACATGAGTTTGCATAGAAAAAACCAGTTGAGATGTGTTTCTGCCATCACACAGAGCACTAAAGGTGATTTGCTTGTTAGGACTACCAGCAAACTCCTTGCATTTTGCCAGCCTTTTCCTTGGCATAGGCTCATTTGAGTACCATGTGGAGACCTCCTCTCCTGTTCACCATAGCACAGGCCTCCTCTTCCCTCCCAAGCCACAGCTCAGTCTTGCTACAGCTCCAACAATTAGACATAAAACTAGCAGGAGAGCAATGTCAGGAAATTGTTACTTGTATTTGCCTTTCTACTTGACATAGGCTGGTTTCTAGAAATGAGAAAAACCACCAGTGTTAGTTGGAAAGTTGAGTCCTGCTCCACTGGTAGGAAAAAATTCCTCAATGCTGTGAATCTCAGTTTGAAAGCTGGTGTCATGAGCCAAGAATTGATTTCTAAACTGTCCTGTCTCATATTGATTATTTATAGTTCTACAACACTCTCCCAGAGAGGAGGGATTGCATAACTTAGCCCAGGCTTAAATGACTCCACAAAAAGCAAAGCAGTGGTGAATCAAGGCGTGCACAGCAAGGACAAACAACCCGTATGAAAAGTCCCGAATGCTGGCTTGCTTAAGGCAATAAAACCACTGAGTTATGATATTACAGTGGGATATGCATAAAAGGTCTCATTTGTAAGGTGGTCTCCTGCCTTAACGAAGCACCTCAGGCTATTTTCAAGTGGTTTTCACACATAGTTATTTCAGCTCACTGTTTGCTCAGTTTGCTTACTTTAAACAGTAGTGACAAGATAAATATCTCTGGGTTCCAACTTACTTTATGTTCCTCTGCTTTGTCCCAGCACTGTAGTGTTGAACAGCTGACTCCAAGCTGGAGCTTGCCTCTGCCTACACGAAAATGAACGATCAGGTTGTAGGTTTGGGCCAAAGAACCGAGGAACGCATTAAACAAGCTGCAGAGCAGTAATTTAATAGCTAGGACCGGGCTAAGTATCATCTGTCCTCAAGTGTGATGAGTCAATTGTAGACAGAGCTATGCCACACAAAAGAAAGTCTCCCAGGTCACCCAAAGATAAAAGCCCGCGATTAATGAAGTTTTGATTAACTTAAATCGATCGTTTAACAGCCATCTCTTGTTCGGTCCCAATTGTGTTTGCGCACCGGGAAGGGGCGGTGAGGGGCGCGCAGTGAGTCACTGCACGCTGACACCCACCCCCTGCCCCGAGAGCCACCGTGTTCATTTTGCAGCAGTAAACGACGAGGATTGGTGACAGTGAGCCAGCACAGATGCCACTATGTGGGCTGCCCGGGGAGGGCTGTGTGGCAACTTAGCCTGGCTCATGTGTGTATCACTGTCCCCGAAGTTAGGGATGTAGGCAGGAGTGATGCGTCACACGCTATCGATAGCCACTGACAGCGCCTTCAGAAACCGGGGATAATTAACCACCACAGAAAACTCACCTGCCCGACTGTTGTGGTTTTGATTCTGGTTAAGTGCTAGGCACTCACGGCAGCTGCTTACTCGTTCCCTCCCCTGCCACAGGTGGGAAGGGAGGAAAGGAGAGGGGAAAAAATAAAACTTGAGGGAATTAACTCAGAGGTCTATGAGTTGAGATAAGGAACTGGGAGAAAACGCTCTAAGGACAAACTAGGTTCAGCTTAAGTTGCAAAGTGAAATTTATTACTACTTGAGTTAGAAGGAGGATATGAGAAATAAACTAAACTTTTAAAAGACACTCTTCTTTTCACTCCCTACCCCTCCCTCACTCCCACCAACAGTGCAAGGGGGGCAGGGTGTGGGGGTTCAGGTCAGTCCGTTTTCAAGATCTTCTTTCCCTGCTTAAGGGGAGGAGTTTTTTCCTCTGCTTTTGCGGTGGGGTCCTTCCCACGAAAGAGTTCTCTGTGAACCTCTGTGGTGTGGTTTTTCTTGTCTATGAAATGCAGTCCTCCAAGGACAATCTGCTCCAGCATGGAAGCAGGGGGCCCCTCTCTCTCCAACCGGGTCTCCCACCTGGACTGCAGTTGCCTCCGACATCCACTTGTTCTAGCGTGGTCACCTCCTTTATAAACTGTGAGATTTTTATTTTAGTCTCTTGTCTCTCACTGGGCTGCACCTGCTATGGCTTCTCCTGACATCTACGGCTCCTGTGGCTTCTTCTGGCATCCACGGCTGCTGTGGCTTCCAACATCTTCCCACTCTAACGTTGGCACCTGACCCACGGACTGCAAGTGGCTTTGCATCCCTCATGGACCCCATGGACTGCAGGGGGGACACCCCGCCTCACCATGGGCTCACCACGGCCTGCAGAGGAATCTCAGCTCCAAAGCTTGGAGCACTTCTTCTCTCTCCTTCTCTACGGATTTTAGTGTCTCCATGTTGGTTTTTTTTACATGTTTTTATATCTTCCTCTTTCTCTAACTAAAAGCAACTGCATGTATATTTTGTTTTGATTTTTCTTTAAATATGTCATCACAGAGGCGTAACCAACTTTTCTAATTGGCCAAAACATGGCCAGTGGCATGTCCATCATCTTCAGAGCCATCAGAGATTGGCTCTGCTGGAAATAGTGAAGAATTTTAGAAACTTCTCACAGGAGTTATCTTTATAGCCCCCTCCCCTCTACAAATACTACAACACCGACACATGGCTCAGCTCTCCCTTCAGTTACTTATCAGGTGCTCAAGTGAATTTGCCCGGGAAAGAAAGCTCTTCCTTGTGTTTCAGATTGATTTTGACTGATTTATTTTTTAAATCCATTTCTTGGCTTTGTGATTTTGCTTTCCTGCCCCAAGTTTTGAGCTGTTCCTTATGTTTAATCAGCTCCTATTTTTTCATGTGTGTCACTGGATTTATCTTGTTTGTTCACTATTTTGGGGGAAGTAGTACTGCGTTGGTCTATTCCTTTGGGAGCTACCCACAACAAATATTCCAAACAGAAATACATTTGCTCGTGACTTAAACGACCCGGGAGAAATCAGCTCCCTTTGCCCACAGGCAGTTACACTGTCTGTACTCTGTGAACTTCTAAGTTTGCTTCTCAGCTTAAAGTAGCAAGGGAAAAAAAATAAAAAACAACAATCCCCAGACAAAGCCCAAATCCCCAGCAGGTTTGACTACCAGATTTTATCTGTCAGGGGAGAAGTATGAGAGGGCTTTGTGAGATCACTACTGAATTGATACTGGGAGACAGGAAAAGAGGAAAACACAGGTCAATGGACTATCAAGTTTAAAAGCATCCCAGACCTTGTGATGTGCTTCTTCTTGAATTAGTTTGTTCTCAACTATCTAAAATTGGATCTCTCCAAAGTGAATTAGAACCCGCCAAGTGTCTGCATGATTTTTTGGGCAAAAATCTGCAAGGGATTGGATTGAGATCAGACGTGTTTCTCTTGCTAACTGATCAGATTTGAACCCGAGATTCCATCAGACTGAGGTCAGTACATTTCCATGGAGAAAAGTCACACTAAATTATAATAGCTGAGTTTTTGAAAAACAAGAATTAGGAAATTCCAGCATAACTGCTGTACTGCAAGGAGTTCAAATGAATCTGTTCCTATCTTCCACTTCCTTGGCTAGTGCTGCCATTTTAAAATATAGTCATGGCACTGAGGGCACTCAAAGAACTTAATTGCACTGACTGGCCTCACCAGGGGCTATGTTTAGGTCTTGTGGGACTATGTGCCACCCCTGAGGGCACTGCCTATGCCATGCTGGCTTGCTTGCCATTTGGGAACATCAGGCCATTGCTGTGCCCTGGCAAATACTCTGGAGGCTGTTTTCCACAATGTGGCTTTCAAGGGCTGACTGGTTAATTAGTTCAGTGTAACGAGTCTTTCCAAACTAGATTGATTGGTCTAGATTTTAACAGGGCATCTATGAAAGTCCATTTGTTTTTTGCTGTTTAGAGGCTCATGAAGGGGTGATCCATCTAGCCTCCCACATTCCAGGCTGAGGCTGCACTATGAGCTAAGTCCCTGTTGCCTAAGTGTCTCTTAAATGAACGGGAGTGAGGCACCTACATGATGCCTTTTAGAAATCTGTCTAAACACTGTAATAATAATAAATAGCTGTCACATTAGCAGATGCCTAGAAGCTTGACTAATAACGATGCAACAACAGTATGATGAAATACTCTTCCATGCTTTATTGGCAAGTTACTGGGGTGATTTTTTTGCTTTCTTCCTGCTTTCTGCTCCCTCAAAATGCATGGAGTGTCCATCTCTTTCCCTAAAGACTTCCTCTTCAAGGAGCTAGTCTGCCAGGCCCCCCATCCTGTGCTCTGCTGAGTGTACACATCCCATATCAAATGGACACTGCTGCAGTTCAGCTCCCTGCAGTGTTGATGCCCTGTTGCCTGCCTGGGTTACACTTGTTGATGCATAATCATGTGTGAAGGCAAATATCCCCCTCATGTCATGTCCTGCAAACCTTGGAAGGGAGCTTGCTCACCTCTGCCAAATGTGAGCAATCTGCATGTAGAGTCCCAGTGAAATGGGAAGACTGAATCAGGCATATTGTGGGTTGCTTACATGGGTACTGTGCTACAGTTTTGTGAGCCCATCTGAGTTAAACCTGTAGTAATTCTTATTCTCCTTGTTCTCACCTGTTTCACTGGCTTATGAGTGACTCAGGCTGCTGTTACTAAAGTCTCTTGCTAGTGTAACTCAGAGCCTGCCCTGCGCAAAGCCAGTCACATGTGCTGAATAATTACATTACTCACCATATAAGCAATTGGCCACATGAAAGTCCTCAAGCACCCTTCCTTTGGGCTCTCATCCAAAATGGAGCCTGGAAAGCAAACAAATGGAAGACTCTTTGCCTTGTGCTCCTGGCCAAACCCTGCCATTCCCCCGCTGGCAGGACAAGGGGCTTCAGATCATTTGCTTGTACTCTCAAGAATTGCACTGCTTACTCAGCATAGCAAAGTATTGAAAATCTTTGTGTGTGTGATACTGTGTGTTCAGATGTAAGACTCACGGAGAGCTTCCTCCTTTTTGTTACTAGTGTACCTGGGAAGGAAAGAAATTCTTTCTCACTTCTGTGGAGGTCTCAGGAATGCCCTGGAATAAACCATGGATCATCTCTCCTCGGCTGCCCCAGAGACAAACATGTTACTGTTTACTCAGCTGTGCAGCTGGGCTCCGAGGGACAGCCCCCTCGCAGACCTCTGAAGCACGTCCAGAGGGGGCCCTGGGAATTTTCTGTTCCCTCAGGTGTGGCCTCCTCTCACAGGATTCGCTTGCTGAAACACACTGTCCCTGCAGGGAGTGGTGCCACCCACATGTCATGGCTGCCAGACAGAAACCAGATGTGAAGTCTCCCTTCTCAAGGTTTCTTCATCCTGGAGACTGGTGTTAAACATGGACACACATCTGCTGAGCTCTCCTCCTGGTCTCACATGCATTGTACCTTCACTGTTTGACTGACCAAGGATTATTAGCGTGTCAAAACAAGTCACAAAACAAGTCTCTACCCCACCATTTCAGTGGTGTGGATGAAGCTGTTTATTGGGTAGATTTCCATGTCCCGTCCCCTTCCCTTACATCTCCAGTCTCCCCTTTTTATATGGGCCACTTGTTTCATCCCCCAGGCTCTGTTTCCTCTGAATTTAGCATTTTTGATGAATGTCTTTGGGTAGATACCTGTGAACAAAAGAGAGTCGTAAGCCTAGAGTGGGGCTGGCTGTTTTCCTTTAAACAGGTTCACCTTTGACACTCAGAAGTGTGCCTTCTAAGCAGGGAGTAGTACTGTTAAAAGACTGAAAGCAATACTGAATCAGCTTCAAGGCCTCTGAGGAAATGCTGTGTTGACTCTAGCTGGGAAACTCCACCCAGAGCTCCAGAAACAGCGAATGGAAAAGACTGAGAATGCTACAAAAATTCCTTCTCAGTCCCCTGTCTGTGAAGTTACAATTGTAACGAACCAGTTTTATCTCTTGGTAAGTGCAACCAAAAAAGAAACAGTTATGGGAATTCATCTGGGCCTCAGGTGTGTGTACATTTATACATTCCCAAATTAGTAGATTCCTCTGATTAATAAAAAAACTCCAGCAATTCAATGCAGACATTAAAGTATCCTGTTCTGTACAGACTCTGAATGTCTCTGCGTGGGGCCCTTTCTAGCCCAATCTGTCTTTGTTCTCACCCAGTGCTCACAAACAATAGGGACAGCCCAGACTGTCTGATGAAGTCCACGTGCGTTGGAGTAGCTGCTCTCCCCCAAAATGTTTATCTCCTCTCCTGGTAGACAGGTGTTGTGATGTTTTTCTGTGCCAAGGGAATGGTTCCAGCTTTACCTTCTCAGCTGAGGATAAAAGCTCCCTTGAAATCACCTCCTATAAAATACAGGGGAATTGGCAGCTGGCTCATTGCATCAGCTGGGTCAGTGGGCCACCACCCCACGGCATCTTCTCTCCATTCACACACATGTGCATCAAACTAAGCCTGTGTGTGGAGGAAGTGGCATAATCAGATGGCTGTCATCCATGAGCTGGACACCTGACAAAATCTCCCCCAAAGGAAAGAGTGATGACATTATGTGATCTTGAAGAGCATTGCCACTGGACAGGATTTGTGAGACAGGATTTGCAGACTAAAACCTGAAAGTTCTCCTTATTTCAGTAACTGTCCTCCACTGTAGAGAACCAGAAAGAGAAGGCTTAGCAATGAAAAAACCCTGCAAGATCCTTGCCCCACTTTGATATGTTTGTATCACCATCCATCCTACTTAGCAACCTTGCTTGCTTTGCTAGGGAATGGCAGTGAGGCTCTCTGCAACAGTGCCTGGCTTCAGGGGGATCCGTGTCCGTCTGCCAGCCTCCCTGAACTGCCCTGTGCACAGCGATGACTCCCTGTTTCTGCAGGAGAGCGTCCTGCATTCCATGGCATCAGGCCTGCTTACTGGCTCCATTCCTGATGTTTTAATAATGGCACGGAAATTCAAAGTCCCTCTTTGGACATTAAGTACTTTCTCTGATACAGTTCCTGGGTGTTTTGGGGATTTAGACTTAAATACCTTTTAAAATCTGGCCAACAGATACTAGGTATGGTGAGAGGGTAATGAGATCAGCTCTGTCATTATGGACGGGGTATGGAGGGACTGCTTCATCACTGACCTTCATCTTTTGCTGTTGAGATTAACTGTACAAATAACTTCCCCTGGCAAAAATACAACCATCTGAAAAAGTATCTGTAAGTAGCACTTGTGCCTGTGTCAGCTTTCAGGTGAGCCAAAACCAGTAAGTGTCTGCTTGTGATATCAAATGAAAGGTAATTATATTTTGTTGTGTGTCAGTAGCCTTACCTTATGAGAAAGAAGCTGCAGGCTGTACCATCTCCTCTGAAAAACACAGACTATCAGTAGCCACTGCCAAATAACAAGAGCAGCTCGTGGGATGAACTCAGCCTTTGATGCGAGGCAAAGCTGAGAAGGCATAGAGGGGGCAGCGAGGAGTCACGCTGTCTCCCAGAGAGATCACAGCCTGTAAGCCTGGCTCTGTATTTCAGCTGCCTCCTCTCTGCTGCCAGAAATCCTGGGCATGGAAGAAGCAGCAATGGAAAATCCCACTGCATCATTGTCCCACCTCAGGCATGCCTGGTTTGGTAGGCTTAACTTTGCCACACAGGAATCCACAAGTGTACCAAAAAATTATTAGTGGTTCTGGAGACGGAGCAAGAGCAAAAACCACTGAGCTGTAACATTTTCTTTTTAAAGAGAGAAGACGTGCGCAAGCAGTCCCCAAGCCCTTACACTAATTCAGTGGGGTATACCCAGGTCCTGCTGAATTCCACTGAAGTTTTGTCACAGGTTTTAATTAGGTCAATATGTTGGTGTTTCAGTTTCACTACACAGCTCTGTCTGAGATTGTGATTAATTCCTCAGTTACCCAAGTCTCTCTGAAATGCTTCCTATAGAGTTCACAGCACTGGAAAATAGCTTTAGATGGGGCAAATATTAAAGGTGGGTTTTACTAAGGCTGTTGGGTGTGGGCATCCCCCCTTTCTCTGGTTCATTAAGCTCCAGATCTAACATCGCCTTTTCTGCTCAGCAGTGCTACAGAGAGGACTGCCTCCTCCAGAGTAATTTGAGCTATTGTGATATGAATCAGCTGTGGAAAAAGCCCAGGGTCTTCCCAAAACCTGGCATAAGAAGTAAAGGAACAAACTGCTGACTGCACTGCATTTCCCTATGTCAGAGGAGAATTAATGTTTTCAGGCTGCTTTGAAAATTAAAAGTGCCATGTGGTACAATACTGCTGATCCTGTTTTTCACCCTGTAGCTGATATGTAGCATGTCCCTTACAAGCTAATTGGAAATTGCTTTTGGTATTTTTAGTGTTTTTCAGCAGAGCTGCTACAGCCTGCTTCTTTGTTCTATTAAACGTGCCCTACCTCACCCTCCCCTACCCCCCTTTCTCTAAGCTCCTCTGAGAGGGAAATGAAAACATCAGTCCCTGGCACCATCTGTCAAGCACAGGCTAATCCATTCTCTGCTTGTCTCATGGTCAATTTGGTTTCTCTCTGATTGGTACAGCTACCCTTCATATTGCTGAGAATTTAATTCTATTCATAGGTTTGGGCTTTGCTTTGTTTTCATGGTAATATTATTGTGATAATTGCAATATTCAGACATACAACCCATGCATATGCCCACACTGGAGAGTGGTACTTAAGCAAACCTGCAACCTCCCAGTAAGGCAGGGATCATCGCTCTCCCCGTTTTACAGAGGGAAAATGAGGCAGGAAGAACTGGCTTGCCCCAGGATGTGCAGATGCCTCAGCAGCAGAGCTGAGCAGTGAGCTCACAGAGGCCCAGATAAGGCCCAGTCACCAGTGCTGACTAAAGCACCACTGCTTTGACTCTTTCTCCTCTGTTTTGGCTTTGTTTATGGTGATCTCCACAGGAGCTGTGCAGAGATGAGTAAGATATGGACCTTTGTGTAGCTCCTGGGACGAGACAGAGCAGATCCACCAGGGACAGAGCTCATGGTTACCCAGCGAGGCACAGCAGCAGATCAGGTCAGCCTGTTAACAAACAGGGCATGTTAGACCAGTTATTTCCTCCATTTGCTGGTGGTAAATGGGACCCCAGGCACAGTTTTATGGCTTCCTTCTAATATTCTCAGTACTTCTGCTGTCCCTGTGCCATTAACTAAGTGGTGATTGCTGTCTGATGGACTGCTCTGACACCTTTCACTCCCCTTGCATGATCTAGAGAGAGGCTGATGGCAGGCCAGTGAGAAATGTCAATGCTCAGCTCTGCTCAGAATCAGGCCAGAGCTGACCATACTGAAGAGATCTGATTTTCTGGAGATCTGTCCAAAGGAAACAGCAGTTCTTAGGATATTGATGTTGACCTGTCACTGTCTGTCTACCCTCACACAGGCTGTTGTGTTCTCTTCTACCTAGACATTGCTTTTCATAAAAGAATCCCTGCAAAAGACACGGGCTGAAGAACAGTTGGGTGTGTAAGCATGTCCTGTGTGCTGTACATTCCCGGAGATGCCCCTTTGCCTCTGTGTGAAATGACAGAAGAGTCCTGCTGACTCATTCGTTCCTTCCATGACTGCAGCTCCTCTGGTGAGGATACCACATGGACAGACCAAGGAATGAAAATATTTTTCTCTAGAACAGAAATCCTTAAAATGGCATGGCTTGCCCCATAGAAGGAAAACAACACCTTTTTGCATCTCTTTTTCATAACCAACAACTCAAAAGGAATATTTTTTCATTTTATTTAGTCCAAGATTACTATTTGCCAAGGAGGTAATCTGAGAACTGACAGCTCTTGCAACCAATAGCCAAGAAGGGCCACACTTTGCTTTATTCTCCTCTGATCTTTCATCTCTACAGTGAGCAGTGTTTAAGGTATCCTGAAAAGATTTCAACTTGAATGGCCTGAAATTCTGCAAGCAGCATGAGTCACAGCTTCACTGAGGTGGGGATGTGGCCAAAAGTCATCTCTGTGCCTCTCTACACCTCCAACCCTCACAGTGACCCATAGCGTGGTGAAGCTCGCAGCCAGGGCAGGCCAAATCCCCAAGAATGCAGGTGCCTGGAGACAGGAATCCCCCTCCTCCCAGCCACATCTATGGCAATGTGCTCTAGGGGTGCAGAGAGGTCTTGTGTGGCTCTGGCATTTGGCTCCCCCAAGAGTGGTCATCTCTGCCAGGGCTGTGAGGGAGGCAAGGGGGTCTGGGAGGCTCGTAGAGGCAGATGGGGGAGTGGAGGGCACCAGGTTCAGGGCAGCAGCCAACAGGTGCCTGGGAAATGGGATTTAGCAGGTGGGGAAGGGCTGAGCATTGCCCTAAGGCTCCAGCTCTGGCTGTGACAGCAGCTCCAGGCCCAGCTCCGTCTCCAACTCTGACCCCAATCCCAGCCCTCCAACGCCTGGGCTGCAGCACTGACCCCTGCCCTGACCCCTGCCCTGGCCCCTGTCCTCGGTGCTGGTGGGAGTACTGTGCTCAGTTCTGAGCCTCTCACTTTAAAAAAGGACATTGAGGTGCTGGAGTGTGCCCAGCAAAGGACAAGAAGGCTCGTGAAGGGTCTAGAAAACACATCTTGTGAGGAATGGCTGAGGAAGCAGGGGTTGTTCAGCCTGGAGGAGAGCCCATGGCTCTCCACAATGACCTGAGGGGAGACTGTAGTGGAATGGGGACTAGTCTTTTCTGACGTGTCTGCAGTGAAAGCACCAGAGGAAATGGCCTTAAGCTGAGACAGGGGAGAATCACATTAGATAGAAAAAAAAAAGTTCATTGTTAGGGTGGTGAGGCCGTGGAACAGGTCGTTCAGGGAGGTCACCATCCCTGAAGGTGTTGAAGAGGCTTCTGGACCCGGCACTGGGTGGTGTGGTTTAGTGACTTAGAGGTTACTGTGGTAGTGCTGAGTGGATTATAGGACTGGATGACCTTCAAGGTCTCTTCCAGCCTTCGTGATTCGACGATTTTACGATTTTGTGATTCTATAATTCTGCGATTCTGTAATTCTGTGATACCGTGACCCGACGTGCCCCGTCGGGCGCGGCCGTGAGGCGACCCGGAGCGGGGCGGAGCGTGAGGCGGCGGGGGCGAGGCCTCAGCAGCTGTGAGGGGGCGGGGCCTAGGCGGGGCGGGGCCTCGAGG
>VYZT01048705.1:116681-241422 GCA_013400735.1 Pomatostomus ruficeps
CCGCCCCCGCGCGCGCGCGGCTTTGTGTGTGCGCGGCACCGGCACCGCGATCGGCACCGGCACCCGCACCCGGGTCAGCACCGGCACCCCCCGCAGCGCCGCCCCCGGGCCCGGGTTACGCGGGGGTTGAACCGCCCTGCCCGCCGCCTGACGCATCGGCCCTCTCCCTGTACGGAGGTGCTGCTCGCTGCCCGGTGGCCGCCGGAGCAGCCCCGCGTCCCCGCCGGACAGGTGCCTCCCGCGGGGAGCTGTCACAGATCCAGCCGTGGTGTTGTTTCCTTGGTGGAGGTGCTCGCGGCTCGCTCAGCAGCGAGACACATTCGCCTGCTAGCGCTTAGGCTGGGGTTTTCCCTTTGGAAGTATGGATTCCCAGGGAGCTGAAATATTCTGCCGGCGCTTTTCCGCTCTGGGAAAGGCTCTAAGTCAAAGCAAAAGGGAAGGTGAACACTGCTGTCCATCTGCTTCATTTGTTACTCTGTGCACAGCCCTCAGCTGTACTGTGCAAGCAGATGTAGATTAGATTATTCCAGCGTATTTATTTAAGAATAAAGGCCATGCTTTGGACTGATACCACCGTAGAATTTAATAAATTATTTGTCTTCGGTTTCTTCAAACAATAAACACAGGTTTAGGTTTAGACTGAGGAAATAACAAAGCAAATACACATGGTCTTCTGCGAGAGAAACAGGGCAGGGCTCTTTCGAAAGTGGTATCGCAGAACAACTCTTGATGTCAGCAACTAATGGCTCTGGATTAACCATTAGCTTAACTAATGTTTATGACTGATGGCTGAAAGGCAGGGAACTTGCTCTGTAGTTGTAAACATTCCCTCACGTGACTATATGTAACTGCTATATATAACCCCATATATGTATTTTTATATAGAGCCTCATTCTGGATGGCTGAATTCAAAGTCGTGTGTATGACAAACAAAACTGTCAGTTTTTAAGTGCTGCTCTCTTTTCCTGATGTAGTCTTTAGAAATACTATTTGGAGGCTTCTGTCATCTGCTACTTTCACTTCTGTAGTTACAGAAATACTTAGAAATGCAGATCTTATTGTTCGTATATAGAATTTAATAATGACGAGTGAGTTTCAGGTGTGGTTGCCAAGTGTGTGAGGACAAATGAAATTGCATCTCAAAGCCCAGTAGAGAAGATGATAAGAACAGGCTGGGTTTGTTACTTGTCACAGCCTGAGCTGTACGCATATTTATATATGTGTATTTAACATGGTAATCATCACAAGCTTGAAGGTATGTTGTCCAAGTCAGGTCGTTGGTTCACGTTTGTTTACTAACATTTGACCTATGTTGAAATCTTGAGTTGCTCAGTTCTCACTGAAATACGTAATTCCCTTAAGCAAGATTTAACTTAAAAATTGCTTGTTAAATGTGTAGGTGAAATGCCTGTACACTGTGGATGTTTATTAGCAAGGTGTTGTCTAATTTTGGAGCCTTTACCTACATTTAGGACCTTTCTAGTTAGTATAAAAATTTCTTGGTGATGTGCACTTAGTGTATTAGCACCCTTTCTGTCAACTGGATGTAGCGCTGATTTGGAGGTTTGGACAGTAGTTGTTGTCTTTACATAATTTCATATAAGGTTGTTCATTGAATTTTATTTTTAATAATTCATTAAATCAGTGATGTCTTTGGATGAAGTTTTGTATCATTTCAGCGCTAAAATTAATGAAAACAGAAAATGTGTAGTTTAGCTTTCAGAAAATTGCAAAATGGATTCATAGACAAAAGTTGTCTCAACTGCTTAAGTAGTAAGAATAAATTTATTACAAAACAAGGAAGTACAGCTTTCTTAAAAACACTGGAGGAATTAGGAAGGAGACAGGAGGCAAAGTAAGGGAAAAAGAAGCAGGGAGACAGGTGTAGTTGCTGGTTTTGGACTCTTTATAGTGGTGGGAAAGAAAATTAATCTGAGTCTGATACCTTTTGTAAACTAATACTTTTATATGTTATCTAGCAAGAGTATTGTGAGGGTTTAAGTTACTCCGTGGGAGATGCTGAGATAGTGGGGCTGTATGAGAAACAAGCACCCCTCTGTGTGGCTCTGCTCTCTGTAAATGTGAAACAAAGTACCCTGGATTAGTGTTTGAGTGCACCAATATGATGTTAACAAATTTAAATGCCAGTATCCCAGTGCTCACCTTACCTAGGAAAAAAGCCAGTTTACAATAGGAAATGATACTACTGCAACTTGCAATATAAAGTTACATTGCTGCATCTTGCACAAGGGTGTTTTCATCCTGCAAAGCAGCCTCTTGTAGGCGGGTGCTGTGCCCTGCATCTGGGCACAGCTTTCATTGCTTTGCCAAAGCCTCTTCTGTCATTGGACTGTATTAAGTTCCTTTTACAGCTGGGTACAATAGCTGGATGGTTCTAAAGATCTGTTCCAGTTCAGTTTCTCTCCACATCTGGCTATATGTGGTGGTTTCAATTCTGGATGTAGGCAGAGGCCAGGCCCTGTTTACTTGGACAGTCACAGAAGCGCTGGTGGCAGACATTGATGCTCAGACCTCCTAAGAGACAGACCACGTGTGTGTTTTCGGATGCACCCCCACTTGTGAGCAGGGAAACCTGGGAAGGTAAGGAGCAAGCTTTATTTTTTGCTTGATGATTCTTTAACATGTGGCCTTGTGCAGCTGTGCTAAGAATTCTCTTTGCTTTTTTGTCCATCTATGAGATGAGAAGAGGAAGCTTAAGCACAGTTCCCGAGATGCAATGATGAAGTTTCAGCCTGGTTCCAGGGTAAGTACATCTTGAAAAAGTTTTAGTATGCTTAGGGAAATGCATGACCCTTTTTCAAAATGCAGAGAATGCTTATTTGCTCACAAAGGAAAATGTTTTTAGTTGATAAAATGATGAAAGAGAGGCTGTCACAGTTTTTTGTCCTCTAACTAGCAGCTGTTCTCTATTCTAGATGTGAATGCAGTAGATGGTGCTGAAGCAACACTGAGGCTCCTCCTGTGAAATATCCACAGACCAGTGTGTATAGAGAAAGTGCTTGCTGGCTCTCCCAAGTATTGACCGTCCTGTGTCTTCAAGAGATGCATTCCAGGACAAGAAAACACTGACTGTTAGTTTTAAAAATGTTAATAAATAATTATTTGTGTTACTTATTCATTCTTTATTGCTTGTGAAGGTAGGCAGATGAGGTAGTACAAATGCCAACCAAGTGGTGCTTCAAGTGGTTTTGGGGGTGTGTGCAGCTAATGGTCAAATTTAAGCTGTTGAGTGTCAGCCCTTGGATATGGTTGTTCCTCAGTGTTGCTGAAATCAATGCTGAAAGTGTTTGGGGAATTAGGGAGCTGCTGCTCTGTGAATACACATTGTAGCACTCAGCCACACTGCCTGTGTTTCCTCTCTGTCCCTGGACTCTCTGGGAGAAGCATACAGGGAGGAAGTCTTTCACAGTATGATTAAGTAGTAGTGTCAGGGTTTGTGCTGTCAGAATAATGTACTGTCAAAATCATGCACTGTCAGCAAGCCTGACGGGCTAGGTAATACGAGCTATCATTGATTGCTCGCCTAAAGGTCCTCTCAGGAAGGTGGTCTGGATGCTGAATAATGGCAGTGTCATCATCTCTGTTCATAAAAGTACCCCGCTCTTGGAACTGTGGAGATTTGACAAGCAGTAAATACTTTATAACCATTAGTGAAAGTAAGTAAGTCTCCCTTTCTTCTTCTAGCCATTCATTTAATATGACTTGTGTTTGGTAATTTGCATGAAGTCAGGAGAATTAGAATTTCATCACTAATACATACCCAATGAAGAATGCTTAGCTGATTTTAAAAGTGGAATCATGGGCCAAAAAAGTCTGTTCTTTCCTCAGCATTTGGTTTTGTGAATAACCAAGATCCCTGTCCACTACTTCTGAAAATTTTGCTGGTAGCATGATGGAATTGGTGTGATACAGCAATGTGACTCCCTGGGGCTGTAAGTAGCACTAGGGAACCTGACTGGTTCTCTGGACCAGTGGAAGTTATTTTCTGTGGTTTTAAGTGTAGATAGTGGATGAATGGCCAAGTGCACTTATTGCGTTTTCCTCCCCCTATTTGGAGGATCTTAAGCTTTAGAAATGCTTTTATGTTTCACAATTCCTTGGCATCTCCTCATTTAAGAGAGCCCTCCCACTGCCTATAAAAGCTTCCTATAAGTGACTTTTTCAGATCATTTATGCATGTGCGAACATAAATAGACGCCCGCACCTTTTCTATTGGTAGTGAAACTATAGGAAAAAAATCTACGCAGTTAACTTTGGGGACTTTGTACACACCACCTCTGTTTGTAAGGGGCAGGAGCCTGAGAGCAATGGAAAATTGCCTTCCCTTGTTCTGTTGTGTTTCTGGTTTTTTCCTATGTGCATTAAGTATACCCTATAGGATTCAGGATCCTTACATAAGGAGAGAGGAGTCTTTATCCATAGCAAGTACCTTCTGATTTGGTCTTATAAGTGAATGCTCTGTTTTTAGCTTGGGGGAAGGAAAAGGGAGGGGAAAGTGTGAAATTATTCCAGGTTGAAATTAGCTTCTTTATTTTACAGGAGAGGAAAAACGAAAATTTCCATTTAGGTTTTTTAGAAAATTCTTTATAAAATGTGGCATTTTAAGTCTGCATTACTAGCAGTCATTTTGTAATTTTTTTCCTACTTTTTGCTACTGTGAGCAGTAACATAAATAATGTAAGGTGACTAGTCTTACAATGCTTCAACTGGACCCTTACAAATTCATTGAATTCAACAATCAAACCTGAGGACTGAGGTAACTGTAGCCTGCTATGTCTTTTGACTGAAGTCTACCAGGTGGTAGTTAAGTGTAGAGGTTACTTTTTCAAAGTTAGACACTCTAGTAACCTCACAGTATTTTAGCAGTTTTTTAAGAAAATGTATGCAAAATCTACATTGTTTGGACTGTTATGGTGCTGACTGTAGAATTTAATTTTCTAAATTTTTAAATGCATGTTATTTCAAGAATATACATTTCCTTATGCACTCTACTCTGAAAAAATGTGTTCTGGTACCAATTGGTTTGTTAGATTCTGCTGTGATTTTAGGTTACTTTTAGCTCTTTAAGGTGACATAAATAATTAAGGATTTTAGGCCTTGTATTACTAGGCAGATTTTTCAGCCTTGCATCTTTGAATATATTTATTTATACATTTATTTGAATGTTTGATGTCTTTGGGACTCAAGACTTCAGTCCATGCCATAATGCCATATCCAGAAGTAATACATTTGTATGTTGCTGTGACTTCTAACTTGCTTGTAAAAATTGCTCTCTTCTGAAGTACTTAATTTCCATTTTTAGTGTCTCTGGGTTACTGCATTTCCGAGGGCACTGACATGAATTATGATTTCAGGCAGGTGATGTACTTGCATTTGGAGTGTTCAGGTGCATTTTTAAAAATGTTGTGCTGTGCAGGGTCCTTCTGTAAAGGATCTGTTCTGGCCACCAAGCTCAGTGTTTGTGTTGCCCTTGGTGAGATAGGGATAGGTTTGGATTTATTTTATGTTAGCTTCTAAAAATACTGACAGGGTGAGCATTGTGTTTACTCTGAAAGAAATACCCCTTTGGATGCTGATTCCACATTGACTGTAACCTACGATCAGTTAATTGTTTTGAATCCACAATACAATCAGCACAAATATAACAATATCCAAAATTAGTAAGGATGGCACATGGACCTAGGCCAAGTGCCTTATGGGCATATCTGTTACAATTGCCTTAATTGCTTGTATTTGTGGTTTCTTCTGGCTGGAGACTTTGACTGATACTTGTTTATTCACACTTATTGTCTGTTGATTTTCCTTCATTCTGCCACTATTCACATTTTAATTTTTTTTTGCCTTTGCTTGCTGGGAAAGATAAAGGCATATTAGAAAGGTATAAAGCTTAGAGAAATGTAACAAAAATGCTTCCTGTATTTTGAGTGGAGTCAAACCTTTAACACTCAGACCTGTTTTATTTATCCTTTGAAGAAGAGAAATGGCTATTACATCACCTTTAAAAGGAAGAGTCATTGCATTGCTTTTAATTTTTATGTATCGTTCAGATGGGATGCAGAAGACTAATAGTGATTTGAAAAATCTGAAGGTAAGGAACCTGAGCTAAAATCACTCTGTTCCATATTAGGAAGCCTTTTTGTTGCTGCACATTGTAAGAAAAGAAAGTGTGAAATAAAGCAATTGGGAAAAAATCGTTATGTCAGTGACTTCTGATTTTTACATGTTAAAATGGTGTGTTAAACTCTGTGTATGCAGGTGCAAGTTTTAGTCCATTTGCTTTGTGCATGTCAAGAGTAGGCTTTAAGAAACTGATCCCCTAAAACTTGAAGTGAGTTTAAATTAGGTATTTGTGCTTCTTAATGGTGTTTGACTAAGAATATTCAATTAGGTGAGCACAAAATTTGATTGATTTCTCTATGAACAGCACAGTCTCCAGCTCTGAAAAGTAAAACCCACACAATTCTAATATTGCAGTGTGTCAGATTTACTTTGCGTTGCTCTGCATAATAAAAGCAGAGGCAATACATTTTTCTGATTCCTCATCTGAAGCATAAATGGAGGTACATTTAACTTGTTTAACTATAGATGTTTAGTCATAAAACTTCTGCAGTTGAAAGGGAAATAACATCATAATTCAATTCCTTTGTCATGTTACATCATCCTTCGTGATTTAAGTTTTCGGCTATATGTTCTGTGCCTACTCACTAGTTAACTTTGAGTAATTTATGTTAGTTAGTGTGAAGTTAGTGAGACACTTTAATTTTCCTCATCAGGGAAGAGGCTGATTTATCAGACACTGCAGGTTATCTGCTAGAAAGTTTCTAAGCTCTGCTTTTTTGCTCACTGGAGTTGCTCAGTTATTTTAGTGATGAAGCTTTGGAAGTACCTTGGATAAATGCCACAGTATTTTGTATTTGGATTGGACAGCTTTAAACATTTGTATATAAAATTGTCTGGTGGAAAGAATAGGAAGATTATTTATTATGTAAAATAGCACCCAAACCTTTCCTGTACTGATGTGTATATGAAACCAAGAAGTGTCAGGTCAAATACAGCAGCCAGGCTGCTATACCAACATTCTGGGTGGTGGTGTTGTGTGATGGTGTGTCATAAATTGTGCAAAACTATGGGGAAGTGACATAATAAATATGTATTATAAAAAGTGGGGGTGTCTTGGGAAAATTAAGCTATAATTGTCTTGGTGACTCAGTGTAATTCTCAGTGCTCCATTTCTTAGTGCTGACTAAGATGAGTGAGTTGTTTGGGATGTACTGGAATGGAATTTCAGTATTGTGTTAAAGGAAGTGGAAGCTTCTGAATTGAAGAACTATAGTGGCCAGGAGGGGGTCTCTAAAGGTCTGAACTGTATTTTAAAGGTTTCAGTTCATGTTTTTCTCATTTAATGTAATTAGTTTGTATTTAAGTCATCTTAATGGTAAAATGGTCGCTTTGGGAAAGAACTGGTCTTGATGAGAGGGTGAGGGCAGACTGTAAGTTCAGTAATTCACCAGCAAAGGAATGACCTTCTGTAATCATCAGCTGAATCGGTTTGAATAATATTCTGCCATATATATGGGATGTTCGGGGGTTTACCTTTTTTTGCTGTAATGCTTTTCTTACATGTGTGTAATGTTTCTTTTTGCTTTCAGGTGTTGAGTATAAATTTACATAAGTTCTAAAAATGGGAAGAATTTTTTTGGATCATATTGGTGGCACTCGCCTGTTCTCCTGCGCAAACTGCGACACAATTCTGACCAACCGCTCCGAGCTCATCTCCACTCGCTTTACAGGGGCCACGGGAAGGGCCTTTCTTTTTAACAAGGTTGGTAAGAAGCTGGAGGAACTGCTATTTACCTTTGAAAAATGAGTTTGTGGGTTAGGAATCTATCATGGGATCAAAAAAACTTTTTGGCTAAAGTGTTGAATAATTATTATTTTAACTTTTATTTTGTTCAACTGTCTTTGGAGTAAAATTTGACATTTACTGTTGATGGGAAACTTATCTAAATTACTTTTGTCTGCAATACTGAAAGACCATAAAGAAGACTCTGTATACAGACACATAAGGCCAAAATCGATGGAGTTTTAACTTTGGAGACTTCTGTAATATGAACCTCAAATTCACTCGGAGAGTATCTGGTGTCTGTCTGAGGGTTTCAAAGGTGTTTTCGCTTTTTTGCAGTTAAAAAAAAAAGTCTGGATAATATTCTGTTTAATTTCTGAAATGCATTTAAGCGAACAGTAGTCTGGCAACTTAAATTGCCACAATCAGCCACAATCTCTTTTACAGGCAGTAATACTCTGGTTTAGTTTAATAGCTTTTAATTGATCAGATTGAATAGATTGGAATACAGAAGTTATAACTTCTGAGTGAATTATAGGATTATGTATTAACCTTCCATAATGACTTGTCCATTAGAGTAATTGAAAAAATTGTGATTGTCCTTTGCTTTCTCTCAAAGTTCCTGCTCATATAATCCTTGGTGTATTTTAGTTTTGTTCTTTTTCTTGTAAGCCATTTGGCCATTGGCAGATTTGATAGGAGCATCAGTAATGTCTTTATTTAATTGTGTTTTGCTCTGTGACTTCTGGTATCCTGAGTCTTGTCAGTAGTGAGAGATTTCTTCCTCATCCAATAAGCACTACATCCTGGGGTTCAGGTTTTTTAAATTTTAAATAGTGAGGTTTAATCACAGCAGTTTGAGTTTTTGCATTTCTGCAGTCAAAAACTGTACATCTGAAGCAGTCAGGTGGAGAGCTGAGAAAGCAGCGCAGTCCTATCTTTTAGAATCTGCATATCAGCAGTTTGGATATAGTTCTGACATCAACTTTTCAATAAATTATACATCCTGGTTTTGTGGTGGTGCTGCAAAAGAAGTTAAAGGCATATTTTAAGCTGCTGATACAGCACACAAAAAGGTCCATGTTTCATTTCTGCATTCTCAGCCACTGACCCTGGCTTTTTCTTAGATAATTATTTCAAAAGCACCACACGATTTTTAAAGAAGTACCTCTTTAAATATTTTGGTTCTGAGTTCTGGGAATTGGTGATCACATCTGCTGCTAGAAATGGGTTACATACATTACAACTGAATTAATATAAATTTACAAGCTGTTCACTGGGAGCTTCTCACCCAGAGTTGAACATGGTACTTTTGCACATTTTGTGATAGCAATTCATGTCTCGCAGTTAAAATGTGAGGGTTTTACATCATTGTGAAGCACATCTTTAAGGTGTTACCTTCTCAAGAAGGAGATTTTTTACACTCTAGTTTTCAGTTTGCGTGCAGTGCCACAGGCTCCTTCCTCCTAACATGCTGATAGTCATTTACCAGGTTTTGCTGTGGGCAGACTAATCCTCTGTGTTCCTGTGCCCTGTGTGTTTGTCCCAGGTGGTAAATCTGCAGTACAGTGAAGTTCAGGACCGGGTCATGCTCACTGGCCGCCACATGGTTCGAGACGTGAGCTGCAAGAACTGCAACAGCAAACTGGGCTGGATCTATGAGTTTGCCACTGAAGACAGCCAGCGCTACAAGGAAGGCCGCGTTATCCTGGAAAGAGCCTTGGTCCGGGAGAGCGAAGGCTTCGAGGAGCATGTTCCATCTGACAACTCCTGAAGAGACTCCGATCTCTTCTCAGGTTCTCTTCAATTGAAACTCAAATATAATAAAATCAACAAAAAAATCTGCTTACATACACTGTCACCTTAGCATCAGAGTCGGATTCATGGACTACAAAGTGGGAAAGATTGTGAGAATATTTCAGATGGAACCTTCCTTTCTTTACTCCTTTTATATTTTACTTTCCCTTCAGCAGCTGTTTGTAGAAAGAATGTTGTGCAGATGCTGTAACTTTTTCTCTCTTTCATTTACATCTGTTAGATTTGAGATTGTATCTTCAGATACAGTGGGCTAAAAGGAATATATTTGCAGGATTTGTCTTTCGTTGGAGAGAAATTCAATGAGGTTTTCTTTTTTAGTTTGCACAAATTGACGTCAGCATCAAGTTATTTTAAAACAGATGTTTTTTTAAAAGTATATTCCAACTTTTGGCTTAAGTTTTTAGTTAGGTTTTTGGTTTGGTTTTTTTGTTGTTTTTTTTTTTACCCAGCCTTTTCACCTGGTTTGCTAGCTAAAGTGAAGAGATCCGAATTTGTGCTGAGTGCTAAAGGTTCAGTGTTGGTACGGCTTGGGCTGGCCCATGTGCCATATTCTTGTTGAGGTTGATTGGTAGCACAGAGCCCATTATTTCTTGTCATTCTTGATCCAAAGATGTCACCATTCCTTGTTTATTCATGAAGTCCCATTCACCATGTAAACTGGTGTTGATTGGAAACTATTCTTGAAATAGGGCAAAACTGCTTGGCTTTTTTTAACTTTAACAGATGTAACTTACGAGCATAGTAATAATATAAAGTAATAGCTGTTTGTTTAGTCTTGCATTGCTTACAAATCCAGCTGTGTTTGTAATGATAGGGATCCACTGAGAAACTACTGTTTCAGTAGTAATTTTTTTTCGTTTCTCTACTAATCTCATTAAGTTAGACAGGGAATTGCAAATCTTAATTCTTCTTCAAGTAGCTTTCTTCAAACCCAGAACTTCCTATGTTAAACACAGCTGCTGTGTAAAAGGAGAAGATTGCCAGCATGTTTGTTCATGCCTAGAGTTATGCAATCTGCATCTCTTGGAAAGATTAACTTAAACAGCTTGTTTTCAAATGCTGCTTCTGGTGTTGAAACCTTTATCTTTCAACTTTGTTGAACCTTTTCATTGTGATGTAACATTTTTATCTTTCTGGGCAGCAGTACATGTCAGCCTAGTTGTAACTAATGACTTGGATTCCTGCTTTGTTCTTGTAGAGGTCAGCTCTGTTCAAAACAGTGATCTAGCTTGCCTTTTTTAGCAAAAATGCTCGTCATTAACTTAACTCAAGGGTGCCCAAACACTTTCATTGTGTCTTAAGCCATAAGTCAAGATCTTAAGGGCTGAAATTTATTTGAATGTTAGATATGTATGATTTCTTATCCAAGATATGAGTTGGTTGTGGTTTTTTTCTTACTGGATAAATTGTGGTCAACATGAAATAAGTTACCCACAGACGTAGAAAAAGGGAGGAAACCCCACGCAACCAAATAGATCTGGGTTCTGACCTTTCAGAATAACTTTTCTTCTCTAGCCGCAGCTCCATATCAGAAACTAAGATGTGGAGGGTGACTATGCAGAGTATTTTTCTTAATTTTTTGTGATTACCAAGTGGCAAATTGGACACCCCTGACTTGAATCTACTGCCTCTTTCATGTAAAGGTAGCTTTGTTCTAGAAATGTCACATAGAAAGAAAACAGAGTAGATCACATACCAGAGCTGTGCTTGAATCAAGCTGCTTAAACAATAGTGTACTTGTGCCTCAAATGAATCAGTTTTTGCACTGAGTACAGTAGTACCCCATTATCTTGTACTTCTGTCCTTCACAGACCCTGGAAGCGCCATTAGCATGGTTCTCTGCAGTACTTTTCTTGTACTTCTGACATTACAGTACAATAAAGTATGTTTTGTCCTGAACTGATCTTTGCTGTCCTTTTGGAGTTATTTTCACAGAGTCTGTCAACCAAATGACATAACCCATCTTTCATTCCTTGTGTTAAGTTTCTGCAGCACAGTGACAAGCTGTTGAGGAGCATCTCTCTCTGTATAGGTGGCAAAAGAGTTCTGTTGATTTTGGAAGGTGCCAAGTAGAGCTTCGTGCATACCACTTGGACACTTGAAAGCCTTCAATTTACTCCTGTTAAAGAGAAAACAGGAAATGTCTGATTTAATGGAATTCTGGGTGCCAAATGTCTTTCCATGACTTTGAAAAGACAGCAAGCTAAGCAAAAATCCACCTTCTGCAAGAAATTTGAGGGTTTGGCTTCTGAAATGGCTTTGGAATTAATGAATTGGGTATCGCATATCTGGACTTCTGTGACTTTTTTCCTTTGTGTTCAAATGTTAAGCAGAAACCTGCTAGCAGCTGGTCAATTTCTAAAGCTGTAGCTGAAGAACTGAGAGGAGAGAGTCATTTTATTGGTGTGATGGAGACTGAGGCCCTTATTTTAACTTACATTAAAACCATTTTGGTAGAATGTTGGTGTGAGATGTTAAAAATTACTTCTCACAAAGCCTTTGATTTGAAAAACACATGTCAGGTGAATTCATTAAAAGCCCATGAGACTTAAGCAAGTCCTCTGCAGCTTTAAAACAGTAGATTTTGTCTTGCTGTTTTAGCTTACATGCTGTTCCCTCCTGTATCACTTTGATGGCTCTGGGAGAGTTTAGCCTCCTATGTTTTGGCTGCTCCTCCTTGAGACACTTGGTGTGTCAACACAGATAACCTATCTGTAGGGAACATTGGTTACAGCACATTTAGAGACAGAGGAGACATTGCTGTTTGGCATCAGCTGCAATTTTGTAGTAGTGCAGTAGCTTGGGATTCTCAAACAAGGGCTGGCACAGGCAAATGTGCCACTACGGTGATCTTTTGCCTGGCATGTGGTGGTGCCTGAGGTAAAGAAGGTAGCAGGGAGATGGTAGTGCAGAACAGACTGCATTCCTGGAGACCTCCGAATCTGTGCTCATAGGCTGCAACTTGGGCCAGCAGTGGTGCTGTGATGTTTGCATGATGAGCAAGAATAGAGTTCATGTCACTCATGCTGTGATCTCATCCTGTGGGTGTACTCAAAACTGAAATACTTCCTTGCTACCATTTCAGCAAAACTCAGCTTTGGGAAGAGAAAAAGATTTGATGGTGTGTTTGAGGAGTGTAAAAGCATTTTACTTATGCTCTCCAGGGATCTTGGAAGAACTTTTGAAATGACATGTATGTCTGGTGGCTCTGTTAGGAAAAGTGGCCTTACCTGGGGCTCTGGGGTTGGCTGTGATCACTGCCACAGCCTTATTCTTACAGGGCAAGCTTGTCTCTACAGATTTCTGCCAGAGCTGTAGGAAAAAAAAGTCAGCAGATCATCAGTGGATGAACAGGTAAGGAACAGGTGAAGCTGCAGTTCAGAACACAATTGCCAGGTACAAGGATGAGGTGGCTGGGAGGGTTCTGGCATTGGTGTGGGAAGAGGGTAGCTGGTTGATGAACCCTATTTTAGAAAAGAAACATTAGCTGTGATACTGCAGTACCATTCTGCAAAAGCCAGAAATAGCATGTTGTATTTCCTTCTTGGGCCTGCCTTCACTTAGAACAACAATAAATTTTAAAAATCCAGTGAAGCTTGCTTTCCTGTGGATCTCAAGGGCTTTGCAGACTCCCTAATGCCTGACAAGGATGAAGTGCTTCTGTCTTTTTATTTTGCTTGGGGCACTGATACGGATTGCTCTCCAGTCCTGGTTTTGCAGGACTTAAAAGAGCTAAGCAATTTTGAAGCCCCACTCTTCATAACCTGTAGTTAAAATTTCCCAAAAACTTCAAAAGAGTGCTTTGAGTGGTGAGGAGGAGTATGACCTGGTTGATAATGTTCCTGTGCAAGCTTTTTTCTTCTTGCAGGAAATCTGAAATACAGCCAAAGAAAATGAGCTCCTGTCTGTCTCATTACATGTTATGTAGCAAAGACATTCAACAGCTGCTGACGAGTCTGGTTTCTACAAGTGTGGAGCTCTTCCTGGCCTCAAAGTTACTTCCTTCCCTACCTCTCTCTCATGTAAGAATTTCTGGTACATGTAGGAAAGTATGACGGGAGAAATCTCACATTTGCCTTCCAGCCTTTCGTTAACTGATAGTATTGCTCTTACTTGAATGGATTTCTGTAATCTCAGTAAAACTGCTGCCAGGCTGCTGCTACGTCTTTATTTAAAGGCCCTTCTGGCAGAATATTAGCGACTTTATCATCTTGCATCCCCAAGTCTAGGCAGAGGTTGTTTGGGAACGATGCTTGACTGAACATCCTACTCTGGGTAGAGGTGATGTGAAGGAAGACTTCATTCACACCATTCACAGGACATTTCCATTGCTATGCTGCATCTCTTTCTTTCTGATGCTGTTTTAAGTGAGATTTCCTTAAATTTGCCTTGCAGGTCCTCCCTTTAAAAAGGAGGTGCCTAAGAGAGAGCAGTCTGTGCATTTTAAGCATGGCATTTCTCTCTGAAGGACCTGAAATACTTAAGATTTAGTACAGGGTGCTCTGTGTGCTGCTCAGTTGGAAGGAGCGGCTGTGTTCCTGTTTGACCTGTTCCCGCAAAAATAAACCCTGTGCTTGTCTAAGATATGGCCAAAAATCTCCCTGCAGTTGGAGTTAGGATATGGAGGAGAAACCGAGGTGAAAGTGTATGGGGGCGGGTGTGTGCAATTCAAGTCTTAACTAAACTGGTCACTCTGAAGCAGCAGAGGTGGGAGAAATTCCAGAGGTAAGCTTGCACCTTTTTGCCTTGTGTGAGTTCAGGGGAAGTGGAAATCACTTGGGCATTGTAGAGGATCTAAGGTCCCCTGATAAAGAGAGGAGTGGGAAGTGCAGAACCAGGGCTAACTTTGGTACAGGCTCTGTGTTGTGTTTGGATGAAGGCAGCTGCAAGGTAATTGTCCTTCAAACTAGGCTCTGTTTTTGTTCTTATTACCTGAAGCATTTAATACTATCAGGAACTTGCATTTGTATAGAAGTAAAAGTAGGAGAAAGAACAAAAGGCTATGGTAATACTTCTTCGCATTTCCTAAGCATGAAGGGTAGATGGGAGAGAGAAGGGTGTTCAGATCTTGTATTTTGACTCTGCCCAGGAGAGAGATGTGTGTTTGCCTGTGTCAGAGACTGAAATAGTTCATGCCTCAAACATTGATATAAAGTTTTGCTCATTATAACAAAAACTATATAAAGAAGTTACAACCAAAGAAGCCTGCCTGAAGATGCCCGATGGGAACTTTGGACTGTAAATCAAATTACTGAGATTAGATAAAGGGAAAACCCATTCTTCAATCACCTGAAACAAACAAGGCTGAGCAAGAGGAATGTGTCCACAAGAAAGCCAAACGCAGCAGAGATTCTTCCCTGGCTAAGTTTGGGGTCGGGGAGACTAAAGTCCACAGAGGCCAGATTTACACAGACACCCTGCCCAAAATGAGTTGGGGGCGGGGGGGGGAAGGTTTCAGGTGTAACCCCTGGCCAGACGTATCGAACACCCACCCTCCCTCACACAAACTGGACCAGCTGTGGAGCCCACAACCCCACAGGGCACTTCTGTGGGGCATTCATGTGAGAGGCAGCTGAGGGAGTGTCATCATCCATCAAAGACGCCCCAAAGCGCTCCCCAGAAGCCTTGCACCACAGGACTGCACGTGATGCAACACATCCAGAGTCTGTTGTAAGAGACAATGGCGAACTCCTCACCTCTAGGGAGGTGCCTGGGCTTTCCTACCTGGCCTGAGCTATATTAACCCATCAGATTCTGGGCTTTTTGGGGGGAGCATCACCACCAAGAAGACCACATGGAGAGGATCAACGCCACATCGTTGGGATCCACGGAGTAGTGATATTTTCTTTATTTTGTCTCTGTCAGCCTCTTTCTGCCCCCACCCCCCATTTTCTATTTCTTTCTCTTCTTTTGTCCCTCTTTTCTCTCTCTCCCCCATATTTACTATCAAATAAAACTCACACTATTGTCACTGGCATATGGTCCCATTTGCACCTTAATTCAGGCAGAGGCATTTCTAAAAACTTTAATAACTGGATCATAACAGCCTGACATCAAGATCCAGTGATGTTTCCCTCTGGGACTTGGGGATGTTTAGATATGGGATTTTGCTTTGTCCTTTTGTAAGCATTTGATTTGAGTGTTGTAAACATTTACAGGTGTTTGGAACAGTAAATTTACTGGATTACAACAGACTGCATGCCATAATTGTTTGCAGACTAATGGCAGATGTTGCAATAGCTGTAGTTAGTGGAGTAGGGAGACCCCTTTTCTATGAGGGGAACACGAAGCAGAATGGCTCATACAAGGCTGCTTAGCCAAGGAACTGCCTGAGGTCTTTCAGCTGTCTTTAGAGACAGCAATCCTCTGTCCTTGGAAGAGTGAAAACTAATATTCCAGGCACAGATACATGGTGAGTATAAAAGGAAGAGGACGTTTGTTATTTTTCAGGGGTAGATCTTTGCACATGTGCACAATCAAAAAGGTGGGATGCTCTGAGTTTGGTGGTGAGAACTCAGGTGTATCCCACAGACAGAGTGCAGAGACAGCCCTGTGGTTATGCTGCTGTTGGTATTTGGCCAGCAAATGTTTTTCCCCATCCTACCCATTTTTATTGTCTTTGGTCTGGTCTGTAGTGATTGTTGCACCTTCCTGTGTTGGTTTAGTATGGAGGGCAAAAATTATAGGGATTTTTTTTGTGGGAGATTAATCTCCATATGTAGATCCCTACAATTTCAATCTGAAAAAATTTAGAAATTAAGATAAAAAAAGAAAAATGTTTTAAACTTGTTTTACTACTTATATCTTCTTATAATTCTATTAATAAATTTAGTTTATAATTTTAAGCTAAGCCTTATATTTACCTTAAAATACTTCTCTCACAAATCCTTATTCTCAATCATAAACCTTTAAATAATTTTTCATAAATTATTTTCAAACCACAACACTTCCCTACAGAATTAGTGCAGCTTAAGGATTTGGGGAAGTGCCTGCTTTTGGCAATATTAGATGGTCACTTCTACTATCCTGTACTATACCAGTACAATGGATTAGTTGTTGCAGCTCAGAGGGATCCACGGATTCTCTGTTCCATGTCTCCCTGCTGAGGAGGGATTAGCTTAGTGATGTATTCCATGAGAGTGCATTCTTGGGATGAAGTTCCTCAGCGGGATCTCTTATTGTAGCTGAGAGTACATTAGAGAGATACGATTTAGGTCACAGAAGTAGAACACTTGAAAAATTCCAGATTTCCAATGAATTGGGTAGCACATGGTTATCCTGTCCCCGCATACATGCAGCTTGGAGATGAAAGTGACATGTGATCACAAGAGCAAGGATGGCACCATCATCACCCTTTTATAATGTATGCATTGAACTTGTAGCTACAGCCTCCATCCCACCATTCATAACTCTGGATTGCTGGACTTCTTATTGATTTTGTTTCTAAAGGCAATTTGAAAATGAACTTTCTGATGTGCATTTAAGTGGCAAAAGTAAAAGAAACAGATTAACTATTTATAATTGCTGGCTTTTTCATGACTGGGATTTGAACTGGGAACCCCATTTGGTGCAGTAACCATTACTACTTTAGCTCCAGGGCTGACTTCTGCTTAACCAGCAGCTGGAGGAAGCTTTTCAGTGAAGAAAGCTGAGCAGATGGCAGATGAAGCCTTTAGAGGGGTTAATTTGATGTAAAGTTGCAGTATGGGACAGGGAATTTTATTTTCAGTTTGTATGCTAGTTCTGGTTTGGCTGAAGGGGTTGTGGTTTTTTTTGTTTTGATTGGGGGTTTTATTTTTCCCCTTCTGGTACCTGGAGTTGGTGAATTTCTTGCTCTATGTAGGACTTCGGAAAAAGTGATAGGAAGATGAAAATTACGCTGTATTTCCTATCCAGGCTGCCTAACTGACTCTTGCTTCCAAGCTCCTGAGCTTGGGAAGGTTCCTGCTCCATGCATGCTCCCTGTCAATGAGAGAACAGCACCGTGATTCCTGTGCCACATTCCTGGGAAAGGGAGGAGCAGTGGGAGATAGCTTGCTGTTTGTCTCACCCTGCTTCATTTTGCTCTATCGAGCTGCAGGTAAGCTCAGGGCTTCTGGAAGCTTTGGTTGCCTGTCAAAACATACCGGAGACACAGAAAAACAACAGCTTTTAACACACAGTCCAGTGCAAATTTAGGACATAAAATTCCACTGTTATTCCTAAAAATAGACACAAAGCCATTTCCCCCATGAAACTCACTTCAGCAGCATTGGTATTTTTATGTCAAAAGGCTGAAGGAGAAGCTGGGGCGTGTTTGCCGTAGGAAGTGAGGGGAAAGGAAAGGCAGAGAAGGATGCTCTGTCAGAGGTTTTGCTGTTACTTGCTGGCAGTGTTGATGCTTAGGTATCGGCTCCAGGTGCCTCGGGGAAGGTGATGCTCATCACTGGCCCCCTTACCTGTCTTCTCCTTTTTGTTCCTTTCACTCCCTGCTCTCTGCAGCCCCGGTGTGCTTTGTTCCTCCCGCAATTTGTGCTTTCGCCGCTTGTCACCTCCCCACACCACCCCCGGCTCCTCTCTCTCCTTCCTGCCTTGCCCCTTGCATCCCTGCTGTGTTTGCAGCCGGTGACCTTGTTCCTCCCCGCATGGCACCAAAGGCTGCGGTTCTGGTGCCGGGCTCCGCTTTCGCTGCAGGCTCCTCCTCACGCCGGCGGTGACAGCGCTGCTGGTGGCGTGGCCATATGGTGAAGCAGGGACACGGAGGGGCTGCTGCCGGTCTGATTCACCGCGCTGTCACGCAAACAGCACACGCAGCCTTGCCAGCACGCTGCTGGGGGTGAGGGACGGGGCAGACAGGGCTGGCCTGCACCGGCACTGCATCAGAAACCTGGGTTTTATCCCTGCCCCTCTGGGCTGCCAGGGAGGCGTGAAGAACAAACACAGAACACACACACGAAGCGATCCTGCTGTTCTCAGTTCCTGCCCCGGTGGCACTGATGCTCAGCAGAGACAGGTCTGGAGAAGGCTCTACTCATCTCTGCTGCATGGGGCCGGCACCCAGGATGTCCGAGGAGCTGAGATGGAACACGGCACACCCCTCTGCAGACACACAGGAAATGGCAAAAGATATCTGCTGGAGTGATAACCTTAACAAATTTCAAGGCCCACATCCAAAGTGTTGTGTCGCAGTTTTTTAACAAAGTAATTGGATACTTTGTTGTAAAAGGGCAGAATCATGTAAATCCCCCCGAGTGTGGTTTTCAGAAATGCCTGTTTCTAGAGGAACTATTTTAGAACATAATAACCTATCCTGACACAGACCTCCAGCAGGGAAAACTTCAACTGTGTAATGCTTTGTAAGCAAAACCATAGCCAGCTGAAAAGAGTTGTGTGTTGGCAAGTGCCAAGTAGCCTTAATTTAGGAGCCATTTCTTGCACAGACACTTCAGTTCAACAGAAAAGAGAGCCCAGCTGCCAACAAGGGCATCAATTTGGACAAGGGAATGGAAGACTATGGTTTTGCCTTTCATTTACTATGCTTTGATATGTCTTTTCAGGATGCATACATACATCTAGTTTTTCTTGTCTTCAGTGGGTAGTTTTGTAAATCAGAGGCATATACTTTTGTCCATTTTGTAACATTGTAAAATTTTTCACAGTATTGCCTTAGCAATAACTTAGTTCAGCGACCTTTTCAAGCACTGATAGCTGCCAAATAATCAGTGTTTGAAAGACTCTGGACCTGATTTTTCTCTCCTTTACACTTTTTTTTCTCGTGGTATTAGCTGACATCATTTGAGCTACTAATTCTGAACAGGTTTGGTATGAGTAGAAATATGTATATATCTATATAGAGGAATTATACAGACTAGAAATTAAATCATAGTAACTGGTGAGTTTTTGTTTTACTTGACATTGTGCACATGTGCTGAGATTACCAGTCTCCTAAAGCACCTCTTCTTTAACGAATACCTTTACACCTGCAGGTGTTCTTTAGAGTTTTGTGTGACTTTGCTGTTGTCTCTAAATTTTCCTGTCTGCTTCAGACAGAGGATCAGAATAAAACACTTATTATAAAAATACTAACTCATTTTTTCTAGTTTTGTAGGCAGTACAATTACAAATATTAACTCAGTTGTGCCTCATGGCAAGGCTTAGGCTGGTGCTGAATTAAAAAGCAATGAAATGGTGTAATTTTCCAGTCACCTTTCATAAGGATTCTTTTTAAGTTCTCTTAGATAACTTTGGTGATCTGCCATCATAATTTCTTCCCTTTCTTGTCTTTGCTCTTCTCTTCTGTCTCCATCAGTTCATCACAAGTAGAACACTTCTTATTTTGACATCCTTCCAAACTACCATCCTTTTTCGCAAAGACCTTTTGCTCACTGTTTTCCCACCCTCTCTGTCCTTCACCAAACCCACCACATACTTCATTTTCTTGGCTTTGGTGGTTCACTGTATCTTCTTTCTCCCTTACCTAATCCATGTTATTTCTTGCTTGATCAAGTAGGGTTCAGAGCTCTTATTGACTCCTTTTTTTCTAGGTAGGATTGGTGTCAAAAGGAAAGGGACTCAAACAAAGGGCCTCTACAGACATTCCACCTTTCTGTTTTGAAATTGATCCTGGAAGTCTTTAAGATTAATGTAGGGTGCTTTCCATTGCCCCCTCAACAAATGCAGTACTTCTGACTAGGTTGCTTTGATTGTATCTGATAACCATCCCCAGTTCACCTTTAAGAAAATCCCAAGCTGCCCTGGCTGCAGCTGGTGGGGTGTGATAGAGGTGACAAAATTAATTTCCACAGAGGTGAAGCAAGCAGTGACAGGGACCCCAGAAAGGAGTTACCATTCTTTTCCTCACTCAGTCTAGGAAAAAAAACTAAAGAGAATGCTGCAGCTGGGCACTGCAGTGTGTATCCATAGACAGTGGATTGCCTTGCATACTCCTTTCAGTATCTTTTTTTATAGAGGGGTATTTTGTGCTCCTCTAATATTTTTTTGTGACCACAGCTCAAAGAGGAATGCCAGCCACTGTCAAATGTCTACTACATGTCTTGTTTCATGTGTGTGGATAAATCCAGCTTCTCAGCAAAGCGTCGGTGTTCCACACATCAGCTCTATTTTAAAGGTTTCTGCTGGTGAAAAAATGCTTCTGCACTCCCTTCCAAAAGCATCTGGGAGCTGACCATCATAGCATGGTATGAATCCAGCCCAGTGCCAGCTCACCACCTGGGGCCATCTGCATCTCCCTTCCCCCATCATCAGCTCAGAGGTGAGATGTGCTCATTCTAATAGTCAAGGTCTGTGTTTCAGAAATATTAATGGCTGGGGATATACCACATGCCATACCTTAGCAACCCTGTATTTTAATGAAGAGCTATTTTCTGATAGCACAAAAGAGACTGTGGGAGTTTCAACATCTAGGAATGCTGGGGAGTGAAACCTGAAGCAGAACTTGACAGCCTGTAAATTATTTATTTCCTGGGAGCAAAAGAAGAGTGGGCCGGACTTCCACTGAATCTCTGTGGCCTGGAGATATGGTTCTGCCTTGCGGCCTTTGCCACATCTCCTCTGCCTAACTTTGAGCTGAGAGGGTTGGGACCTCCTGTCCTTTCTGTGGAGAGCCTTTCTCTGAGGAGGGCCTGGACTTCAAGAGGAACATATGTCCTTACAAGCTTTTCCTGGAAAATTCTCATTTTATTTTCCTGATTGGTCAAAGTTGCTAACAAAGATGCTTTGATTTCTCCTCACAGAATAACTTCAGTCAACCTTCCCAAGGAGGATGCAGTTGCAATTTGTGATTAAAGCGATTTGTGATTCTAGCTCATCCTGATCTGGATTCATCCATGGGATTTGAGAGGGAATCACTGTTTGTGACTGACTTGAAGGATATATAATATCTGACTATTATGTTTAGAATAAAACTCGTCTGCATCACTTCAAGTTCTCAGGTCAGGTCCCAAGTTTGCATTTGTTTCCTTCTGAAATAAAACTTGGATCAAGTTCTTCCCAAAGCTGTGCTTCAGCACTGTTTATTGCAACATCAGGCTTTGAGACTGACATTGTTAGTCTCATGTTTGTTGAAGAAGTATTTATAGGAAATCTGAAGCAACTTTATTTCCCCAGGGTTACACCAGAGAATGTCAGATTTGGAGCTTTCCAAGGCAGCTGCCACCTTAAAATAGACCAGGAGAATTTCCATTGTTCAGGTGACATAATGAGGCTGAGATGCAAAAGCAGAGGAAAGTAGTAGCTGGTATGTTTTGACTGATTTTTTTCCATAACATCTCTCTCTCTCTGCCTCTCTCTCCCCCTCTCCTTAATAATAGATTTTTGGGGGAGAAGAGAAGAAGATCAGGGGCCAGCTTGTGGCTGGAGAAGTTGGGATGTACAGTCTGCACAGAGGGTGAATGTGGCTTAACGCCTACATCTGACAGGAACCGATTTAGACATTTCCTCCTGTCCTGCAGAGGGCTGCACTGCAGTATTAAACACTGGTGCTTCCCTAGATCCCCCTCCCCCCTTTCCCAAAGGGGGAGAGGAGGAACAAGCAGAAGGTAATAGCTGGTGGTCAATACCTTCACTGTAGATTCAGAAGCACTGACCTGAAGCGTGGGCAGGTTCTGATATCCAGCACCAAGCCTGCCAGAGTTCAAGAAACATTTGGACAACGCTCTCAGGCCCATGATTCTTGGGGAGTCCTGTGCAGGGTCAGGAGCTGGACTCAATGATCCTTGTGGGTCCCTTCCAACTCAGAATATTCTCTGATCTTTGCATTAGGATCTTTGCAGACCCTAAGCATTGCACTGTGGGGAGAGTGAGATGCTCTGTGTGTCACCCCACCAGAAACTCTGCTGAGGAGCACAGGAAAACGTATTGGTCAAGCTTCATTGAATCCAGGACATCCTCACAGATTGTCTGAGTGAATCAGCAGTTACCAGTACTGGGCTACATTTTGTTGCTGAAAAATCCTACTTGCATCAAGTGGAGTCAGAAGGATGGCAGGTGGTACAGCTCTGGGAAAAAAGAGGCCTTGGGTCTATGTCAATTGCTGCCACTAGCTTTCCCCTGTAACCCATTTTTCCTACAAGGTCATTTCCCTTTTTGTCTTTCAAGTTACCACCATCCTATGTGAAATAAGAGTGTTGCTTTGACTTTGCAGTGTTCAGTGTTTTCTTGTTAAACTTTCTCTCTCATGGCCATGACTTGTTTTCTCTCTATTATCTATGTTTTCCTAAATTGTATCTGTGTTTACGAATTCCACTATACTAAGCAGAGAAATATGATTGACAAATACTTTGACCAAGTAGATTATAGGAGGTGGTGATTTCTACCTCCAATCCACGGTAATGTGTGAAAACATATAAATAAAGTCGGAGGGCTCTGCCCTCTCTCTTCCTGCTCGCTCTCCTGCTGCGTCTGTGTGTGTTCTTTGTGTGGCTCTCCTTCAGGCCCTCGGCCTAGCAGGCCTGCCTGAGGAGTGCCATATAAGAGGGCTGTGAAAGAGGTGAAAGTTGTCTGTCAGAAGTACTATTTTGTCAACTAAAGAAGCCATGGCAACATAAAACTACAGCATGGTTTCCATCACAAGACTAACTTGAGTCAGTTACTGCCTTTGAAACATCTGTGGTACAGGCTAAAAGTAGACTTTTCTACCAGAATTGAAGGACATCGAAGGAGTCACAAAAAATAGCCTAAAATAGGGTGAGGAAAAGAGGAATATCAGATAAGGGGGTGGGAGGGAGAAGGAAGAATAAAAGAGTGCAACAAGTGCCTCAAGTTTCCCTGCTTTTGTTGTTATTATTCTTTTTCAGCCAGACTTACGAGTTTACAGGATATGTTGAATGGTGATCTAGTGAGTGGAAACACTGTTGAGACTCCTGTTGCTAAGATTCTTAATAATAACAACGCTCCTGCAAGGAATTACCTTGCAGCTGGGGAGTTATACCATTGCTTACTTCTGTGGGGACTGGGAAGTTGTAGGAGTCTTACCTGAGGCTTTTTCCAGATGTGTACCAGTTCCTATTTTGCCTTTGTCCTATGTTATGCTAACTGCTATCCTCCCTGCACTCCTCCTTGTTCTAGGAATGCATCTATCTGCAGATATATATGGAAATGTGAGAACACAATAACCAGTCAATATTTTGCCTGTAAAAATGCAAACATATGTCCTGGAAGGGGAAAAAGTTGCTTCTCTGTGAGAGAGATTTAACTATCTGAAATAGCTGAGATGTAGTGGGGAATATTTTGGAATGACTTTGTGATGTGATAAACAAAACAGGACAGTTTGGGGCCTGCCTGTATTGAGGCAGCTGGCCCTTGGACACATCAAACTTGTTTGGATGGCTAAACTGCACAAAGGAATTTTTATTAAAGAAAAACATTTCTAAAGTGTTTTTCCCTTGGATATCTCTGAGTGCTTTAATAGGCTTGGGAGATGCTGGGGAACAACTGATACAGAAGCTGTTCTGTGAATCTCACAAAATTTATTTCTATGGATGTAAACTTTCCTTTCTCCCTTTTTTATTCAAACATCAAAAGGAAAAGAACAACAAGAAAGAGGGAAAGGCTGAGGCTTATGCAAAATATTTTTCTCTATCATTCTTGCCAAAGAAAAGAAGAAAGGAAACAAACACTATTGCATGCGAATAATCTTTTTTCCTTTGCTTACCTCTAGACACACTTTCACCACTGCAGTATAATTAGGCATCAGGTACTGAAAGGATTAATATGTCAGATCTAAGAGAAAATATTGTGGTTCACTGTATTAGGCAGAAGGTACTGAAATGGTTTACATTTCAGACCTAACAGAGAATGTTGTAATTGTATCATTCTTTTAACAGATACTTTGACATTGATTTGAAATTTGGGGAATATGACTTCAGATTATTTAGTCAAAGGCCACCTAAGATAATGAGCAAGAAGACAGGAAGATAATTCATGTTTTAAGGGTCAGGTATGCAGGGGTGCTTTTAAGATGTCCCAGAAAGCCTAATCCCAAATCTTAGGAAGGGAACCCAGCACACATAGGAATTTGGATGATTAAACAAATTGACGACTGCCATAACTAAGGGGAGTTTTAAAGCCCCCTTCAAAAGAATTTAAGGCTCTGCAGTGTTGGTAGGAGACCATTGTCTGAGGGATGCAAAGTACCCTGGAAAAAGGGGAGAGGTTAATGCGCATCCTTGAAGGAGGATGGGGAATCGCTGTGGTTCCTGAACACAGACGTGTCTGTGCCAGGCTCGCTGGACTTGGTGCTCATGCAGCCACACATAGCAGGAGCTGATGTTCCAGTGCTTGACTTGGGCAATCTAGAGACACGTTTGCAGGGGTGCAGTGAGCACAGAGACAAGTGAAAGGGTACCAGCTTGCACAGAGACAAGTGAAAGGGTACCAGCTTGCTCTGAAAATCAGGTCTTGCTGTTCTCAGACTAGCTCTTTTTGTAAATACTAATCTTGCCAGGTTTGGTGCCTTGTCCTGGTATAGGAATACTTGGAGATGCTCCCCTAAGAAGGAAATTTCTTCTTGCTTTTGTAATTTTTTGATCAAAATCTCCTCCTTCTCCTTCTCCCTGTATTCTTTTGTCTCCATAAGGAGTGTACATAGCCTTGGCTGGTGGGTCACCTCTTCATCACCCCTGGGATATTAACCTGCAATGAAACTCTGCTGATGCAGAGCTCAGGAAAATTGTGTGGTGGACCCTGAATGAGAAGATGTGTAAAAGTCAATGCCAAGGTAAAGCAAATGCTTTCAAATCCCCTTCTTGGCAGGCAAGAGTCTGACCAGTAACCTGACAGACGGGAACAGTCTCTGGTCATGGCTGGTAGGGGGTGGCTCTCTGTGCTGTACTGGCACCACGCAATGCTCCAGGGTGACTCTGCTGAGGGCTGGTGGTGGCAGCCGGGAGTAAGCTGGCTCACAGTCAGGAACTGGGAGTCAGGAATTTTGTTTAAAAGTATTTATGTAGGAGATTGTCAGATATGTGGTGCAGCAGCTGTGTCTCACAGCATGAAGTCTGTATCACCCATCTTCCTGAGGGATAAACCTCCCATCACAGCTGCTAGCAGCTTTGTGTTCTCATTTAATGGGCAGTGTCCCTGCACTGTTGATTGCAATAATGAACTTCTGAAGGACTGTGGAAGCAGAAATGCTAGGGTGTAAGTAGGCTCCCCAACTGAACCTTCACCCTGTCTCCTGAAACAGAAATCACTGTTTAACCTCTGTGATAAACCGGTTCCTGTGCTGAAGAAAGAATCCAGACTGGCCATGGGTGGTCTTACAGCCCTGTGTGTGTAACAGATGTGTACAATTCGTACTCCACTATTTGTCTTTCTCACAGCACCTCTGAGGGAATGTAAACCTTCTATCCACTCTACAAACAGTGCTCACAGCAGCAGAACCTGTTTCTCTCCTATAGCTTTTGTAAATCAAGAGCTGCTCTTTTGACCTGACCCAGATTTGTACTCCAGTTATTCCCTGGTGGGATGGAGGAGCCAGCAGCTTGTTCTGTGTTTGAACAACATTGTACACATCCTAGAATATCTGAGATATGACGCTCTGTACCTGGGCAGCTGGTGTCAGAGATGGGGCTTGTGAAAACTGCTTTTCAGTACCTGTGAGGCTGTGCTTTGGAAATCGGGCATTTCACTGAATTACCTGCACTGTGAGCAGAGAGATCATTTAATCATTTGTTGAGCATATGGCAGCACTGCAGGGAAAGGCCAAGAAGACCTGGGTTTGATGGTGTAGCCTGGAAAGACAATTAAGTGTGACACTCAACCAGACCCAGCTCTCTGAGGTTACCTTTGGATGCTCATCTTTCTCTCCATTATTATTTCATCTTAGAAAATACTTTTCTCATGGAAGCCAATGTTGTTTTACCACTACTTTTGCCACTTATGTTGGCTAGAGAAACACAACTAGTATGAGAAGCCATTTGATTTATTGTTAGTCTACTTAAAAGTTTTACCAGTGTACTCAGAGAGTACTCATCAATTACAATGATGCTAAAAATGATAAACAGTATATTAGAGAGAAAGGGTCAAAACTAACACACAAGAGCACTTTAGCTGCTGCAGCTTTTCCCGAGCTTTGCTCAGTCCTCCACTCCCAGGGCACCAGATTCAGAGGTGCTGTCTGCCCTGCAGGAGAAGGGGGAGGGCTCCAGGTGTCATGGGTCCAACAAGTCCTTTGCTCCAGCAGCACATCAATAATGGTGGGATGGTGGTCATGGGGATTCTGCTTCCTCCTCTGCTGGAGTCCACCTGGGGCTGGTTTTACCCATCTTTAAGGCTCCTCTTGCAGTGCTCCTCAGTCCCCAGAGCTGGGTACGTTGCACTGACCCTCCAGGCAGAGCTGTGCACACCTTGCAGAGCTGCTCCTGGCCCTCCTTGATGTTGTGAGCAATGTTCCCCAGCCCCAAGGTCATGTCCCTCCGTTGATGCTGTAACTGCCTGTGGCGGAGTAGTTCTTAGTCCCTGCATATCCCAACCAAAGCAAGGTTCACAAACCTCTCTCTCAGGTTTTGCAGCGTTAGTAAATGGCCTGTGGCCTGTTTCTGGCAGAGGCCAGGCTATGTTTCATGAGCTACAGGCAAACAGACCCCTTCTGCCAGCCCATGGCATGGCATGAGCAGACAGCATGAGCTGTCACACATGAGTCCAGCAAGGATGTTGCAAACCCTCCTGTGGCTCAAGGCTCCTCACCAGGACCGAGCAGCTGATCTTCTTGGAGGCATTTGCTCTTTCCTACCTGGTCTTGCCTCATGTGGGTCTCAGGGTGGCCTGTAGCTCTTGACTTTGGTTTACATAATATTTTACTTTATAGCCAGAATGCTTTGCACAATTAACCAAATTCTTGCAATTCCCAGGATTACACTTCTAGACTTGACAGCCTAGTTAAAAATTTCAGTAGGTGATGGGACCGCCAAGAAGGAAGGATTTACACCAAATATGATGGCCAGCATCTTTTATTGCTGTTGTAGTAAGAGCAACTTACTCACTCTTGTGACATACTGCAAACCTTGCTTTGGTGCCTGTGACACTACTAAAGTTACAGGGGGATGCTGTCATCTGCAATAGCTGATCAAAACCCATGTACACAGTTCAAAAGTTTCTTTGTTCAGTACACAGTTAAAGTTTCTAGCAATTTTAGTCACTTCTAAAAGCATTGTGTCATTAAAATCGTACATTTAAATTAAAGTTACATTAAATGCTCATGCATTACCAGATAACTTGGACATGCAGAGGTGATTTTCTGGATGCTGGATATACACATGAACACAGCTGGATCACATGTAAGTGATGACATTCCCACTGGAAACCAAAGGATATATTTCATATTCACCTCTGGCCAGACCCAGTTCTGAAGTGATTATCTTTTTGTAAGCAATTTGCACACGTAAGTGCTTCTTGCTTGCTGGTGTCCCTCCAGAGAGGCAGCAGGGAGCACCCCACCTTGCTGGGCTGCTCGACATGGCCCCTGTGCAGCTTTCATCTCTGGAAACCTCCTGCTGTCAGTGTCTAAAGGCACCTTCTCATCTCCTCCAAAACAAAAGAAAATTTTTCATCGGCCCACTATGTGTATCATCCATGTATGCAGTGATTTGATATCCCCATCACTGGGGACCTTTAGTTTTCTACCTGTCCCAGCACCCTCAATTTATATACAGGTGCTCTAAACTAAACTCAAAACTGTGCTATGCAGTTGCCCTAGTATTGCAAAGCTATGCTAACAGTATAAGTTTTTAAAATACAACTTACCCTACTAGAAATTTCTACACTTAATTTGTTACCTTTGCTTCTCATAGTATTTCAAAACACAATGTTTTTCAGCTATGTGTTTCTTGTGTTACATATACAGGCACTCTATCTATCAAGATCACTATCAATAACAGGAGGTATGTCCATACTCATCACGGGAAACTAGATTTCTCTTACTTGGAGATGGTGACCCCTTTAAAATGGATCCACTTTTTCCTCGTCACCAGAGTTTGTTAATTATTTTTTCTTATTTGAACTTCAGCAACAGCAACTATTCTAAAAAACAGAGATTATATTTCTCCACACATCTATGTATGTATGAAAATAAAACAAAATAAAAGCAAGCAAGAAAGCACTAAACATAATATAATTAATAATAACCATAATTTGGAATTGTTGCTTATTCTTCTCTGCTACTTATGGAAGACAAAACAGCAAAGATTGTTATGAATAGTTATCTTGATTAACCAAGATAGAAAACATTTACACCCATAGAACTTTTGATGATATTAAGGATCTAATTAACTGCATTTTCATATATTTTAATACAACTTATTAGCTTATGGTCTTAAACAGTTGCTCACCAATCCTCCATCATAATTGTTTCATTTGGTTCCATCTTATCTCTGTAACAGAAAAACTTTATATTTTAATTAAAAATATTACATTAATGTGTATACTTTACCATGATAGATCTTTTTTAATTCTTTTTTTACTTCACTTTTTCTCCACTCTATTAAAAATGCTGATGTCAGCACATCAACAATAATCATGCATCACAGACTTAACTTTTTGCTCTAAGAGTGAATTCTGTCCCAAGTCAATTAGAATATTTTATGATTAATAACCACCCCCTCAAACATTTATAGTTACATATATAATCTGCCACTTTTCCATTTTGTAACATTTTAAGCATTGGTAGCAAGTAGTTCGCATTCCTCCATTTCAATCCTTTTCTTCCTTTTTTTTTATACCACCCCTAAATTTCTTTGCTGCACATACTTCCACACACTTACGTGAGAACACACTACTGAATTTAACAATACTCATGCTAAACATGAGCTGCTTCATTTTGTTGGTACCTCTTGAATTTGCTCTTCTTGTACCTCTTGATTTATCTCCTTTACCTCTGACAATAGGCAGGTATTATTTTTTTAAATGGTGGGGGGGTTTTTTTCTGTTTGTAAGTTCAAACCCTTTTGGATTGCTTACAGAAGACCCAGAAAGAAAGATTTATTCTTTCCTCCTTGCTTGACTCTCAGGGTTTATACCATGCTTGGGATTCCTGCAACCTTTGCACAGCCCTTTATAACTAGAGCTCATTCCCAGTCCCACTGCTGCACATCACTGCTCACAAACACTGCAGCCCAGCTGGTAGCACAGCTCTGGTGTTTTATCAGTCCTTAAAGCCTTCTTTTTTCCCGGAACAGCTTCTGCTAACTTGGCCTGAGCAGCATTTGTTACCCCTGCCTGGACTCAGTGAAGCAAAGCAGGTGCCAGGGTGGCTGTGACAGAGCTCAAGCAGCCTCTGCTTTACTGCAGGTCTGACTGTTCCTGCTGGAAAAGCCAACTTTTCCCTCGGTGTTTCTTCTGCAAAAATAAGCAAACCCAAAACCCCTTAACACTTCACTCCTCCTGCATTTCTCTCACCAGAGGAGCCTTCTCAATTTGCACCAGACACAGCCTGGTGCCCCAGCTTTATATGTGACATGGATGATACCTCGAGGGCTCTGCTTCCCATCTCCCAGCGTGGGAGCCTTCCCCAGTGGTCCGTTTTTGGTCTGACCACAAGCCCGGGGAAGACGGGGACTGTCTGTCCTAGGCTATGACAGGGCGGGCAGGAGCCCCGGGCTCGCTTCCCTCTTGTCTCCCGCTGATCTCCAGCAGGCGATCTAACAAAACCCTGGTGGGAGCGTTATCCCAGCGGGCCATATCCTCCCCCTGCTTCCGAAGCTCCCTCCATATGTCCACTCGCATCGTACTTAACTCCCTCCTGGCCATGGTATTTTGTACCACAAATCGGGGGGCTGCATCATACTGCCAATGGCTCTTGCCCTGCCACCTTCCTTTCCTCCCTTTTCCCACGAAGGGGCTCTGGGTGGTCACACTAGCAGAGGCAGTGGTCTGCAGCACCTCTGGGTCCCGCATATCCCTGGAGTTTTCCCTTCCTCTGCTGCCCCTTCCTCCCCTGGATCCCCCTCTGTCCTCCCTTGCCCAGACACCCCCTGCCGACGGCTCTCTCCCTCCCCGGGTGCTCCTGGGTTTTAACTGGCGAGGAGCTGGGTCAGTGGTGGTTGTTCCCTCTGTAATAATTTGTTCTGCCTGTGGCTGCACATTTCTCTCACTTCCCTGCTCTGCTGCTCCCCTCTCCCTTTTCCCAGCCACTGGAGCATGGGAAAGTGAAACAGGATTTGCTTTAAATCTTTCTGGCATCTCAAAAACTAGTGGCAGTGGGCTTGCAGGCTCACGCTCTTCTGTGGAGGGGCTGCCATCTGGATTAACCCATCTTTTTGTGTCCCAGTGCTCACCATCCCTCTGGTGGGGTGTTTTCGTAGGGGCCGTGACAGCCCCATGCTTTGCCTCTAATGCAGCTTTTAACTTTTCCATCTTGACCTCACAGGCCCGGTGGTCTGTGCCCCTCTCTTTTAGGACCTGTATTTTTTGCACCAGTAATCGGATTGCTCCTTGTGCCTCCTCTATAGCTTTTGTACTGGTGGCTACTTTTTCCTTCAGTGCCTGATTTTCATTCAAAATGGCCTTTTTTTGTTCACATACCTCTTGATACTGGAGAACACTTCGTACTTGTTCCATGGCCGCAGCTCCTTCTCGAGTTATACCCTCCTCTAATTTAAGCTGCTGAGCCTTTATTTCTTCTTTTAGTTTCTTGTTTTCCTCCCTTAGGTTCTGAATTTCTACCTGGGCTGCCTGTTTTTCTTCAGCTAAGCTTTTGGCAACTAACCACACAGCCCACGCTGCTGCACATTTTAAGGATTTTCGGGAGAAGAGTTTAGACTTGGTCATCTCTTTTAATTTGGCAAACTCTAGGTCAGCCTGCTGGATACTTCTGCAAGAGCTTGGACCCCAGGGGTTTGGTCCCCACTGAATAACCCAATTTGCCAGCTCTGACATATTTTTGCCTCCTCTAAAGGTATTTTAGACGTTACAGAAAGGTCTGTTTACAATCTACAGATCAAGCAGGCTGCGAGAAGATAGCAGAGCCTCACCCAAATTTGGGCTTGCCCCTCTGTTGTTTTTCTAGTGTACTTCTTCCCTCTAGAAGGTTTTCTCAACCATGAAATCCCCTAAGCAGGGATTTCTAATTTATCTCTTCTCACAGACAAAGCAGAGAGCTTTCATTCCTCTGTCCAAGGATCGTTAGAGGCATCCCTCGAGTATTTCTTCTCCCTAGGCAGAAGGAAGAAGGCTTTCAAACCTGCTAGGTTTCCCTCTTCAATATTCTCAAAAAGTCTGTGTTGCCCCCAAAACTGGATGCTATGCTTTCAGCATGACACTTGAGCCTATGTGAACGCAGAGTAGCTTTGTTGCTGATTGTCCCTGCTGCCACAGGATGGCACCCAAAAAAAGGCTCTCCCAGAAAGGCTACTCACAAAAATGCCATAAGGGCTCCCCAGAGGGCTGCTGCCTTCTTCACTAATTTTGTGCACCACGGCTTGTGCCTTTTTGTGGACTCAAGAAACATACCTTACTACTTCAGAGTTCTAACAGCCTGATCAAAGAGTGCTAATCAATCAATTTACAGTGCTGGATGATATTACCTAGACTATTAGAAAGGAGATAAAGGGGAAAACGAATACCTTATTAGTATCAAACCCACCCCCTCCCTTGTCTGCTATGCCTTTCCCTGGCTTATGCTCACCCCTCTGCTGTCCAAGGATGGCTGCAGGCGTTCTGACACAAATCCTTCACCTCCAAGGAGCACGATGCTGATGATGGAACCCCTCTGTCTGCCTCTCCAGGGTGCTGCTGGTGGTGGGATTCTGCCTCTTCTTCTGCTGGAGTCCACCTGGGGCTGTCTGTGTGCTGTCCCTGTGGCTCCTCTTGCCCTGCTCCTCGGCCCCCAGATCCGGTGATGTCAGCACTGATCCTCCCAGCCAGCCCTTGCAGAACTGCTCCTCACCCTCCCTGCTGCCTCTGAGAGGAGTTTCCCATCCCCAAGGCCATGTTCCTGTTGATACAGCAGCTGCCCATGGGGGAGTAGCTCACAGCACCAGGGCTGTTGTTATCACCCTGTGCCAGAGGTTTCAAGGCCCCACTGCCCTCCCCTACCTGCGATTTTCCTCCTGGCTCAGGGTGCGATTGCTGTGCTCCTGCTACTCTGCAAAAATACAGCCAAACAATGCTACTGGAGGCCCTTCAGCACCCGTTGGTCCAGGTGAAGCAAAACTGAATGCTAATGGGCGAGGTCCCCGAGTCCTTAGATGAAGCTCGCCAGGAGCTCCCTGCAGGGCAAGTCCCAACCAAAACAAGGTTGGCCAACCTCACGGCCAACCTCTGGCAGTGGCAAGACCACAGTACGTGCGTCATGGGCATGCATTGCAACCACCATCACCCAACTGCATTCCCCAAAAGCTCTGTGCTTTGCCACAGCAGCCACAGAAATAGAGGAGGAAAGGCCTTGTGCTTTGCCCTGACCAAAAAGACCATCACTGATGCTCCTCAGCATTTTCACCAGGAGCTGCAAGGAAAGCAGTGGGTCTTTGGGGGCTCAATGGGACCATGGGTGATGGCCTGACCTGCCCTATGGCCAAAGAATCCCATCAGACAGTGCTGGCAGCAAGGGCGATAATCCTACATAGAAATAATCCCTCCAAGAAGCAAAACCAGAGAAATATTTGAAGTTCAGCAGTTATTAAAACACATAAATCCCACCATCCCCACAGATCAATGCTTTGGGAGACATCTGAAGATTTGTAAACTAGAAGAGGTAATAGGATTAAAGCTGCAATGTGACAAGACAGCTAATTTTTAATAATTTCTAACTCCTGTCTAATTTCTATTTCATCCAGAATATTTAAAAACCTTTCCAAATATATTTCACAGGTTTCAATAACAACCTAGTACCTGGATGTGGCATTATAGCAATTTATAATCACCTCCCAAAATGGGGATCTAAATTAATCTTTCTACATCTCATTAGTTTAGCTATCAGAGATCTTTTACAAGATAATTGGCTTTCAGTAGCTTTAATTTCATTTAATTTATTAATATATTACATTTATATTTCATAGATGCTGTTTTAATTATTGAACTGATACATCTCGGAAACAAAATTCTTTTATACAACATAAAACTGTTGCTTTTGGGACTCTAGAGCCATTTTAAGATGTTTTAATGATAAATAATAGGTCCTTGTTTGTGTTTGCCTTTGGAGTGGATATCAATTTACTTTTGCCTTAGGTTCTCAGAGAGAAAAATTAGATCTTATTTTGGTACATTCTGTTTTGCAGATGAGATTGCTTTTATTGTTAAACCAAAGCTTGTTCCAACTTTGTAATGCTATAAAAGCACAAACAACAGAGGGCAGAAGTAGCAGAAAGAATGCAGAATAAGGAGTCAATCCATACCTGGCAGGTATTTGTGTAAATTATTCAGTGGGCTGCAGGGTGAGGAAAGCCGAGTCTCCCATGGTGTTGTGTCCCATGGCTGAGCTGCCCAGTGCTGGTGGAAAAGGTGCCCTGCCTGGAGATTCTTTTGCACCATTCAGGAGCTTGCTCTTCCTGCACCCACACCACTAGCTGGGTCTGGGGGGCTCTCCACCATCCCCTTGGCTAATTAACTTCCAGCAACATTGAAATATGGGGTGCACAATCCTAAAAATGCGAATGACACAGGATTTCTCCCAGACCAAAGCTGCCAGCAACTACAACTCTGGCTGCCCTTGGAGCCCCAGACACCACCTCCAATTTGAGCACAAGACCCTGGGGGCCTGAGTTTTTTCTCCATGGAAAAGGGTCACTGTTCATGTGCAGCTATGGGTGCACACGAGAGTGGGGAGCCAGCTTGCTAAAATGGTGAAAGACACAAATGGTGGCCCTTTTAAATGCGGAAAAAGAAAGCTCAGGCATTGATGTTTTCTGAACCCCAACTCTAAGAGTAATCCAAACCTTAGGTAGGCAGTAAAAGCAGCCTTGGACCATGGCTAGCACCAAGAGGAAAAGCATGATGAGAGACACTTGGGGCAGTGCCATGCTGGCCTTGGCGGGCCTGTTGCAGTGGCAGTGTCCCTGGAGCTCAGGGCTTTGTAGTTTCCACATCCCCAACCCTAAGCATAACCCTAATCCTTGGCGGAACAGTAAAAGCAGCCTTGGGCCAAGGCTGTTGACAAGTGAAAAGGTGTGGTGGGAGCCATGTAGGGGCAGTGCCACGCTAGCTTTGGCAGGCCTGTTGCAGTGGCAACATCCCTAGAGCACGGGGCTTTGTGGTTTTCTCAGCCTCAACCCTACGGGTAACTCTAACCACAAGCAGAGCAGTAAATGCAGCCTTGGGCCAAGGCTGGCACCAGGCAGAAACGCGTGCTGGGAGGCATGTTGGAGCAGTGCCATGCAGGCCTTAGCAGGCCTGTTACAGTGGCAGTGACCCAGGAGCTTGGGGCTTTGTGGATTGCTGAGCCCCAATCCTAAGGGTAACCCTAACCCTAGGTTGAGCAGCAAAAGCAGCCTAGGGTCGAGGCTGGCACGAAGCAGAATAGTGTGGCAGGAGCCATGGTGTGGCCGTGCAGCACTTGCCTTGGCAGGCCAGTTGCTGTGCCAGTGTCACAGGAGTTTGGGGCTTTGTGGTTTTCTGAACCCCAACCCTAAGTGTAAACCTAACGCTGAAATCGGTGGTGTGTGGGGATCCAATGGCAGCCAGAGTCCTAGTTGCTGGAAGATTTGGTCTGGGAGAAATCCTGCATGGTTTCCAATTGCAGCCACTGGCACCCCACACTAGACCACATGGGATAGGATGCGAACAGGGGCCCTTTTCCATGGGAAAAAAACTCAGGGCCCCAGAGCATTGGGCTCAAATCGGAGGTGTCATATGGGGCTCCCAAGGCAACCAAAGTCCTAGCTGATGGCAGCTTGGGTCTGGGAGAAATCCTGTGCCATTCACAATATCAGAAGCTGGCACCCCATGCCCAGCCACATGCGACTGGACACAAACAGCGGCCCTTTTCCATGAGAAGAAAACTCAGGCCCCCAGGCTCTGGGTGTCCGTTCAGAGGTGGCATCCAGGGCTATGAGGGCCACCAGGCTCCAAATTACTGGCAGCTTGCACCGGCGTGAAATCCTGCACTATTCATGATTTCAGCAGCCGGCACCCCACTCCCGGCCACCTGCGATTGGATGCCAACAGTGGCCCTTTTCCATGGGAAAAAAAACTCAGGCCCCCAGGTTCTGGGTGTCAGGTCAGAGGTGGCATCCGGGACTCTGAGGGCAGCCAGATTCCTAGTTTCTGGCAGCTTTGTTCTGTATTAAATTCTGCACTTTTCATTATTTTCAGAGTTTGCACCCCACTCTCAGCCACAAGATCCTGGGGTTTTTTCCTGCTGAAATCACAAACGATGCAGGATTTCTCCCAGACACAAGCTGGCAGCAACTTGGAGCCTGTCCGCCATTGGAGTCCCAGATGCCACCTCTGGCTTGACCCTGACACACTGGCGGCCTGTTTTATTTTTCTTATGGTGAAGGTCCACCATTCATTTCCAGTCGCATGTTGCCTTCCAAAAACTTCGGCTGAAATGTCCTAACCAGATCAGCGAGGACAGACAGACAAGCAGACTGCACAACTGATCTCAAGATCATCCTTCCTTCGGAAACCATCCTAAAAATATGTTCTCTCCTAGAGTAGAATAGCAACCTTGAAGCATCTGACAGTAAATGTGATGATGATAATTGATGCTTAATGAATAATCCAGGGTAGTTTTAATATTTAACTTCATAGTATACCCTTCATCCTCAGGAGCTAAACCAATTTATAAAATGTGTATTGTTACCCTGTAAGGCCTTTTTTCAGCATTAAATCCACCTTTTCCGGGGGACCAGCTACACAACTGGCAAGCACTGAGCAGGTTGCACAGCACAACAGCGGAGAGGGGCTTTGTCCCTTTGTCCTGCTCCAGGACCTGTTTGGAGTGGGGCCATCTGCAACACCTGGGTTGCACTAACCCCAGACATGAGTACAGACAGGGAAAAGAACTTGAGAGCAGCTCTTTTTGAGGACTTGGGGGTTCTCATGGATTGAATAGCTGGATATGAGCCTGCACCGTGCGCTCACGGCACAGAAAGCCAAATGCACCCTGGGCAGCACCAAAAGCAGCACAGGCAGGAGGTCAAGGGAGGGGATCCTGCCCCTCTGCTCTGCCCTTGTGAGAAGCCATCTGGAATGCTGTGCCCAGCTCTGGGGTCCAGCAGAAGAAAGGCATGGACCTCTTAGAACTAGTCCAGTAGAGGGTCAGAAAGATTCTCAGAGGGCTGGAGCACCTCTCCTATGAAGACAGGCTGAGAGAGCTAGGACTGTTCAACCTGAAGAAGAGAAAGCTCCAAAGAGACCCTAGAGCACCTTCTAATACTTAGAGGGGGCTTATTAAAAAGAGGGAGACTGACTTTTCAAATGGGCAGATTGGGATAGGACAAGGGGGAATGGTTGTAAACTAAGAGAGATTTAGATCAGATGTCAGGAAAGAGTTCTTTGCTTAGAGGGTGGTGAGGCACTGGCACAGGTCGCCCACAGAAGCTGTGGATGCCCCTTCCCTGGAAGTGTTCAAGGCTGAGTTGGATGGCGCTTTGAGCAGCCTAGTGATTTACTAAAATATGGGTATAGATCTAATATCGATACTCAACTGAGACGGACAATAACTCTCTAACAACGAAGTTAGAAAGTGTATGCTTTATTATGGCCGGACTTGCATCAAGATCATTCCCAATATGCAGGTAAAATCACAAAGTATTACAAGGTCTATTTATCTACAGAAAATTCAACATAAATGCATATTCATACCATTGCCACCACCCACTCCCCGCTTCGTATGGTAATTACTTGAAAACTAGTTAAGCATGCGCAAACAGCTCTCTTCTAATGGGTCTGGGGGCTTATGAATTTGGGGAGGGGGTTTGAAGAGGAAGTAAACTGACTCTTCTTCGCTTTGACCCAGCTATTTCTGGGTCATTTTAATTAGTGGCGCTTTTGGGGATCCTCCAAATTCTTTCCCAAGATTTAAGTGGGAAGATGACCTTCTTCGTTTTTCTTTGGGTCACAGTAACTGGTAAATCATCTAGATAAGTGCAGCTGTGCAAGATGGTCAATCACTACTACTCTCCAGCTCCGTCAATTAGTTTTTGTTCAGATAAGTGTAGCTGTTGTTTGCTTTGCCTACTCTCACTAAAGTCCTAGTGTTTCACTACCTCTATTTTAATTATTTAATTTCCAAATTCTATGTTTCACTAGTCTAGCAGAAGGTGTCTGCCCCTGACAGGAGTTTGGAACTAGATGACCTTTAAGGCTCCCTCCAACCCAACCCATTCTACGGTTCTGTGAATTTACCTCGGGCCTGTGACTGTCAGAGGCTGAAATCCAAGGCCCCACAGAGCTGAGCACTTCCAGTTCTCTGGTGGGAATCAATTTCCACCCTTCACCCTACCCACCAGGGGCCACTTTCCAGGTCTGAGCTGTGCTCCTGAGTGCTGCCCACGGAGGGCCTTTGCTCTGACACGGTGCGGGAGCAGCTGAGGGGCCACAGAAGCTGTCGGGTCAAGACCTCCCTCTCCCACCGGAAACATGGAGATGAGGAAGGGACAAGAAGCCCTTGCAGACCCCCCATCCCTCCGTTTCATTGCGCACCCCTCCAGCACATGACGGGAAGCGACTCGCCCAGCCGGGACGGCCTAAGGGGCCCGCGGGTTGCTCCAGCCCTCGCAGGGCTCTGAAAGCGGCCGGGCTGCGGAGCCCAGGGCCGGACGTGCCGCGCAACCCGGGCCGGCGCGGGGCTCCCGCTCGGCCGGCGCGCTCCAACTGGGCTGCGCAGGAAGCGCGGCCCAACACCGCCCTCTGCTGTCGGCAAACTCCGCGGCACGGGTTCCCGCAAAACCCCCGGCGGGTCACCCCCACAGCCGGCGGGGATCATCTGTCCAGCTGAAGCATCAAACAAGTCTGTGTCAGACGGGAGGAACAACCATCAGCAGCGTCTGCTCGTGTCAAGTAACACCTGAGGTCTCAGGGTAAAGCCAGGTCTGGGTTTAGACACACATGGATTAAAGTCATGACAGTTTTTACTTAATAACATCCTTGCCACCCTGTCCCCAAAAGAAAGAGGCTGCTTCTCTACAAAGTTACTCTGCAACGCAGCTTCTGCCAAATTTGCTCTTGCAGGTCGTGACTTCTTTGGACACAAGGCTGGTCGTCTGGCATTGGGCTTTGTTTGCTGGGTGTGCAGGGCAGGAGGCCATAAAACAAGGCAGATGGGTTCCTGTTTTATTGTCATGTTGGTTTTGGCCAGTTCTACATTGTGGTCTTTTTATTTTAGATACCTTTCAACATTTTAAAATAACTTTATTTGTAAAAGAATGCTGCAAGCCTTTCTTCTTTCTATCCCCACTCCAAGTGCCCCACGCTGACTTTGCTCTTTCTTGTAAAATCTGCTGCAATGAAGACTTTTTTGATAATGTAGCCATTCTTGGCAGTACCCGTAAGCTATGAGGGGCGACTTCCAACTGCAACATTCAGGGCCTGGGAGGTGGCACCTCAGTGAGTCTTGAGGAGCTCTGCTGAGCTCATGGAGCGGCAGCTGCTGCCGGTTAGACTGGGACAATTTTCCCCTCTCCAGGAGGCTCCCGACATGGCTCACCCACAGTTCACAGCTTCTCCTTGTTGGCTTGTTATTAAAACTGTACAAATATGAAATTCTTCCTCCTATTAATCAAATCAGAAAGAAGGTCAAGTGGGTTCATTTTAGATCAGTCTGAAGCGAACATTTCTGGTAGTTTGGTTTTCTCAGCAAAATGAAAGAACTTCCCTGAAAGAACTCTGAAGCCAGCCAGGGCTTCTTTGTACTTGGATTTAACCCTGCTGTCTGAAGCACTGGTGTGACTGTCTGCTGACTTGGGGTGACATTTGCAAACATTCTCCTTTAGTCCAAACCAACCTTTTTTTAGTGAGTAAATGATTGGTCCTGCCATGCCCGTGAGCTCTATTCCTCTACTAGCCAGAGATGCCCAAGTGTCACTCAGGGTCAGCTCGTGACTTTGGCATCATGTGCTCTTGTCCCAGACAGGCAGAAAGGCAAGTGTATGATTTCTAGACAGCTAGGAGAGTTCTCTTCCAAAAATACATGAAGAAACCCTCAGCTGACACACGGGTCTAGCTGTTCAGGAGAAGGGACAAGCAAGAGGTCCAGAACATGAGCCAAGGTCTGGATCTGCCCTTCTATGCTTCCACCACTGTAATGTGAGCATTTTTGTCTGTCCTGCCAAGAGGCAGGGAAGATAGTGTTCCTCATTGATTAAAAAAGGCAAATCAAGGTTCCATTAGATGCACTCCAGTTAGGGACTGGGCCAGGGATCTCACTACCTTTGGAAAGTGAGATACATGGAATAAACGAAAAAAATCTTCCTAACAGCCCGCTCTGGTTCCTCACTACTGATTATCTTTCCTGCAGCCAGACCCAAGTTCTGTATCCCGTGACTCCTGCTTCAGGGATCTTAAAATACCTATTGATTTCAGTGGGACTGGGTTCAAGCTGCTGGACCAGCTCTCCACTGGAGCAGGGAAGGGAGCTGGTCCCTGGGTGGCTGCTGTTCCTGTGTGCTGCAGCAGGGCTCCCCAGCCCCCAAAACTGCATATTCCTGGCTGTACCAGAGCAGAGTACATGGTGTTTCGTCCTTGCAAAAGGTTGTTATAAATGGTTTCAATTCAAGGGAGTTCAATTAAATCTGGGAACTCTTGCAACAAGTTCACTCCTAACTGTGGCTCGGAGACTTTGCAATAGACAAAAGACAAACGGATGGTGAGGAAAAAAGCAAACAACAGCAGGCATTTCCATGGTGTCCTCTTTGCTGCTTATTAGCTGTGCCCTGTCACATACTAAGTACTTCAGGCACTTCACCTGTCACTTCCAAGACTGTCACATTTCTCACCCTAAGTTTCCATGTCTTTTGGGGAAGAAGCTGAGTACACTACCTGCCAAAGTCACCATCCCATTGCCTTTGGGAGACAAGAAATTTTGAAAATGGACATTGCTGCACCTGAAACTGACCTGCAGCTTTTGAGCTCCTTCCCCAGGCCACAGGAGATCAGTCCTCACCAATGACTTCTAGCTCAGTATGGTAATGAAACCCTCAGGACATCAGTCTGGCAGATGCTTTTTAATGGGACCTGGTTGTCCTGAGTCCTGAGAGTAGCCTGGTTTCTTGGGGATTACTGCTGGCCTTGTTTCAACCTACATCTCAGCTGAACATGATCATTGAAGTCAGGTCAGTTCTTGGAGTGGGTGGTCTCTGTACAAGCCAGTCCTCACAGTGAAAACCAGCAGGTTGCTCCTTTCTCCCAGTGCTGGTGCCAGCCCTGGGACTGCCTTTCTGCAAGTCAAAGTAAGGCCTTTACTTTCCTTTTCCCATTTTCCCCAGCTATAGTAATACACCTGTGGATGGGATTATCCTAAACAACAATGTCATTAAATTGTGCCTTGCTGCTTCATTTGCAGTGACTCACACAATTCTTGCAAGTGTGGGTCAAACAAGAGCCAGCATTCAGCAACCACAGTCCTGGCTCTTCCCCACCCTAAATGCTGACCCCCTAGGGCAGTGGGAAGGACTCTCTGGTTGATGACCCAGAGATGCGGGGTCCCTGAGCATCTCCTCCTTCCAGTTAAAGCAACAGCAAACTGGCTGCTGGTCCCCTCCCAGCTTTAAGCAGCGGGTTTTGTCCTTTGTGAGCAGTCCCATGTCCTGTTTCAGCAGCCTTGGTGCAGGAACAAGGCTGGGCTGAGTAAGAAGTTGGGCTGGTGACCCTCTCCTTGTCTTCCAAGCCCCTGTGCCACCGTGCTCACGTGTTGTGTCTGGGAGCGGGTGACAGCTCACATAATGCAGACTGGCAGGTGACCACGGGAAATGCAGCACGGGTCACGTCTCTGCAAGCCAGGCTCAGCCTAAGTCTCCCAAGATGCGTCACTAAGAGTCTTAGGGCTAAATCCCTCCCTGCCTAAGTGCAGCCGACAGCAGCCCTGCAGCAGGGGTGCACTCAGCCCCTGCTCGTGCACAGATGCAGCCACTGCTCTCTGGATTGATAATACAACTTGTCAAACTGCTTGTTTGTGACCTCTCCTTAGCCAGGGCTTAACCTTCCAGGAGCCCAGAGCAATGGAAAAGATTTTACCTTTCTGTACCTGAGAGCAAGGTGTGCAGCTGGGGAGCGAGACCCTGTCAGGCCCCCATTGTCAGGAGGTTGTGACCATCCAGCAGCTTTGAGGGGGCCATGATCTGGGGAGTCTCACTTAGAAAAAACATCTCTTGCACAGCAGGGCTTCATACCACCCTGGATGCAGTTAAGCACCTTTCCCTGCCTTTCCCAGGCAGGGAAAGGGACAAGGGATGGGAACCTAGCTGGCCCTTTGGGAGAGAGGGGGTACAGTCTGCCTCCTGCCTCCCTGTGTGCTGTGCCTTTGCTGGGGGCAGGTACTTGCAGGGGGAAAGGCTGACCTTTGGGTGGCCACTCCCCATGGCAACTCTTTTACAAAAACAGCCAGCACTGCTCAAGTTTCTCTCTCACAACTCTCCCCATGTGTATCCAGCCCTGTCCTAACTCCACAACTCTCATTTCTTGCCAGTCAGGTCCCAGCCACCCAACCATCTTGCATTCATCTCTCCCTGTCCTTATCTTTCTTTCTCCCCTCCTCTCCTGGGACCAGTACTAAACTGGTCTCACCAGTCTCCATCTGAATTTCCTGCCTGCTGGAGGGAGGTCCTCACACATGTCCTGGGCAGGCCTATTTCTGCCCCATTCCCTTGCTCCCCACACTGGAGAGCCTTATACCCTCCCAGGGCAGAGGCAGGACACCCCATTGTCTGGCAAGGCAAGTGACAGCACCTCTCTTACCGCAGTGAGAGGGAGGCCTTATACTTTCTTTCCCTATGAGAAAAAAGTTGGAATAACATGCACACCTCCTCCAAACTGAGCAGACACCCTTGCAGTATCGCCCTTCTGCCCACAGCAGCATCAATGTAATGAAGGGCCTTGTTTCACACAGACAGCAGCTTCAGAAACTTCTAGTAATTAGTGCCAGAGACAGCAAAGAGCTTTGCAGGGAATCTGAGAGCATTCCTGAAACTGCTCATTAAATCCCCAGTTCCTTGGAGTCAAGTAGCTGCCTGGTGAGTTCCCACACAGGGCAGGGGCAGGCAGGCAACTGGGCTACCCCAGCTCCCTGCCTGCCCTCCTGTCTACACCCCAGCCACCATGCCGCAGAGTGCGTTGTCCCCCCTCTGAGGAGCTGTGTCCCTTCAGGCTGGAGAGAGCCATGTGGTCAGTGCCCAGCAGCTGCAGCATCTCCAGCTGGGTGGGCGCTGGGCTCTGTTCCCTCTCCTCCTCAAGGATTTCTGCAGCAGTGGGGACCGTGCCCAGACCCAGAGCCCTGTGGCTTTGTGAACAAGGCAGGTGTGTTTGTGGGGTGGCCTGGAGACTGTATGGGAAGATGTGATAGAAGTCATGCTTGCTTTTCTCCTGAAGGCTCTGCTGTTACACACGGGGCTGCTCTGCAAGGTCACAGCGCCATTTCTGGGTACACACAGATCAGGGCTGGAGCACAAGAGGCCATTTGCCTCTATGTAAAGGTTATACAAATGTTATTTAATTATCTGGGGAAATACATGATCAAAGCCATCCTTCAGAAGTTATAGCTGTAGGACGCTGCAGAAGTGCCTGTGCTTGAGTGCAGCTGGATGGGTATTATTGTTATGAAGACATTGTTTTAAGTTACTTGGAGGTGGGTTTGTCCCATCTGGAGAGGAAGAAGCAAAGGCAGGGATCTGGCTACTGTCATCCACCCGCTATGGGGGTCTGGTGAGAAGGTGGGGCCAGACCCTTCTTGGAGGCACACAGCAAGAGGCAACAGGCACAAATTGCAGAGGGAAGTTCTGGTTAGAGAGAAAAAAAAATGTTCACCATGGGGATAGTGAGGCCTTGGATCTGATATGTGGGAAGGTGGTGGGATCTCTATTCTGGGTAACACTTATAGCGCACCTGGACTGGCCCTAGCTACCTGCTCAACTTTGCAGGTCAGCTCGGCTCCAAGCAGCAGCAGGACAGGAGGCCCTGGACAGTCCTTTCTGCCCAGAGCTGCTTTGTGATTCTGTTATCCACATCATCCACACCCACAAGATATTTCTGCAATTAACACAAGAGTTTACTGATGCACCACATCACCAAGTGCTATAGCACTCATTCTGGCAGGGTAGTGTTGGGTCAATCCCTGGGACTCCCTAAAGCAATGCCTTAAACCAGCCTCAGGATCTCAGCCATCCCCACCTCCACGAGCTCCCCAGGCAGCCACAGTTCAGAGCAGACCTGGATTTATTAACCAGGGGAAATCATGGCAGTTTCAGGCAAGAAGTTTTGGTCCATTTCACGGATAGGTTTGTCAGCCAAGGTGTCTGAATCTTGAGTTATGTAGAGGAGATGACAACTGAGGATGGTTTGGGGACTTTGCAGTCTTGTTTCTGTGACACAGATGAATATGAGCGACTGAAAGACAGGTGCTGTGCAGTGCTGGGCTCAGCTGCTTATAAAAATACACTGTTCCATCCATCTCCACATAATAAGCAAGGAACAAGGTGTGTCTCCAACTGTCTCTAAGGCTTTACATGGGCCAAGCTACTTTTTTTTTACCTTTTTACAACAAATGAAAGTAGAGCAGTGGGTTGGTTTCAGGGGAGAGAAAGAAGTGGGAGGCAGAATATCACATCCTATTTCCTCTTTTAAACACTTGGCAAGGGAGCGAACTTTCCATTCCCATCTGGCACAAGCAGACTAAACACAGGTTCCTTTCTGATAGCCATCTCCACTCTTCTGCTACCTTTTCCCATCAGTCTTCTGCAGGCAAAATGCAAACTTGCGCACTATTTAAAGATTCTCAAATTTAGGGAGTGTAACAAAATGATCCCTTTTAGTTACCTTCTTTCCAAGTCACCAAGCTTCTAGTGCCAAGCCAAACAATAACCTGGTTAATCAACAGGCTCAGGACATGAAAGCAACTCCATTTCCTATTTGTGAATGCACAGATGTTGTTTATTTTGGATCTCCCCTTGTTGGTCCCCCAGGATTAAAGCACAGGCATTTAGGTGGAGCATGAGTGATTGCTTTTCTATTGAAGCAACTCACAGCAAGGCTTGGCCAGCCCTGCTGCTGTATCGTCCTCCTTCCCATCACCATAACAGTGGGTCTCTCTGCTGGTCCAAGGGCTCCCCAGAAGAAGTGGGGTGTGTCATGGTGCTTGGGGACATGACTCCAGAGACACTTGCTGACACAGAGCTCAGTTATCTCTGCAAGGACCTGCCCCAGGCACACCCTCAGGATGGTGGGGCTGATAGTTCTCAAGACCCAGGCAAGGCTGGGTCAACACTGGCACTGATAAGGGAGAGGAGCTTCCTTGCAGACACAGATATGAGGCCTGATTCCTCTGCAGCTCCATGTTCAGCCAGCCAGCCAGCCCCACCTTGCAAGCCCGGCATGGTTTTGGCCAGGTCAGGGAACACTGTATTTCAAATGAGGTGCTGGTTTTGGCGTGGTGCAGTAGCTGGTACTGCTCTGAGAGAGCCATCCCCGATCGGGCCTCTATGCCATCCCTTGCTCCCAGGCAATGCAGCTGAGCTACAGGTTTTGACTTTGTCCAACATAACCCAGGGAATCTATTGGCTCCCTCTGCAAGCAGGGTTGGCCTCCACGTGACGCCTTCTGGTCCACAGTCAGGTGAGTAGGATGATTCCTCCTTCATACAAACCAAGATGCTCTGAAGGTCCAGGGACATTTGCCACTTGATGCCACCTCCAGCCTCCTCGCTCAGCCCTGGCCGGGGCAGCTGTTAGTTCTCCTTCCTGATTATGTAGCCTTGAATTTTAAGTGGAGAAGGCCATCCTCATCCTTCCCCATGCTTGTCAAACTGCTGCAGAGCCTGGCTGGCATGGCTTCATCTGCAAACCCTCCTGTAGGGGTGGCTGCATCATGGAGGTATCAGCGATGCTTATGTGCAGGATCCATGGAGCATTTTGAGAGGCTTCTGGTGGGACAAGTGCCACTTCTTGCAGCATTGGTTGTGACTGCACTCACAACCTGCTTTCTCGGCTGCCAAGTGCTCTTTGGGAGAGGGGAGCCATGGTGATAACTTTCCATATTGCAGAAACACGCCGACTGCAAGACTGAGCTGGTGGTGGCTGAGGCTGTGTTTGGAGACACCTTCCCACCCACAAACCCTCTGCTGCCGTCTGCCTGCTGAACGGGAGTCCGCTCCGCACTCCCGGCACGCAGGCTTGCTCCGCAGCTACGAAACGCTGAGCAGTCCCGCTCGTCTGCCCCGTGCCGAGGACAGAGGGATGCGCAGCTCCCGCGCCGCTCCGCGCAGAGCCCGCGGCGCGGGGATGCTGCAGGGCCGGGCGCTCCCGGCAGGGAGCGTGTCCCGCACGCCGCGGGAGCAGGAGGAGGACGGGGGGAGGAGGAGGGAGTGGAGAGCCATGGATCGAGACGTCGGCAGCCGGCCGCTTTCTCTGCTCCCCAGGCACGCGCTAGCGTGCCTGACACCGGTCCAGAATGACTCGGAGACCCGGACGATCATTAGCTCGTGCCGTCGGTTCACGCTCTGGTCACAATTTTCGCCTAAGATGCTTTCTGCAGGACTTTCAGTGCCCAGGTTTCAGTGGCAGGCGGGGGGCCGCTCCTACCTATGGGCACAGGGTGGGATGGGGACACCGCCTGTCCTGGATGACCTCAGCAGCCGGGAACGGTATCCGCAGAGGGGCAAAGGGGGTGGGTTTTCTCCCAGTGCAGTTGCATTGAAGTCCATAGAAGTACAGGTAGGTGAGCGGAGAATTTGTCTCTTCTTTACTGGCATGACTGAGATGTTTGGTTAATACTTTTCAACAATAGTGACAGATTTAAGATAAAGCCTGTCCCTCCCCCTGCGGACTGGCCTGACAATGCAGCTACCAGAAGACAGGAGCCACCGGGCTGCTTCCTACCATGAGAAGTACCTGGAGCTGTGAAAGACAAACTTCAGTGACTCTTCCTGGGCCTTGCTGGATGAAGGGGTTACATAGTGAAGACTGTGTCCCACTCCCATGTGTGTAACTGTATGGGATGTGATGAGCTGGGGCCAGGATCCTCTCCCTGCTGCTTTGGGAATGGTAGGAGTAGTGGTGTGTGAGGGGAGGGAGGAACCATCCTGCCACATGGTTATTCTGAGCAGTGGTTCACAAAACACGGATTGAGAAGTCTCACCGAGAGCAGGAACACAAGTCCCCATTGGGCCCACGTTGCAGCCTTTGGAAAGGGAGGGAAGAGCTGCCACTGAGCAGGCACAGGACTTCAGAGCTGAGCTACTTTAGCTATTTGTTCCTCAAGTCCCCAAAGAAGCAATTACTGCATTGATCCCTGCCTTAGTGGGCTCTTGGAGCAGAAGGCAAAAGGATAACTAGCCTTCACTCTTAAGTAGGAAGCTGAGGATTTTATGGGATTACTTCTTGCTCCTTGACAGATGTAGGTCCTCTTAGGTCAGAGTTAAGGTTGGTGCTGAGCATCACGGTTTGATTCAATAGGCACCAGTAAGAAACTTTCATCTGGACAGGGATGGGACAGGCCAATGACCACAAGGGACCGTGCTGGCTCTTGCACACCTGTGCACAGGCAGGACAGAGAGTGGAGATGAGCATTGCCGAGATCCATGTGGTCAGTGTCCCTCTCTCCCAAGTGCCTGGATTTGTTCCCCAAGTCTGGACCTATCACAAACCCAGAGGAGCTGGATGAGTGCCAGGAGCCAGACCACCCAGCACATCCTGGTTCAAGTTGTCCTCTGCCCTTCATCTGCAGTGTAGCCATATCTCTTCCTAAGTCTGGCCTTCAGCCAACAAGTAGAAGAGCCGGGGGCTCTGCTGGGTAAGCAGCTATCCTCCTAACTTCAGTACTAAGCTTTCAGCAGTAATTTTCTGCCCTCGGCCCTTTCAACTCTTTTAAACAAATCTAACCCTGCTGGGGAAATTCCAGGGGCTGCCATGCGCCCACCTGTTCAGCCTCTCCCATGCTTTGTGATGGGGACACAATGGTTTGCTTGCCCTTACAGCAGCCAAAGCTAGAGCACTGCCTCAGTTCTATTGAGACAGATGTGCCTGACATTGAGAATGTTAGTCCTCTTTTGGTGCAAAAATAGTACTACTGGTGTAAAAGCTGCTCTGTGCTGTGATAGCAGCGGTCACAACTACAATTACAATGCCAGAGCCAAACAAGTACAACAGCACAGATGAGATACTACAGAAGCAATAAATTCCCCCAGTCAGCTCCTGTGTTTTGTTGCCTTCTTGATGCTTGGGTTTCCATGTTGCCTCTCTCTCTCTTAGGCAGGGGACTTATCTTTGTGTTTCTCATGCTCCCACTGTCTCCCTGATGCTTGCAAGTGACCTGCCAGAAACTGGAAAGGGGTGATGTTGCCTCTAGAGTCAACTCTTCTCAGGGAACTACTCATCTGACCAACAGACTAAAAAAGTGAAATAAATACCAGTGTTAAAAAAAATAAACCCTGTTTAAAAAATATGCTATTTAAAAACATACCCTGTTAAAAAAAATAAACTCATCAATAAATAAAACTCTAGGATGATGAAAAGGGGAAATGGAGTGATTGAGTAAAGGATTCAATTTTTTAAATTAAAATATCTTCCATACACTGATTCCAGCCAAAAGGCATTTCTGTTCCCTTGACAGAATATAAATATTAACCCAGACACTTGTTGTTCTCAATGTGTCCTTTTGTATTGGCATGATCTGGAGCCACATTGAGAGCTCACATCTTCTGCTGGCTTTCTTGAGGATGCAGGGTGCTTGAGGATTCTTGAGGATGCAGGGTGCTCACTACAGCTTCAGAGAGTCCAGCCAGGACACATTCTCCTGCTCTGAACATGGAGCTCTGCTGCTCATCCATGCTTTATTGGAGTGGATCTCCTGCAGGTGCCATCAGGGTTCAGCAGAAGGATGGAGAAGACACCTCCCTTTAGAGGAACCTGAAAGGGACGCCGGTGAGACACCTACGCCCTTTGATGAGATCCACATCAAACCCCCTTCCCTGGGGTTTTGAGCCCAATTCTCTCCTGCTTTGTGGAATTTTACCTTATTGTAGAATGGCTCTGAAATTCTGCCCCTCTGGTGAGAGTGGTGGGCAACAGAGAGGGCTGGGGAAGAGTCATGGAGACCAGCCGTGTGTGACAGACGTGCCCAGGAAGACTGCAGGCTGTGTGGGGATGTGTCCCAGGCAGGGCTGGGTGAAACAATGACCAGGCATTGGGTGAAACACTGGCCAGGGAGGACATGGGGCTAATGAGCTGTGCCACCTGTAGCAACACAGAGGAAAATAAGAAAACCATGAAGAAACCAAGGTCATCATATTTTAGGTTTCTTGAGACAGAGAAGCCATGTCCTCTGTCCTTTCCTCGTTTCGCCAGCCCTTCCACTCTCCTCCTGGTTATCTACAAGAGCTGTCACCATGCAAGGAAAGGCCCCAGTTCAGAAAAGTCCTTAAGCATAAACCTAATTATCAGGACAAGATTAAGGTCTTTGCAGAATCAGACCTGCAGAGCTGGATGGAAACCAGCTGAGCTACCCTGACCCAGCCACACCAGCGGCTCCAGACTCAGCTCCAGCACGGCCCCTTTCTTCCTGGGGGGTCAGTGTAAAATAAAACCAGAGGCAACCTTGCAAAAGCAGACCCAATTCCCAGGCCCTTAGCAGCCCGTCTGGGTCCATAAGATCAAACCCCTCTATTCTGCCAGCTGTATCCACCCTTCTTGCTTTGCAACACAGAGTATGAACCCCATTTTCCTCTGCTCCCCAACCCCCTTCAAAACCAGGGACATAGGGCCGGACGGCCAAATGTTGAGTGGCCTTTTCTTCTCAATCACTCTCTGAAAGTCACTGTGAAATGCAATGCTATGTGGAAAGTTGCTGGAAAGAATGACACTGTGAGAACCTATTTTTTCCAAGGAAATAAATAGATTGTGTGCCACAAGCACGGAGAGGAGAGGGTTTGTGCCAGGTCATGCACAGGTGGGGCCATGCAGGGACAGCCTGGAGTTTGTTTGAGCTGCAATCACCACTTCTTAGAAAGATTTTGCTGGGCAGAGGCATATGGGACAGTCTCTAGTGGTGCCACCAAGGTGGCAGCCTGCAGGTGGCAGCTGTTTCAACTTGTCTGCAGCATCCCTGGGCATGCAAACTATTTGCAAGGAGGTCATGAAACATGGTGAAGCAAAAAAAGCTACTGCACACTGTGTGTGCAGGAACTCAGAACTGGGGAGAAGCTGACCACCTCTCAGCTGAGGATGGGGGACTTTAATGCCCAAGGTGCTGGCAGGATGTCAGTCAAGCCAGAGCTCAAGGCCTGGCTCCAACATGGTTGCGGTGATGGCCCGGATTCAACTATTTCAAAGGGCACTGGACGGTCAAATCAAGCCCCAAATTTAAATTTGTTAAAATAACTTTTTACAAAACATTAGGACAGAGAGAAATGTTTCCATGGTTTTGTTTTTAAATTCCAAGTGGGAAGAGTTTATTTTTTCACTAGGAAACTTTCCCTGTAGGATTCGCAATGCTGGCCGGGAGACAAAAACCAGCAAGCTCCGGTCCCAAATGGAGGTGACCCTAAGGGTGACCCTGTGCTGGTCACGTCGCCTCGTGCAGCCCCAGTTACCCCTTGGAAAAGCAAGGTGGCAACGTTAATGGCTGCAGAGGGGCTGGGATGCCAGTGTGGCCAGCTATCATGTGGTCAGCCCATGCCGAGTGGGATCTAAATCTGGACATGTAGTGTCTTGTATTTGGTTGGGGACAAATGCAGTGAAAACTCCTACATTGCAAGCAGGTTAGGGGGAAATAAGGGGAAATTACCAATCTCCTTGGCTCTGCTTATGCACAAATGTCTTCTGTGAGGATAGTGATGGTCTGTCCTTCACCATCACTCTGCCTCTGATGGATTGCTGCTGATTCAGAATGTATGAATTACCTATTGTTTGTCCTCTGTTAGTTTATGCTGTCCTGAAAAGCAAAATATTATAGGGATTTATAAAATTAACTGAAGGCAATAAAAAGACACGGGGGCTCATCTGGTTTCACTCGGTTCAGTGCCCTGGAAAGCGCTTTACCCCAGCTGAGAGCCCAAGTGCTGCTGTTCCTGCCCCCAGGTGACTGGGGTGTCCCCAGTGTTTAATGCAAAAACACAGAGCAGTGGAACAGGGACTTGGTGGACACTTGAGAAGAGGGAATAAGGGGAAATCAGGGCAGGTTGAGCTCCATTTACTAGACCTGGCTGAAAACAAAAGACAAAAAAATACCAATTTGAAGTGCTTGTATCTTGCCCCTATCAAGGGAGCATAGAAAGAGCACAGTGGTTCATTCTCATTTGCAATCAAAGACTTTGAGCTGATTCCGTTTTATTCTCTACTCCCATGTACTACTCTGTGCTTGTGAGGCCACGAATTGCAGGAAACTGCTCTTGCTCACTGAGAGAAGTGAGGACTTGGCATTTTAGGATCTGGGATGTAATGAAAACTGATTTATTGGACATGTGGTTCCCAAGATGGCAGTTCAGCATCTCAAGGGTTAATTGTGCTCCCTCACCTTCAGCCTAGGCATTGAGATAAAGGCTTATCCAAAGGGGAAAAAGCTTGTTCTTAGCCAGGTGGGAGCTGCAGATACAACAGCCCCTCCTGCTCAGCTCTGCAGCCCCAGCTTTTCACACCTGGCTGGGGCAGGCAAAGCAGAAAGAGGCACAGGTGTTACAGGACAACTTCCCTGCATGGAAATTGCCTCTTCAAGCTTATAACACATCTCCCACCCCTGGGATACCCGGATACTGTCAGCGAGACTTCCCCTAAGGGTAGGGCCAAAGGTGCAGCATTCCTGGTACACACCTCACTCATGGAACATCACCCTGGTGGCGATGGGCTGTTGAACCAACCGTGATGCAGGGAAGCAGCCAAGTGTGGCTGATGGGAATCACGGGAGGTGTGCCTTTGCTTCCAAAAGGACTATTAATGTGCTTATGGTTAATCACACGAGTAAATCTCGAAGTGGCTTGGAGCCAAAGTGAGCAATAAAAGCACTGATCCTCAGGCCTCCCAATGGGAATTGGCCAGGGCCAGGATCCACGTTCTCACTGAGTCGTTGGGAAGTAATCTGCAGACTCAGCACATAGACACCCAGAGATTTTGTTCCATGTCATTACCCCCAAGCCCCTTGAAAGGCAGTTATCCAGGTGGAAACTTGAAACTATCTTCCCATGCCAGCCAAGATGACAAGGTAGCATCCAGAGTACATGGGCAAAGGGCTGATCTGAGCTGCTTTTTGTCAGTGGTGGCTGCAGGAACCATGGAGGGTGGAGAGAGGAGAGGATGAGCCCCAGTTCTGTCCCTTGACCTCCTTCAGGGACTTAGATATATCAAATATTATATACAGCTTCCCAATGAGCTTCCCAAGGAGGCAAAAATGTTGAACTTCAAGCCCTGCTGAGTGTAGAAAGGCATTTAGAGAGACAAATTGGTGTGCCTGGTGCAAGAGGGACTGGGGGGCATGTGGGTTTTTCATTAGCTTTTATTTTGTATAGACAACACTAGGAAATCCGTAACAGGTGTGCGTATGTTTGAGGGACACAGGCAGGGTTGCTTCTGATGAAATATCCCAGGGAACAGAGCCATGGTCCCTTCTCATGTCCCATGTTTTAACTGGACATGGTGGGAGATGAAAACATTTGGGGCAGGCTGTAAAGTTAATTTTAAGAGATTTGACTGAAGCAGCACCCTGTCTCTCTCCTTCTTCCAGAGTGGTCTCCCAGCCCCTGCATGTACCACCAGGCACTGACGTAGGCTGTTCAGCTTCAAATGTGTTTTACAAGTCAAGTCTTTGTGTTCTTTTAGTGCAGAAATTAGCAAAGACAGTCAGTGTGATGTGTATGTCCCAGGGCACACAGCAGGGAGAGGGGTCCAGGTGGGCAGGCCAGCAAAACACAGGAAAGCTGTTTCCCAGCACTTTGGAGACTTGGTTGTCTTCTTACTCCTCTCCCTGTCTCCAGACCTCGTTATCAGGAGGCTCAAGGAAGGCAAAGGGACTTGTGCACCGAGTCTTCTCTGCTGCCTCCCTCCCATTAATCTTGTGGAAGGTGACTGATGACCCTTTGCAGGGAGCTCGCTGGCACCCACCTGAATTTCCACACGCTTGCAGGGGCTCGATCAACTCCTTGTGATTCATTTTAATCTGGAACAAAGCAGCAGCAGCTTGCTGAAGCCTGATGTGAAACACCCACAGACACTCACATTATATAATATGAATCTAAGAAGATTAAATTATCCGGTCTAAGGAAACGCATGCACGTATGGAACTACACATTTATACACAGTCTGGAGAGTAGCTGAGTGGAGCTGAAGGCAAAGCTTCCCTTCAGACACACTGAACTTGTGCTTTTTTTAGTACTTAAAAAATGCTAATAGGGCAAATAGTGTGTTTGCCCGTGCATAGACACGTGTGTGAAGCACGGCAGCAGCTGTGTGTTCTGCGTTTGAAGGAAACACAAGAAGCGTTTGTAACTGTGTGCTTGGTTATCCACTGTGTTGGCAGAGTCTGAGCAGCAGTATGGAGCAAGAGATGGAATCCAAACAGTACCGGCACTAAACTTCACCTGTCAGCATACGGCAAGATACCGCTCCCTGGGAAAGCAAAGAGTAGAGAACTGTCCCCAAAAGCCCTGAGCATCTCTGAGCAGCCTTGGAGAGCCCGGCCCACCCTGTGGCCAAGAGCCCTGCCCTGCAGACATCTGCCTCGGGGCACAGCCTATTTCTCAGGCTGCATGAACACGAGCAGATCGATGCACAAAGTCGGGATTCACGTTGAGTTTGGGGTACCCAGGCCTTTCGCCCAAGGATGCACTTAGCCTTCCAGAAGTTTCATGTTGGGAGGGGAATGCAGGAAATGTGCTTCACCTGCAGCTGCCCAAGGTACTCACGCCGCCCGGGCAGCGAATGGATTTGTCTCTCTCTCCTGCGCCTTCCCGTCATTGATTCACATTGTTTTGCTAAATATAGCTCGGTCTCGTGAAGCTGCTCACTCAGCTTTTACTCCAGCCAGAGGTGCGGGGCATGGGAGGTGCTGGCAGGAGCGGGGCCGGGCGGCCGCTGCCGCTCCTCCGGCACGTCCCGTCCCTGACCGTGTCCCCGGCCACCCCCCACCATCACCACCGTAAAGGGGCTGGGTTTGAGACCCCGCCGTGAGACCCAGCCCCAGCCCCGGTTATGCTCGCAGTAACGCCGGTGCGTCCCTCTGCGGCTGGCAGCGGAGCTGGGGAGGCCGCACCGCACCTCGGCCCGGGGGTGAAACAGCGGGAACATGCCTCTCTGCACTGGGAGCGCCCCGGCCGGGGTCGCCACTGCCACCCGCTCGCGGGGACAGAGGGACACACGGACACTCACGCCCGCACCTCCCCCCGCAGGCGGCGCGCGCCAGGCCATTCATGAAAAAGTGACGTCAGGCGGGTGGGCGGGGGCGGGGCGGACCACGCCCCCGGGGCCATTTAAGGCGGTGCGGCGGCGCGCGCCAGGCTCAGACGGGAGGCGGTGGCCGAGGCGTGAGGGAGGTCGCTTGGTGTAGCGCATCGTCCCGCCTGTCCCGCAGCGCCTGGGTGCCGCTCCCGCCACCCCCGCCCGGGGCAGCCTCCGCCGGGACTTCATGTCTGTGCTGTGCCCCCTGCCCTGGTGAGTGGGCGCTTCCCGCGGGGGGCGGGCGGAGGGGTGGCAGCTCTGGCGTCGCGGGGTGCTGCCGGGGCCGGGAGGCGCTTGAGGCCGAGCCCCTTCAGCCGCCCCCCTGCTCCGGGAGGAGGCGAGGCAGCGGGACGGCGCGGGGCCCCGGGGAGCGGTCCGGGGACAGAAGCCGGTGTCAGCGGTTCCGAGCCGGGCCATAGCGGGATGAGCCGCAGCGGAGGAACTGCGAGCTGTGGGAGTTCGCCTCACTTTCTCGCGCTGGAAATGCCATTAAGGCTGTAAAAGCCGACCTGGAATTGGCGCCGCGCGCTCCGCTGGTGTGGAAGTGCCCGAGGTTGTAAAATAAGTCAGCGGGATCTAAAGCACACCGGCTTGAAAAATAAAAACAAAAGAAAGAAAAACCAAAACCCCTGCGCTTGCACTTTATTTATCGTGGTTTTTTACTTTCCCCCCCCCACCCCCGCCGCGGGGCAGAGCTGGAGGAAGCGGAGTTAAAAGCGCAGCGCTGCTGCTGGAGCGTCCCCGGGTGTGCTTGAGCTGGGCTCCTGGGGGGAGAGTCGGGGAGGTGCTCCGAGGGCATTGGATGTAGCTCCGGCGTACGAGGTGCCGAGCTTTTTCCGCTGCCTTCCAAGGGGGGGCAGGAAGGAAGGGACCAGAAATAGACTGCCTACAGCCTCTGCTGCTCGCTTCGCCGCTTGAATCGTACCCAGTCCTCCCAGAGCTCCCCAGATCACTGGAATGCTGTCTTTTGTCTCTAGCTCTGATTATCTGAGATCCGCTGAAATGACTGAAGTGATGATGAACACCCCAGCCATGGATGAGATCGGACTAAGCCCCCGCAAGGATGGGCTGTCATATCAGGTAAGTGCTGTGCTGGCAGCTGAGGCATTAATCCGATATGGAATTGCCTGGGCTAGACTGTAAGCTTGGTCTAATGTACCTTTCCATAACCTGACCTAATAGCAGGTCTTGCAGTAGTGAGAATTAGTCAACAGACTGGAATGTGTGCTTGGCAGGAGATGGTTGTTTAAAATATCACTCACTATCAGTGCAGGTTGGCAGAGGATTCGGTTGTTTTGATGTGACTGAGCCCCCATTCATTCAGCATTCCCAGGGCTCAGTGGGAGATGGGTTAAAGGAGAATTCATGCCACTCACTGGGCTGAGAGGACTCTTGAGATCTTTTTAACACAGTGTGCAGTTGATCTGCTGAGAGGAGGAGGATGCTGTTTATATGGCTTCACATCTTTTTGATGTAGTTCTTTGGTTTTCCTGACTGATGTGCCCATTTGAGAGGGTTAACAGTCTTCTCTAAGATACAGTGAGGCCAGACACAGCCTAAATGAACCTTGAAATGTCACTGGAGCTATCGGCACCTGCAGGCACGAGTTGCATTCATTCTGAAAGTTCTGAACAATGTACTTAGCTGTTAATCTCTAGATTAGTGGCTGCGGTGACAAAGTGGTCTTCAACTAGATTGAGCCTTAATCCTTTAGTCTCAATATCCCTTTCATTTCCTAGCCTGTAGTTAATCAAAGCACAAGTTAGGCACCTTAGCCTCCTAGCTCCATGGTTTTCTTCACTTCCAGGAGACTTGTTGATGAGATCTGACACAGATGCTGAATGCTGGCAGATTACTTGCATCTGTTCTGTGCGTCGGGTGACTCTTACTGGCAGATCCAGATGCAGGGTTTGTCCTTTGCAGATGTTACACAACCTGCACAGAGGCACTTGCTCTAAGTGTGCATTCAGATGAGGTGCTGTACGTTTGCATATTTGTGTCTGAAAAGGGAGCTACAAGGCAGCAGCAGCAGTGCACTGGAGCATGAAATCGACCGAACTTTGGGCCACGGATGAGGCCTCCAGCAGATCCCAAAGCTATGTGTAGGAAGAGGGGATTCCTTCTTTTCGTCAGGATTCTGGCTCTGGATAATGCAAGCTGTGTGGTTTATAGCTGTGCTATGCTTCAGTACTTGAGTTAGTGGGGAGTATATGGCCTCTCTTTCCTCTCTTACAGACAGGGTGTACAGCAATGACAGTGGTTAGACCTGAAGCAATCAAACTAACCTGCATGGGATGTCTTTATGGGTCATCTTATGAAGAGGCTTAACCCAGTCAGGTTAAGGCTTAACCCATCCAAATTCCCAGGAAGAGGCAAAATCTAGGTGCCCTTCTTGTTCTAATGATCACTTCAGTGAGGCTCTTCCCCAAGTGCTGATGACCTTGATAAGTCTGCTTGGGCCAACTGGGGAACAGGCCTGTTTGGTTTTGAGTGGATCACCTGAACATGTGAGTCATAAATGCTGATGGTTTCTATTTGTGCGGGGCTTTTGCATCCTAGATCTGTTCTCTTTAGTGGTCTAGTCATAGATGATTTATTTTTTCAAATGCCTGCAAGGAGCTTCACCTTGATGTAAAGCAAATGGATTGCAGCAAAAGTAGAGGAGTTGAAATGGAAGACCCTTATGGCACTAGCAGTGTGTGGGCTGTGTATGAGGTCTACCTTTAAATCAGGTTAGTGTAAAGAGGATTGGGGAGCAGGATCCAGCCTTTCTTCTCTGGCTGCTAGGCTGAGAATGTCACAGTGTAAGTCAAGGTATGTTGAAAACATCCTTAAAGGTTTGAAAACTTAACTGAGACAAGCAACAGCAAATCTGATGCAAATAGCACCATGAACCTTTTGTTCTACCTCAGACTTTGGCACTTTGTGCCTCATCTTGCTGATGGAGGGAGTTTGGTACATAGAAAATTGTATGCTTGTCTGAGAGCTGTAGTGCAATAACTTAAAACCAGACAGGGCTAATGGAGCATGACTGCTCCTGCACTGAGGCTTGTTGTTCTAAGCTGCAGCATCTTCCTCCACTCATCTGCAGAGTCAGGCACTTGCAGCGTAACAGCCCTTGGCTGGCTATGAGAGGCAAAAAATAAAAAGTGGAGCCAGAACGGGGAGAGCCAAGCTTTTAGCCTCAAAAGTCTCTCTTGTTCCTTTAGTAGAACTTGAATTTATTTTACTACAGGGATGACCTCAAAGTGGGGTTCAGAATTTCCCCCTTCAAGCTGTGTAGAGCAGGGACTGCCTGGGAGTTGGTCTATAGAATGCTGCCTGTGAGACTGGGGGCTGCTTCTGCCACTGGAGGCAGGCATGAAACTGGACCCCAGAGGAGGTGGTACAGCACAGCTACACTGCAGGAATTCTAAAGCACATCAGTACCTGCTGCAGACAGACTCGTCCTACCAAGAGTACTGTTTCAAAGTCTTTCTGCCTTTACTTGGAAGTAAACTGAGGAAGCAAGCATACCCTGAGTATAAACTTCAGCAATCTGATTCCTCTGCCTTGTGGAGTTCACTGAACTTCTTGGCTCCTTTCTGTCGCTGTGGTTATGAAGGGAACTTGGGTTCCCTTGGGTCGACTTTTTCCTTCTGCATCTTCCACCCCCTGGGGTGTCTGTCTGTCCTGGACATCAGCTGAAGGTCTGCACTCCCCTCCCTAGTGAAGCACTATGCCCTTTGCTGGGCTGGCCATCAGTGCTTAATGGTGTGAAAACTCAGAGTGCAGAAGTAATACCAGTAATAACTGAGTAATAACTCCATAGGCTTAAGCAAAAGATGCTTTCTCAGCATAGCAATGGCTTTTTTCCAGCTAATATGCAAAATGCTTGTAAGCCAGTGTGCTAGCTTCAAAATCTTCCTCAGTAAGACAGCTGTTATTACTGTATTTGTGACAGCAGGCTGCTGCCTGAGCCCCCTGAAGAGGGCTCAGCCAACAGATTCCAAGGGCCTGAGCAGAAGTGAGTGGTGAATTTGGGGCATGAGTCTCAGAACAGGGCAGCATAGACAAAACAGAAGATGTGACTGAAGAGATGATGTCATGCTGGGTCTTGTGCCTGCAGTGAGAAGCTATTTCTGGATCTTTAATAGATGTCCCATAATTCCCATGGGACTTACTAAACAAAAAACTCATTGAAATGCAGCTGATGGCTCAAGTTGCCCCTGCTACAAACAGATGTGGCTATGGAGGGCTTTGTGCACTTCCTGCCTGGCAATGTCCAGCGAGCTGGGCAGTTTCTGTGGCCAGCCAGAGCTAATGCACCGTTTGCTGTTTCCCAGCCCTGGAAATACCTGTTCTTTGGAGAGCCTCATCAGCACTTTGCCAGCTTGTCCTCTGTGCTGTCTCCCAGCAGCATGAACAATGCCACTGAAACCGAGGCTGAATTAATCATTTCGTGGAGCTGTTGTCAAAACAGGGCCTTGACTGGAATCCTGCCTAACTTCTTGGAAGTGGAGCAGGGTCTGAGCACAACTGAAAATGCTTTAATGCCCAAAATGTGTGTTCTGAGCAAAGGCAGTGTCCCGAGTTGAGTGTGCTGCTTTGCTGCAGCCTGGCTGGCTGGTGACTTGCTGATCCTTTAGGCTCCCATGTGGGAGACTGGCCTGTGGAGGCTGAGCTTGCCTCATGCCATCAGCTGAGCTTTGGTTGTCATGGGGAGCTTGATCTCTTTAAGTCATGATCGCATCATGCTGGGATCTGTCTAGGTTAATCACAGCCACAGCTCACTGGAATCACGTCAGAGTGGCTGAATCTGGGTAAATAGGCTTAAGGCCCTATCCAGTGGCTGTGCCAAAAGCTTGGTGTTGGGGAAGCAATTTCTGGCGAGTACAACACTTCTTCACCAGCCCTGGGGAAGCACTGGCTTTCCCAGGGAGCTGAGGGGCTTGAGCTGTGTCTGCTGGATCCCTCCAAGTAAACTGGACCACCAATATGTTACTGACCCAAGGGCTGTTCGTTCAATGGAAATTGAACTTCCTCTGTAATTGTTTTCTTATGAGGTGCTTTGTGTCTGTGCAGCCTTGGTTTGTGCAGGGGAAGTCCTTCAGCAGAGCTGCTGCTTACTACTGTGGAAGGTTTTGAGACCAGGCTGCGTAAAGGTGGTGATAGTAAGCATGGCTGCTAGATAGGATTAGTAGGCAGAGTCAATGTGTATTCCAGGGTCTGGGACCTAAATAAAGACAGAAGCAGGATATGGGATAAACAGATCCAAAAGTAATCATGTTTGCAGCTATGCCGTGCACAAGTGTTCCACTGAAATCCAAACTGAGGACAGCAGCTCATTGGAACACCTCAGAGCATATTTTTTCCTCCCTACTTTGATGCATTGTTACTCTGAGGGAAAATGGTTAGATGTAGGAAGTTTCCCTGACATCATGCCCTGAGACAGGGCAGTATTTCTGTGGCTGGGGAGTTGTTGTGGCCCATCAGCTTGAGTCACAGCTGCTGTGTACATACTTGGAACTCATTTTCGAGTCATGACTACTGTGTGAGTAAATGTATGTATTGTAGCTGGAGAAATCCTCCAAAGAGGATACTAAGAGATGACTGAAATATTTCCTGAAATGAGTTTGCCATGCTTCTCAATGACAGTCAAGTTTTATTTTCAGAACTTAAATGCTGATTTGGGATTTAGAGTATTGGCTTGATACTGCTGAAGAGGCACACAATTCAGCTTTTTAGTCCGGGGAGGATGAGTGAGGTGTGCCCATCACGGATGTATCCTGTACCTGAATGAGGGATGTCTCCCAGTATGGACTTTGTAGTCTTGTATAGTGCCACCACAATGAAGCAAAGTTTCCCCCCAAACCAGTAACTTAATTTGGAAAGATCTCATTGGCTTAGTCTCCCTGTAATACAATTTAAATAGTTTTCAGCCCCATGGGAGGGGAGACAAGCATTTTAACTATGGGTGTTGGTATGGAGTGCACATGTGGAAGTTGTTTTGAATTTACCAAGTGTCACTTGGATTATGGCAGTGCTGAGCTAATCTTCTTAATTGTCTGACATCTCTCCTGCTTTTCGTGTTTCTCCATCTCTGTGAATGAGAGAGGGTATGAGCCTCCCCAGGGCAATGAAAACTTTCCATTCTTGCTGCCAAAACTTCATCCAAGGATAGTAGAGCTAGATGATAGTAGATCATCTGAAACAGAGGCAAACATGATCTTCCTAAAATCATTTCAAACTTTTAAGTTCTGCTTTTCCCTGCCTTTTCCAGCTGCAAGGCAAGAGTTTTGTCAATTTGTATGTGATCTGGATAAGTTCATGAGGAGAGCAGTTCCCCAGATGTAAATCCAGAGGTGCCTGTAAAAAACAGTCTTGCTGTTAGCAAGAAGCTGTTGAGTAGTGTAAGAAGCAACATTCATGTCCTCTGTGGGTCTAGAGGGGATGGATGTGTCTCTCCATGGCCAGGATTTGGGGCTCAGCTGCAGGGGGAGGCTCTGTGGAAGCAGTGGCAGCCCCTTGTGCTGTATCATGCCAGTGAAGGGGTGGAAGATACCTTTGAATTGCTGCTAAATTTGCTTTTAGGCAGCCATCACAACCAGTTGGTTGTCACTTGTCCATCATCAAGTGACCAGGTCAGCCAGGGGAAGGCATCTGCCTCAGCTGTGTGGCTCCCTGTCATGAATGAGAGGGAGAAGCTGACCCATGTCTGTTGCTCTCTTTGTGGGGTGGGAGATACCGAGTCTTCCTCCTGCACTCCCAAGCAGGGTACTGTGAGCAGAAAGGCTTGGAAGCAGGTTTTGGTGTCCTGGCTGCAGTGCCAGAGGGTGCAGAGCTCCCAGGTCAGAGCCAAGCTGCTGCATTCCCAGCATGGAGCTTGCTGCAAGTTAGGGAGGTTTTTTCCTCCCCATTTTCAAAATCTGGAGTGGGACCAGATTAGGCCTATGGAACCCACAAATGTAGCATGACACTACTGGAGTGGAACAGAGAGAGCTGATGCTTGCTTATCTTTTTCTATAAAGAGGAGTGGGGAGGCTGGTTGGGGTAACCTTTTCTCTTGGCTTCCTCAGATGTGCAGTTAGTCTTAAACTGCAGCTCTTTTTCCTTGGGCCCTGGTGCTTGGCCTGCTGTAGCCCTGCCAGTCACATTGGAAGAAATCTGCCTTTCTGTATTTTTTCCATTGACTGTCCACACCCCTTCAAAGTGCAATTGCAACATCTCCCTTCATGCTGCCTCAACGATTAAAAAGCATGACTTAGTGGAAAAAATCCTGACCTTCTTGGGTTCAGCCTGTCCTGCAGCTGTTTGAGATAAGATTGTGCTAGGGTTTGTTTTTTTTTTATTGAAAGAGCTGCACACCACATTTTGCGGATATTTGTTTGTAAGGAAATGACTACTACTTAGTTTCTGGAAAAAAATCTGGCAGGCTATTTTCAAAGAAATTGCTCCAATTTGACCTAATGTGCTTAAAATAATAGCAGCCAAAGGTTAGTTTAATTATTATACTGCTATTTTTCTTGCATAGGGGGCTATTTTCATGACATTATCAGCTTATGTAACCTCTTGAACCACACTTTTTTTTCCATTGCAACCTTCTAAACCATGTAATGTCAAGGGTATTTTCTTTTCCTATCCCAGGTTTAGATAACTTGATGCTTAAGAGCCACTGACTGTGCTTTCAGTAATGCACTGTGTGCCTGAAACTGCCTTTGTTTGGCCAAGCAGAAGCCACAAAGCTCCAAGAAACAGTTGCTGTCTCACTGGTGTTGGGAGTGACTAATAGCAAGTAGCTCACATTGCAGTGCCCACATTGATGTGGCTGTGTTCAAAGGACCTCAGCTGCTCTTGTGCACCAGAAAAACCTGGATGGTGGGAGCTGGACTGTTGCACCACTGTCCCCAGGACCAGATGATCACGTGCAAACAGCCCCTCATCTGTGCATTACTTTCTGTTACCTTGCCTGACTTTGCATTAGGTAGCAGCCCGATGGCTTCCTTAATCTGGTTGCCCACAAAGCTTTGGATGTGAGGGAGATATGAGGCTGGACAGTAGACGACTGGATATTGCCAAGGAGGTGATGCTGTAGTTAATAGTTGCTAGGCTGAAGGAGGAGTTGATAGGCTGTTATTTCACTTTTTGTGGCCAGGGCCTCCCAAGGTGGTGGGTACCCACATGATTGGCACAAGGAGAGTGAGGCTTCATGGTTAATGCTCAGGGCTCCTGGGTGGGGAGCCTGCTTTTGTAACTGGCACCGCAAAGATCAAAGCAGATCAGATCTCGCTCTCAGGCCGAGGCCAAGGCTGGCAGTGCTGCTCCCTGCAAGGATGCTCTTGCGACTCACTTTAGTGCAGATGATGTCCAAAGAAAAGTACAGCCACATGACTTCTCACCTGGCCTACAACCTTAAGAGGAAAATGTACTTCTGGATGAGATGGGATTTGAAGCTCTTCCCCATGCAAGTTATCCATAAGTAACACAACCTTTTCTGTTCACATTGCAATCTAGTTGTGCAAAGCTGCTGCTAACACTGCACCAGCAGTTTTTTTCCTGTAGTCATGTTTTGCCTCAGTTCCTCATAGGATCAAAGTGTGCATCCCAGTGGCACTACCAGCGAGTACAGGCCCTGGTGCTGCTGCACTGCATGAGCTTGTACATCCATGTGGCAAGCAAGGGATGGGAGGGAATGGGTAAGGTAATGGTCTGTGCACCTTGAGGGGCTGGAGATCAAGGAGTCCTTGTATTCACTGCATGAGAAATACAGTGCATAACTGCTGCCTATGCCACAGGTACCCCCTTACTGAAGAAATATGGTCCAGTCCCCAGCCCTTCCATAAAATGAGTGTCCTGCTGAGTTTCACTGCTAATGTATGGTAGCTGTAGTGTGCAGAGTACTGCTAAAATTATCTCCAAAATGCAGCTGAGCTATTTCAGGATGGCACTGTGGCCCTGGAGTGATACCAGACACAGGCCCTTGCTGCAAGGGTCTGGGCTGCTCTGGCCCTGGGTTGCCATGAGCCTCCTGCCTTCCAGCAGCAGAGCCTGGAGAACAAGCCTGTTCTCATGTGCAGCCTGACCAGCAGCAGGAAATGAGATCTCAGATTCTCTGATCGAGATAGCTCTGTGTGCAAACTCAAGAGCATTAATGCAAAAGCAGAGGTGGGGGGGGGGTGAGGCATTTGGATAAATATCCAAAAGGGCAGATACCTATTTGCTGAGCACTATCCAAGCAAGCGCGTGCTTTGGAAGCCTCTTGGGCAGTGCTCATTTCCATTACTTGGAGACTTGAAAAGGTTATTTACAAGTTCAAGAGAATTCCCATCATTCAGTGGTTGACTCTCTGTCCAGACTGGTCTGCCCTGGAGACCTGAGTGTCTCAAGCTGGGTGTTGGCTGAGACTGTGTGAATGCAGCCCCCCTCACAGACTGTTCCTTGGCTCTTTCAGATCTTCCCTGACCCCTCAGACTTTGATCGTTACTGTAAGCTGAAGGACCGCCTGCCCTCCATTGTGGTGGAGCCCACGGAGGGTGATGTGGAGAGCGGGGAGCTGAGATGGCCGCCTGAAGAGTTCCTCGTGCAGGAGGAGGATGAGGAAGAGGAGGAAGAAAACTGTGAAGATGCAAAGAAGGACAACAAGGAGCAATAAATGGCATCTGAGGAAAGACAAGGGACTGAACCCTTCTGAAGGAAGAGCCACACTTTTTTTGAAAGTCTTTTTAAAAAGACAAGTTCAATTTTGCACCTGCGAGATCTTAGTTTTTTTGTATTCTCTGTATCGAGAACTGAAGCCCTTGGTGTCACCAGACCTCCTGAGGAAGGAAGGAAGTAACACAGAGAAATGTTTGCTGTTCTCGAGATCATTATCTGTATTTTTCCAAGGTGGAGGCAGCAGTGAAATTCCAAGCACATGGCAGAGGGTGACCACACGAAGACTGCTGGAGGGGGGAGCTCGGGGAGGGGGAGGAAATTTGGAGGTGGCAGCGTTTGGCTGGGAGCCGCCTCTGGCTAAAAGCATGAGAACAGAGCCGAAATATCTCAGATTTGCCTTTCTTACAGCTTCCATTTTGTGTGTCGGGGGGTGGAAGGGTGTCCATAGCGAAGCATGGCTTAATGATCTAGTGACAAGGGGCCTGTAGCTCTCCCTGGTTTGACACCTCCTAGAGTAAGGTGAGTGTCCATAGGAGTAGTCTGGTTTCTTGCTGTTGAGCCTGTTTTCCAGCCACTTTTCCCAAAGTTACTTTCTGCCCCTTTGTTTGCCTTTAGACTCTTCAATGCTGAGCAGCTGTATTTGCAGGATAGTGTTAGGCTGCTGCTTGTCATCTCTCCTGTGACACCCTAGTTTATCTTGCAGGTGGTGAGTGTGAGGTGATGTGCATTGGATGTAAAAAGGTGCTTCTGTCTGCAGTAAGAGCTCATGTAGGTTTGAACACCTTGGATTTTTCTCTCCTATTTGCTGAGGCTGCTGTGGGTGGTCTTGTCTTGTATGGTGCCCCAAGCACCCAGGGGTGGAGATTTATGCTTCCTTACCTTGGTGTCCTTGAGGTTGTAGGGTTTTGTCTCTCAACTTGCTGGTCAATGGGCTTGAGAGGGCTGGCATTGAGGGGGGTTCTCCTCCGGCTTTATACTGCGGGACCTCCTCAGTGCAGGACAGGCTGGTGGGGAGTGTTGAGGGGTGGGCTGCCAGACCCGGGGGTCATCCAAAGATGAAACACCAGATCTAGTGTGGATCACCAGTGAGGTTTGCGGGATGGGGTCTATTGGGAGAAGATTAGTCTGGGTGTCCCGAGACAAGATGTGTTCTTAGCAAGGGCGAGACATTCATGGTTGTTTTAATGAAGTGAAGACTGGCTTGTGAAGTCTCTTATTGTCCTCTCTTCACCATACCCTGCCTCAAGGAGAAGGCCAGTCTGCTGCCAGATAGGGTAACCTGCTACTTTCCTCAAAAGGGATGGTCTTGCAGCTTTGGGGACCAGTTTGGGAGCCAGTCAGTCTTGGGATAGGATGAGAGCAGTTACCACCTAAACCAAATCTGGGGTCATGGAAGAGAAAAAGAAATGTCAAGGCCTTAACCAAACTTCCATAATAATCCCAATGCCACCCCCCCTTTGCTTATAACTGGTTCCATTTTTAAAATCTATTTGGACATGTGTGTATTTGTATTTTTAATACCTCATGAGTAGTTAAACGCTGGTGGGGTTTGGGAACTGCTTTTAACATATTGGCAGGATTGTTTTAGTCTTGTCTTGCTTGTGTTTCAACATAATGGCAATAATTTATCAGCTCTGTGTAACTATTTTCGGACGGACTGGAGTTTGAAGATGAGTTAGCACAAAGCAGGAGAAATTCAGTGTTCCTACACTGCAGCTGGCATCTGGCCCAGCCATGCAGACCCAGTCAGACACTCTCCCTGCCTGCCTTGGTGGAAGGTTGATCACCGAATGGCCATGATGTGGTGATACCATTTTCTCTAGTGATGGATTCAGCTGTTGTGTCTGTAACACTTGTTCTAGTCTTGCTGTCTTACTGGAATGAGCTTGTACACCTGCATACCAGCCAGTCATCTTATTTCTAAGTGTTACTCTCTATTGGTCTCTACCATCTGTACCACCAAGTCAAAGCTGTATATCAAAGATATTACCGTGTGGGCAGCAGTGAGATGGCAATCCTCGGACTTCAGACCTGCTGTCTGCCCTAAAGACTTGCATATTTCTGTCTGCATCCTTTTTTTGGAAGTATTGTGTATATTTCTATTTGTTGTTGAACGTATCTAAAGAACAAAGCACTCCAGTAAAACTCCTCCTGTTGTATTATATACATTCTATATTTCTGTAATTCTTTTTTGAGCCTCAGGGAGAAGCTAGCATTTTTTTCAAACTACATTTTTGTCACTGTGACAGTTGTAAATAAAGTTTGAAAATGCTTTCCAAACATACTGGCTGTGTTTTGACTGCAAAAGTGGGTTGGGATGGTCAGCCTTCCAGATCATGGCTGTCGAGCCTGGAGATGCTGATGGTTGGCGTCAGATCATGCCCTGGGGCATTGGAAACCTAAGTCAACTTAGACCGAGGGGCAGCACCTTTGCCTTCCATCTTGTGGTTGCTCATTGCTGTGTGAAAGGCTGCAGCAAACTGCTGCTCCAGCCTATTTGTTCCTGATAAAAAGTTGTATTTATATCTGTAACCTACATCTACCCCTTACCTAACCTTACAGAACATGAAGTAATGGAGAGTGGAAACTATTCAAAGCTCCTGTTAGTCAGGTTCCTGTGCATGCTCATCCCTGCCCTGAGCAGCACTCATGAAGACAAGTCTTGCCTTGCTGTGTGCTCTCAGGGTCTCTCAGCTGAGCTACCCAGAGTTGTCTGTATTGGCCATTTTGGGTCTAGAGGTGAGGGCTCTTCCTGAGTAGTTTTCTGTGTCTTGTCACACACCAAGGGCTCTGTGCTGCAGCTTGTGGTGCTGCTGGAGGAAATGGCATTTCTCAGTGTGAGTCTGAGCTTCTTTGGTACCAGGGCACTGTTCTGGGTGTAGAGGTCTGCCACACCAGGATTCAGTAATTCAAATTGTGTACTTAGTGGGATTAAATTTTCCACTAAAACCAGGTGATAAGAAGCAAACACCCTGGCATACCCATATCTTTAAGGTCCATGGATAGAAGTTCCTGTGATTTGGCAGCTAACACTCTAATCTAACCTGGGCAAACAAGCTCAGGTGAGGTGGAGTGTTATGTTTACATGAGACTAGTTTAAATACACTAACTAATGACCCTTCCATTTAATGCTTGAACTGAGGGCATGCTCAGTGTGAGCCCCACAGTTCAAAGATGAATTGTATTGTGCTCAACCCTCATGGATGTTCTATGCCTTGAAAACAAATGCAGTATTAAAGCTGACTTCTCCTTTTCTTCAGTCAACTTCTAGCAGAGGTGCTTTGATTTCTTCCTCTCCTTGGGCATGGAGTTGCTTGCCTTGTAGAAGCTGCTGCAGGATTTCCAAGATGACCAGATGTGCTGACCCAGAATGTTTTTGTTTAAAATACAGCACTGGTTAGGGAAACTGCAAATGTATTGAACTTGTCTGCTACTTCCATGTGCTTCGCACCAACAGGTTTTTCAGACTCACATCAGAAGAAAGAATTATCCTGATGGATCATCCTGTTTTGGGGCGAGACTAGCAGGGTTGGCCTCTGAGTGGGGCTTGCTCAGCCAGGGGGTCTGCCTTGCATGAGCCTGGAGCAGTGCCGGCAGGAAGGAGGCTTCTTCCTGCTCCTTGACTCCAGCTATTGTGGCCAAACTGGAACTTGGATCATCAAATGAAAATGGGCTTGCTGCTGAATGGGTGAGCCTTAGTCATCCCAAAAAATTGATGGGTGGCATAAGGACCTTTCTTTGCACACAGAGTCATGTTTCTCCTGGCTCACATTTAAACCTGAGGCATTTGTCCTCCTCAAAGCCTTGCCATGTAGTTGAAACTGGTGACACAGCAAGCTGTGCACTGCTGTCCTGCTTAGTTCAGCCTGTGTTCACTCTCCCAGATATTTCACCTGTAGTGTTCAGTGTGCATCCACTTCTGTTTGGCTTCATAAAGGCCCACAGTCACTTGAACCTCTGCACATGAACTGCTGGCTTCTGACTTTGCCTACATTTGGGTGCAGACAGGAAAAATTCTTGCTCTCTGGGAGTGCAAAGATAATTCATTAGCACTGCATGTGGTATGCAGCTACCCCTAAGATACAAGTCTCCTTGGTGCAGGTTGAAGTCATGCTCTGGGGTAACCACAGTCTTTATCATTGCAAGCAACAGGAGAAGCTGAATTTTCTTTCAGGTCAGCTGTCTCCTTCCAATTTTAATCCTAGTAGGAAGTTCCTAGCAGATGAGGACATGGAGTTTTCATCCTTGTGATGCTGATCTGCTTTGAGATGCCTTGAAGCATAATCAAAACTAAAGCAAAATCCTCCATGTCTAGTCACCTGGAACAAGCCAAGGGATGTGAGTAGCAACAGCCTGTAATGAACAGGCTCTGAGCTTTCAAAAAGCAATCCTGATCACCATGCATCTCTATAGAAACAAGAATTACTATCCCTAAATCCTTACTTGAGGAGAAAAGCTCTGGGTGTTTCATGGTCCAAGTGATGCCTTTCTGCTTATGTTTGGAGAGGAAAGCAAAGATCTGTCTCTATATCTGGGAGGAGCACAGCAGAGTTTAGTTATGCACCTGCCTGGTGCCCCTACAGTCAGCAGCATCTGTTTCAACATCTCTGCAGCAGGAGGGCAGCAAGTGGGACATGAACCATGGCCCATCCCAGGCTTTCCTGGAGGCCAGCAGTGTCAGTAACACAGTGACAATGGCTTTGAGCCACCTGGGTTAAAAATGTGTCACTTTCTACAGCTCCAGTGATCATCCATCTGCAGAAAGGGCTGTGCAAGCCTGGCTGGAGAGCAGCTCTGCTAAAGTAAGCTCAAACCCATCCCTACACAAATGAAGGCTTATGAGTGCTGTTTTTAAGAGGGGGAGGGAAGAGGCCCATCACCTAGGGAGGAACTGAGTGCAGAGAAACCTGCTTCACCCAGGAAATGCCTTGGACAGGCGGTAGCAATGTGTGTGTTTATGTGATGATGAGCAGGGATGGAGAGAATAGGAGCTGCTGCAAAGCGAGGGAGGACACTGTGGGTGGCTGCTGGCTTGGGGCAGAAGTGGGGGAGGATGGGATGGGCTGTTAGGTGTGATAGTGGGGAGCTGCTCTGCCAAAGGTCCTTTGTGGCTCCATGGTTTCATGTCTGAAGGGTTGGAAATGCTGCCAGGACATACCCTGGGACATGCATTGACCTCTGCAGCTCCCAACTTTTGGTCAGTGGAAGTTCACCTGGAGGAAAAGATGAGTGGGGCTTGACTGTGTCATGCTGTGCTGATGGCCACAGCATGAGCTGAAAGCCTGGGGTAGCAGGGTGGGGCAGTTTCAGTGCCAGGACTGGAGACAGACCAGCTGGGGAAGAGATTCCTTTATTCTCTGGTCCCACCATTCCCTATAATGGCTGAAACAGGAAGGATTGGGCTCAAAGCAAGAAGAGTAATCTTTTATTGTTGTTGTTTCAAATCAGACTTTTTCCTGTCAATGAAGAGCTTTTTCTCACACACCAAGTTATCAGCTCTGTGAGAGTTGTCTTGTACTTTTTCCACGTTAAAACAAACACTGCCAGCCTCATGCTTGGGTCAGAGACCTGTACATTGCCCACCAAAGACAGCAAAGACAGGACAAGAAGAGATGGAAGATAGCAGTGGCTGGTGGGCAAGGGAACACAGCCCGGAGGGGTGAACCTCCGCCCATCACAGCAGGCAGAGGCAGAACAAAGTCAAACACACTGTTCTGAGAGCCCTGAGGGGTGGGAAGACTGCATGGGGAGAGAAGCCACAAAGGAAGCATGCACTGAGCACTCGTTCCCTGCCAGAGCTGTAACCGCAAAGGGTTACCGTAGCAGCGACCATCAGCTTCATCTGATAAAAATAAGCAAGGAAGTCAAGTGTATGAGAGAGAGAGGATGTCAGAAGCCAAGCATGAAAATGTCACAGCAGCTTTACTTTCATTTTCAGTGCTTCCTTCTTTATTCTGCTCTCAGCCAGTTCAGGAGCCCAGGTATTTCCTGCCCTGTCTGTCCCGGAGTGTGTCCTGTGCCTCTCCCAAACATCCGCTGGCCCAGGGCTGCCCGTGGCCACACGCTGCGTGCACAGCGCCCTGCCAGAGATGCTGGGAGCCTCATGCACACAGCCTGCAGCTCTGCTGCAAGCTGCAGGAATGGAGCAGCAGCCAGAGCCTCGTCCAGCTACGGCCAGGCAGCTCCCCACCTCCTCCAGGGTCGCATCAGCTGGTGTCTTTGGCTCTGGACTGCAGAGGTGAGGATCAGCCCAAGGGGAAACACAGGAATATAATCCCAGTGTGGTCACTGCCACATAACAGCCTGCTGCTGCTGTTCTCCATGCAGAGAAGAGCTCAGCTGGGGTGAGGAGATGGCTCAGCTTTGCAGCTTTCTCCAGCTGTGCCAGGGCAGAGAAAAAGGGCGGCTGTATTACAGGGGTTTGAGCTCTTCCCCACAGGTTCTCTGCATCCAAAGGTACGAGCCAGGCAGGTTACAATCAGCTCAGCAAATATTTGTCAAGCACGAGCCTTCCTGAGCGGTGTTTGACAACTCTTTTCCATTGCAGTTGTTGCCAGCACAGTCAAGCCTGCTGTGGATACTGCCTGCGGGGGTGAGGACTGACCCCTGCTGCCAGGACTGTTGCAGCCACACTTCCCCTGTTTGGTGGCCGGGTGACAACGACCCCGGGTCCTACAGGGTGGAGGTGAACTGGCTGAGGGTGGGTGGTGGGGCAAGCAGCAGAGGTGGAGCTGCTTTCCATGTTCCCTCCAGTGGGAAAACCCTTCCCAATGCTCCAAGAGTGCTCTGTGTGTCTGTGCTTGTGGATTTGCCTCTCAGTCCCCTGCCCTCCCCTGCTCCAGTGCCTACAGCTTGCTTTACCCTCTGCTCAGCCTACTGAGTAATTGGCACATTCTCACATTGATTTGGTGGGTTTAAATCCAGTAATGGTCCAGCTGGAGGGATTCGGGATACCTTCACAAGAGGGGAAGACAGGAGCAGCTTTAGAGCAGGGTCTCATGCATAAACTTGCTCTGACAGTAGGACCAGGGGGAGGCTTTTCCAGGGCTCATCAGTCCCTGCCAGGCTCAGCTGATCGTGCTGGGGGTATTATCCCTTGCACCCAAGGACAAAGGGACTTTGTAGTGTGCAGTCTCATGACCTGTCTCTATCCTTGGAGCTCTCAGCTGAGCCAAAATGGGATTTGCCCAAATCTGCAGCACTCGGATGTGGATTCCCGGCTGGGTCTGCTGTGGGTGCCTGTGTGTGGAAGAGGGAAGAGCCTGTGGGCATTCATGTGGGGCAAGTGAGAGCTGTGCTGCATGCTGCTGTGCACCCCATTGGTGCTCTCAGATGGAATCCCGAGCTGTCCTGGCCCATTCCAGGGCCTTTCTCAGCTGCCTGTTTGCTGCAGCATGTTTCACAGACTGCCCCCTGTCCATGTGCTTCTTTCCATACAGAATCCTTTCTACTTCTTCTCAGTAGCAGCCCAAGCCATTTCTCCAGGGCTTCCTATCTCTGCCTCGCTTGATCTGAGCAACTAAACCTCTGTAACTATTCTTGACCTATGTAAAACAGGATTGGCCACAGAATGCATGAAGTACAATATTTAACTTAAGTGAGTATTTCATTCTTTATAGGGATTTGCTATCAGTGACTTTCCATACCTGTCTCTTCCAACAAACCTTAGACATTTGTCTACAGGGAAGGTTCCTGGTGTGATGCAGCCGCTGTCACTTTTGAGGAAACCTGATCAGAGGAGATCTCTAGAGTTGTCAGAAGAGATGGTTTATTTGGCTTTTACCCAGAGAGTCAGCAAAACTCCAGACTCTGGAAAAAAGGACCCCAAAACCTGCAGACCCTGTGATGCCACCTCCCACCCTGGCACTGGGCTAGTCATGCTAAGCTGCCTCCATCGTAATTAAAATTTGGGTGTTTAGTCTGAGGTAGTTGTTAGGTCTCCTCCTGTACTCTATGGAAGGAAGTAACCATCTCCAGGAGGTGAATCATTTTAACAGCCTGTCTGGAAAGAATATCCTCAGGCCAGCAAGAGGATGGAGATAACCATGTAGTTGATTAGAGGGGTGGAGCACCTCTCCTACAAGGAAAGGCTGAAAGAATGGGGATTGTTCAGTCTGGAAAAGAGAAGGCTTTGGGGTAACCTAATTGCAGCCTTCTGGTACCTGAAGGGAGCCCACGAAAAAGATGGAGAGGAACTATTTAAAAGGCCCTATAGTGACAGGACAGAGGGAATGGCTTCAAACTGAAAGATTGTAGGTTTAGATTAGATATTAGGAGAAATGCATTACTGTGGGGGTGGTGAGATACTGGCACAGGGTGCCCAGAGAAGTCGTGGATGCCCATCCCTGGAAGCATTCAAGGCCAAGTTGAATCAAGCTCTGAGCAACCTGGTTTAGTGGAAGATGTCCTTGTCCATGGCAGGGGGGTTGGAACTAGATGATCTTTAAGGTCCCCTCTAACCCAAACTGTTCTATGTTTTTATGAGTTTGCATGCCCAGCTTTCAAGCAGCTGAATCCAGGTGAGCTGAACCTCACCCCTAGTTTTTTTTGTGGGTTTGCCCCTTCACATGCCAATGCCCCCATTTCTATAGTGTAAAGAGATTTATGCATCCATGGCCAGTCATTCTGTGTGCGCCCAGTGGACTGAACTTGCTGGAAAATTCACATTTCTTAATAAATAACCCCAAACCAGAAGGACATCAGTCATGTGAAGTGACACGACAGGGTGGAAAAAAACCCAGTGGCAAATAGGAAGAATGAGGAAAACATGGCAAGACTGCAATGAAGACCATGGAGGTGGAAGGAGAGGTGGCAGGGACAAAGCATATGCAGATAGTTCACAAACGCTTCATGAGGTTCATCCCACCTGAGCTGAGGAAAACAGACCAAGAAGGTTAAATAGACTCCATGTCTTTTGTCTGCAGCCCAGCTGTTGGGCCTGATCCTGTTTGCTTCCTTGCTCCCACAGCAGAAACCTCTGGCTGTAGATGGGTCTTGCACAGGACCCCATCTTTCTGTGTGTGTCAGAGATTCACTGTAACAAATGGCAGACAAGCGCAATCTACTCACTGGGAATCACCTCAGTTTCTCAGGAAAAGTTATTTCCACTCTAATTTTTCATATTAAGATGTTGTGGACTTAAGTATTTCTCCTGAGCATTTTTCTGTTCCCACACGTGTAAGTCCAAGTACTGTTGGTGGTGGCTTGCCCATGCAGGTTGGCTGGACAGGAGTCTCCCCACAGATTTCAGGAGGATGCTGGTCTTTCAGACTCCTCTGCTGGGGTCTCACCACCAGTCCATCCCACCAGGGAAGAAAATACAGGGATTAGCAGCATGCTAGAGGGAATAGCTGCTTCCCCTGCCCCTCACAAAGCACAGGCTCCATAGCACCCTTGGAAACATTTCATAGAAAGGCAGAACACCCACCAGCAGTGGAAATCAGCAGCCTGCCACTCGTGCAGATGCAGCAGTATGTGACAGTGTATGGGTAGTAAAGCCAGCTGTGAGCAGCACAGATGAAAGGCGCCCTAAAAAACATGGTGGGAGAAGCACAATGATGAGGGGACAATATTTTCACTTTCCATCTGTCGATGCCTGCCTAGCAGTAACTAGAAGGAGAAGTGAGAAAATGATGCCTCTAAAGTTTTATTTCATGTCTTACCTGCTATTTACTGTGTTACATAAAGGCCCAGTCTAGAGCTACTTCAAGGATCAAATGCTTAACACAAAGATGCATGGAAGGGCTTCAGGTTTAGCACCTATTTTCTTCACTTGGCTGCCCTGGTCCTCTGGACAAAAGCAAGTCTTGGGAAATGACTGCCAAAGCTTTGCCTGTGACCAAAACACAGTGGAGGACTGGCAGGAGGACGAGTAACTAACAGGAGCCGATAACAAGTTGACTTTGCTAATTACTGTTTTTAAAGTCCAAAGTCATTGGAAAAAATGAGTAAAGTTAGATTTCGCACACTAACGACAAAAAGAAAGTGCAGTGGAATGTCTGAGTCACCACTCTGAGCACTCCTAATTATACAGAGATACAGTTTTCATACGCTGTGTTATATATTACAAATGTGTGCAGACGCTTGGAGCAGCCTGGTGTCTGTCATTATGCGCGTTGTTTACTAGAAGACTGGGCTGGGTGAGATGACCCAGTGGGCTGCAGTTAGAGGGGTGGGTTTCTTGTAGGTGATTTTATTTGTTTTACACAGAATTGGAGCAAAGTCTGAAAGCAGCAAACTGAAATAGCAGGTAACGATTTTCTTGCAAACGTGGGAGCTGGGTTTCTACCCACCCAGCTGCTTTGTGCAAGCACATACTCACATGCAATGTGCCTTTCACCCTGTGTCTGCACAGTGCCCAGCTAGAAACCTGCCACAATGCTGGGTCTCTTGGGAGTTACTCTAACACAGATAACACGTTTGCTCTGTTGTGTGTGTGTGCCAGCCTTGTGCTGGCAGCCTAAGGGGCATTTGGAAACCAACTCTGGTCCAAACTTCACAGTCCAAATTGAGATGATTGCACAGGGCAGGGCAGGGCTGGTCCCTGCTGATGGTGAGCCCTTAGTGAGGGGCAGTGGACCTGAGGAGATCTGTCTGGTGTCCTGGTGCGCCTGGATGGAGCAAGGCTAGACGTACATCTGCCTCTGCTATAGGATGCTGCTCTGGTAGCTCCAGGACCAAATCTGCCAGCCCTGGGTAGGAGCCTCAGGCACCCAAAGGCATCTCAGAAGGCAGAGAGTACCTATGCACAGGCGCACACATTCCTCCTCGGCCATCACATGGGCTTCCTGGGTAATCCCAGGGCAGCAAGCACGTGGGTCCTGTTATGGGACAAGCTTCCTACAGGGCACGTGGACCACGAGCTGCATAGCTAACACCAGTCTGCCCTGTGAGATGTAAAGATGCCCTTTCATCAAGTGACCTCCTGGGATGCTGGTCCCAAGGCTGTGGGCAGAGCTCAATTCCAAAGGCAGTACCAGCCCCTGGAATTGGGCGCACTGATAGTACTTTTCCTGGATTACCTTCGCACTCACGTGACTAAGCTTTCTCAACAAAGCAGGTAAGCAATTAAAGAGCTGAGGCCTCATTAAAAAAACCAACCACACCACAGGGCTTGTGACAGGTAGCTGGTGTCTCCAGAACAATTACCTGATAAGCATAAGGCTTTGGAAAAATCCAGCATGGAAAGGGTTAGGAGCTCAGTTGCATAATTCCTTTAATAAGTTGTTTTGTCATAAACCATATGATAAACAGGCAGGAGCGGGGGCAGGACAGGAAGGAGGAGGAGGAGGATGAGGAGGATGGAAGGCTCCTCATAGCCCCGTAGGCTGTGGAGGCTGTAGGTCGTTAACTGGTGGTGACTAATGCTGTTATCTATTTTTTTTATCCCTTTGAAGTGGTAATGTTTCATCTGTGGTTTGGCCTCTTTATCCTTTTGTTCAAAACAAGCCTTGTTTGCCTTTTCCTTCTTATCCCCCATTGTTCCCCTCCCCTGAGATGGGAGGCATGGGTGGGGAAGCTCACCAGCTCCCTGAGGGTGAGGATGTGCAGCCCCACACAGCAGACTGGAGGTGAGGGGGGAGAAAAGGTAATTTATGAGTTTTGGGCCCCAGGTTTGTATCCCCTCCAGAAGAGCTGGCATCCTCTGCAGCAAGGACCTCAACCCATCCAGCTTCACTGCCACCAACACTTCTCAAGCTAAGGAGCAGATGAGAGAGAGGTCACCCCTGCACTGCAATGAGGGTTTTTTTAATAATTTAACCATGAAAATAACTCCTGTTGGCTTTGTGTTAGCCCAGATTCCCAGGAAACACAGTGGTGAGGTCCCCGTGCCTCCTTATTCCCGGGACAGGGAGCAGCTGATCACCAGAGCCAGCTAATTGCTGCAGGAGCTGAAGACACAGGCAGTCGTTTGGTGGCCAAGCCCCACTGAATGTATTAGGTAAGCTGGTGTCCCAGGCTGCTTGGTTTAGTCCCCCAGGCCTGGCTTTCCACTGCACCAGGGTTTTTTTAGCACATTTATCATATTTTCCATCCTATGCTGGGGACAGTGCCTGCTTATCAGTGTCACCATTGCCCCAAGAGGGAGAGATGCCCTCTGGTACGATGCACCAGCAGGAGGGCTGGAAGTGCCTTGTCTGCTTTCCAGCAAAGTCCTGGGAGGGCAAAAGGGGCTGAGCAGCATTGCTGGGCAGAAATAGCATGTGCTGAGATGTGCCCTGCATGTTGGAGCACCTCAGCCTCTGGTGTTTGCACACATGTGGCTGCACATGTGGGTGTGGGTGCTCAGCTCCCTGTGAGACCAGGTTTTGCCCCTGGTGACAGCGCTGGGAGGGTGTGTGAGCACATGTGTGGGGTCACTGGGTCTTCTTCCTGCTCCCCAGGGTGTGCCAGGGTAAGGCAGGTCTGGTTTCTTTGGGGGAAAAATTCTAACTAGCTTGAATGGCATAAGAAATGACCTGAAACATAGAGCTGAAACACAGTAAAGCATGAAGAATACAATAGGAGCTTTCTGGTAATGGCAGCCTGGGGCGTTTTATGGTGGCAGGTCAGTGTCACGAGATGGACAAGGAGAGGGGGGCCCTCTCCCAGCTCATGTCTATTTTTTCGCTTTTGGAAAAGTGTTGTTTTTATATTTGACATCCAAACACTTTTGTCCCAGCTGCTAAACCGACTGAGTGTTTAACCCTTCTTTTTGAAGGGGTCAAGGAGGGGGCTGAACTGTGAGCCCAGATGCAAAGGTACAAATTTAGCCTCAGCATCACAGACTACACTGAAGGTGCCACAGCTCTTCCTGCTTCTGGAGGAATAATTAATCCCCTGAGGTGACTGCTGGCTGCTGCTTTGGGGAACCAGTTTGCAAATCAGGGACTAGAGCATTAAGGACCAGCTATTAGAGGTAGCTGAGGGTGCAGAAAGGGAGGAATAGCTAACTTAAAACAAGAATTTTAAGCTTGGGGCCAGAGTGGCTATGCTTGTGAGAACGGAATGGATGGGGATCTAACTTTTAAATAAGTGCCACCTCACCTCTCCCTCATGCCAGCCTCCCTCAGCCCCTCCCCAGTAATAGGCTCTTTACCACGATTCGGAAGGGGGAAAAAAAAGAATAAAAAGAGAACAGGGACATTCTTGAGATTCTTTCCGATGGAAAAAATGTCTCCACTTATCACTCAGTGTCAACAGCAGCAGACACCTGTGCTTAAACACCCAACAACACGGGCAAGCTGAAAGGTAACGTAAAGCCTCTGCTTCTACCTCCCCACGAGCACGCAAGCAGGACAAGGGATTCATCATCCCTGGAGGGGCTGTGGCCAGTGACTACAAAGCTGTGTGAAGGCAAGCTTTGAGGTGGCAAAGCTGGCAGCATCCCATGGCCAGGAAATGCCTGCAGCCGGCTCCTGGAGCCAGACTTTATCACGCGGTCCTTAATTAGACTGTCACCTACTTATCCCTCCCTCCTCCCCATCCTCCCTCACGCTCCTGCTTCATCACGTGCAACAGTAAAGCTGTGGCACTCACTGCTTTACCATCCGGCCAGCCCGTGTGGGAAGCTCATGAAGGACATCGATGGACATGGAACAGTGTCGTAGGTGGGCCCTGGGAAAGCTGGCACACAGTTTGGGGAAGCATGGAGTCTACACTCCTGGGTGAGGTGATGCTCTGCGAGTGACAGGGTTATTGGCTTTCCTGGTGCCACAGCAGGGCTCCTCTGGCTGCACACCATGTGCCACCCATTTTCACCTGCTGGGAATGCCAGGCCCTTCAGGTACTGCTACTTTTGGGGATTTCTTGATCAACCTATCAAAGTTTCTGCTCTTCCCACTGCCTTGTCCATCTCCTCACTGATAACCAGCACCCAGACTTTCCCCCATTCCCTTCCCACCTTTCTTCAAGTTCTTGTCCATGGAAAATTGTTGTCCTGAGTTTTGCAGTTTCTCAGTGTTTCTCTTTGCTGTGATACTTTCTAACACATTCTGCTGTAAACATGGCCATGGTTTCTTGACAACTATCTATGTTTTGTTAACTGTCTCTGTTGTTTATCATTCCATTCTACTAGGCGGAGAAATATGATAGATAGATGCTTTGACCAATGGAATGGAGAGGTAGTGATTTCTACCTCCAATCCATGGTGATTTGTAAAAACATATAAATAAAGGTCAGCGGGTTCTGCCCTCTCTCTCTTTTTGCCCTCTCCTTTGCTCTCTCTGTGTGGTCTTTCATTTGGCTCTCCTTTTGGCTCCTCGGCCTAGTCGGCCTGATCTGTGCTACAGGAAAATGTCACCATTTTGGGAAAGAGGACCTCCAAACATTACAGCAGCCTTGTGCATTATGGGTCCTATGCAATGCCAAGCTGTTGGTAGGAAGCCACTACAACCTGACAGTCTGGTCAGGGGAACACCTGCTTCCCATCCCTCAGTCCTCACCCATTTCCTGTGTGATGTTGAGCAAACTGCTGATTTTTCACATTGATTTCTTAATTAATGCTAACATTGCAGCTTGGTTTCTACCTGTGAAGAATGGAAATAATGATGATGATGATAATAATAATAATAATAATACTAATAATGAAGCCCATTCATAGAACGTGCAGAAACACCCTGCACGTGAACACATAGAGATGGTCAATGATTAGTGAACATATAATCATAGAATGGTTTGGGTCAGAAGAGGCCTTTAAAGGTCATCTGTCCAATCCCCTGCAATGAACATACATCACCAGACATCACTGCACACGTATCCATCATATTTCTTTCCTTATTTCTATTGCTGCCACTTTCCTCTTGGCTTGGTCCATGATGATGCTATTGAGATGTTTCCTAAATAGAAAAAATTATCTCTTGCAATCAGTAGGATTTAATTTATCCTGCTAGGAAGATGCATCTTGGTTAAGGTCCATGCATCCCACAGCATCTGAGCCACCAGAATGGAACATTGGCTCACACCTGCCTCCAAGACCTGGTACATGCTTGCTGATGCTTGTTAGCTGAAGTGCTTGGATTTGGTGTTTGGTTCTTTCCCAGGTTTAACTGTTTAACTGTTTAATCCCATATTCTTTTGCTAATAGAGATAAAAACAGTGAGAGTTATATTAGCATTATTTTATCAATGGGAGAAGTGACTTTTTTCTCCTGTTATCTAGTGTTTTTCCCCAAATCCAGCCACTAAGCAGCATCCGCTAAGCACTGCATAATTCAGCATCATTTGGTGCCTGTAATTCTACAATTACTCTTCAAGGCTCATTTGCTTCAAGGTCTTCAGGCTGTAAAGTTATGGGAGTGTGGTTAGTTGATTTTCAGGAATGTCTACTCTCTGGCAGGGGCTGGAGAAGGAAAGAACCGAAAAGAAATGCATGCAAATTCAATGACATAGCAGGAACTTTAGAGGCATTTCAACACAGCAATACCCACAGGCAAAGGAATTGTAATTGTGCAGGGGAAATACAGCCTAGGCCTTGACAACTCCTACGATTTTATCAGGAGTCTGGTAATTTCCAGAGTGTCCTTAAAAGCCCAGCTGCTGGAGTCATCTCATTGTTAGGGAGTCTCAGCTTCCTTTTAAATGAAAAGGAGCATTTCCAGTCCTTTTTTTTTTTTTTTTTTTGCCCCCAGAGAAAACCTTTAGAAAGGAAAGTAAAGTAAGCTGAAGGTTCAGACATGGAAGGAAAAGAGAACCCAGGTCATACCAAAACTAAGCAGAAAATTAATGCAAAGATCCACGATCAAAGCTATGCTTATTCAGTGGGGTTTTTTTGGTTTTGGAAAAACTCAATGCCAAAACAAAACCTATCACCATTTTTATCTGAACATCTGATTTGCAATCACTTGTGCTTGGCTATCTCAGCCTTCAGTCCTTGCTTGGAAAAGCCTTTGGTCGCTCCAGGGTGGGGCAGGAGGAGATGTTGAGGCTCTACCCTTGCTCTTTTTCCTCTCCTAATTTTCACCTGTGACCTGCAGTTCTCCAGCTCTTGCGGCCCTAGAAGTGTTTGCTGGGAACCTGGGCCCTTAATGGGATGAGTGCCAAGAAGTATAGGCTCCAGGAGCAGCTAAAGTCTCCACATGGACATGGTGGTGGAGACGAAAGGGAAGGAGAAAGCAGAAGGCGAGGAGAGGAGTTTGCCTTGACCAGAGGACATCCCCTGCCTTTCCAGGGAGGATCGTTATACAGACTTGAGGTGGGATGGATTCCCAAATGGAAAGCAAAAATGCTATCTGTGCTTTTTTAAACAATGCACTTTTCCCTCAGAAAATGGCTTTTTCTTAAAGGCTGTGAGCTTCTACAGCACCTTTCAGTAGTACCGTAAGTCTGTCCCCTCGTTCCTCAGAGCGGTCACTCGAGCAAGGTTGGAGATAAATACAGTCAGAGATGGGGAAACTTAATGTTTTTAGAGGCTTCACTTAGTACTAGACCAACATCCAGGGGTTTCAGCACCTATTTTGAGTGGTTTTGGACTTAACTGGGCCTCCTGGCTCCTGGAGGCAAAAACTGAGCTCAGTCACATCATGTGTTCTGGTTTCAGCAAGCCCGTGGCAATGCAAGCACAGTGCCAATTGCCTCCTGCCCTCTGGAACAGCCCTCTGGCTACCCAAGACACTTTCCCAGATGGTGACTCTAATCTTGTCCCAGCGAGCTGTTGGCTCTCACAGAGGAAATGCATGTACAGTGCTCTCCCCATAGCTTTGCTGTTGGTCTAAAATCCAAATCCCAAACTTCCAGAATGGGTTTTGGTATTTTTTGTGTGAGTTCTGCAGGACATTTATGGAGGTGCAGCCAGGATATAAGAAACTGTTCTACGTGAAAAGCAGGTAGTGCAGTCTGAGCCCTTTCCTGCAGTGCCCTTGTGCCAGCAGTGAGGGCTGCGTGGGAAGGACTCCTGCACACTTGGTGCAGCACTGAGCTCTGATCCCCTTTGCTCTTCATATTCCCATCAAGTCCCTCTCTCTGTCTCACTGCCTGTGCGATTCTGCCAAAGGTTTGGGTTCATAATGCTGCCAAAATGTCTTGCTGAAACCTAAGAGTGAAAATATTTCTGTTTCTGAAAGGTCCCACATTGCTGCTGACAAGGAGTGAACTCTTTCTTTCCATAGACAAAACCCTAAATGTCTGTTCTGGCTCTAGCAGACATTAACTTCAGCCTAAGGAAAACAGCAACAAATCAGGAAAGCCAAGTTTCCTGCAGAAAGCCCAGTGTTTGGCCGGCTGGTAACTGAGTGCTAATTCCAGGAATAAAACAGCTGCTATCCTTGCACATAGGCAGTTGTCTTGGAATTTAAAGAGGAAATAAAATGGGGAAGGGAAACAATGACAAAAAATTCTTAAAACATCATGTATAAAACCATGCCAAATGTATAAAGCGGCAGAAGTTCTCATTCAATGAATTGCTTGATAGGTCAGCAAATATTGCAGGTGAAATTCTGGGTCTTCTGAAGTGACTGTCAGAACTGGAGGCTGGATTTGTCTCACAGACCAGGCTGTGCATGTGTACCTCATTTTGCCTAAAAGGATTACAATCTGTTTTCATGCTGTTCATGGGAAATGCTGAGTCCCAATCCATGGAAAAACAGACACTGAGATGCAACCTGCATCAAGTCAACATGGTCCCTCAAGTACAGATTCAGAGAGGCTTCAAAATCTACGAAAAAGTAGTGACCAAACAATTTCCACTGCTGATTGAGTTGAAACAGAACCTTTTACCTAGGTGGGAACTTGCACAACCCCCATCACTTTATCATCTTGGTGCTTCATGCTCTTTATTGCATTCATTCTTGTGTGGCACCAGGAGGTGCAAGTCTCACCTAGCACAGGTGAAGAATATAAGCAGAGAGATTTATTGAAGTCTCTTAACCTAGCTGTCTTGCCTATAAAAGGCCTTTGTCTTCAGCTGTGGCTTATTACTGATGCAGGATCTTTTTCTGGTGTACCTCTCTTTTGTCTCTGCCCCTTCCTCCCATCAAGAGCAAAATGGCTTCCTCTGTATTTAGTAGAGGTGCTGTGCAACACTGAAGAGCAACATCTTGAGGTGAGTCCCCAAATAGCTTTTATTCATGCTGTGCTGCTTCTTACTGAGGGCTCCTGTGTTCACAGGAGCTATTTCTAGTTTCTATTTGTCACATCTGCTTTACCTTCCTGTCTTGTATTCCCCTTTACTCCCTAAATTCCCGCTCTCATTTTCTCCTCCCTCCTGATTCTGCTTTGCTGTCCATCCCCCTTCCTGTGTGTGGCCTGGGTAGGGTGGGGTCTGCTGCCTCTTCCTGGAGCACCTCAGGGCCCTGCTGACGTCCCCTCCCTTTGTAGTAGGCTCCTCTCCCTGCCCATGCAGAAGGTACTGGGCCTCTTTGTGGCATGACATTGATCTGTGTGCATCAGGAAACAGAATGGCTCTGGAGGAGGGATGGCTTTGGACCAACTGAGAGGCTGGCATCACTGAAAAGCCTTTAAAGCTCCTGTCATTGGGTCTCCAAGGACTTTGGAGTGTGTTTATAGATGCAATCTTATAGATTGCCAGAGGGGAAAAAAATATTCCCCTGTCCTTTTTGCCTTTCTACTATCAGAAGACACCTGGGGAGGGAAAAGCTGTGCTCCCAGCATCTGACTGCCTTCTCTGTGCTGCTCCATGGCAGGAGGTGGGAAATCACTGACATCACTGTGCTGTTTGCTTTGCCTCCCTGCAAAATGCCACTGCTGGCAGGGAGCCATGGCTGGGGCAGCCTGCTGAGGTGCTTTGCTCTCTCTTCCTCTCTTCCCAGCAGCCTCTTGACTTCATGGGAACAATGGGATGATGTGACTGGAGCCTTATAAATACTAACTCCCCTTTGAGGCTGTCACACCAAACAGGAAGCATAAATGGCCCCAGAATAGAAATTCAGTCCTTGCTCAGCTGCTCAGCAAAGGCTGCTGCCAGGGAATGCTGCCTGCCAGACCCCTCCTCATGTGGCCACACTGTGTTCCCCAGGCCCAGTGCTTTGGTTGGACCATGGTCACCAGGAGGTCATATCCTACCTGGAACTGGCAGGAAGGTGGATTTTGGGATATGCCTTGCCCTGGCAGGGCTGGGCCTGGCAAGTGATGTTTCCTGCAAGGATGGAGATATATCGGGAGGGTGGCAGGAGCCTTGGGAAGGTGTACATAAGGAGATGACCCTGGTTTTGAGGTCAGATCACAGGGGAGGCTATGCTGTGCCTGTTCTTGTTACCCCTGCTCTGAGGTAGGCTGCTTGTTGCCAGAATTGCAAATATCCCATTGACCTGCTAATAACTTACCCTCTCCAAACTCATTTTCCCTTTTGCACCAAACAGCAGGGCATTAGCACATGAACTTGCAGTTGCTACTGGGATGTTGTTCCTTCTCTAACACATTTGCTGGGACATCTGTTGAAATCAATAGACCATTAGGAAGTACCCTGTAAGGGTGTTGATCCAAGTGAGGATGCATACCAGGTGGAGAGACTGGATGTGTCAGCCAGATTGCAGGACCTCTACTACAGCAAAACTTTCATGCCTGCTTGCTTTAAACTGCCCTGAGCATCCGAGTAATCCCCTTGCTCCCTCTGTTCGTCCTTCATACTTGGTGTGTTTTCAGCTCCTGAGAGTGGGCATGCAGCATTTAAATGAGGCTCCAGTAACTGAGACCTGCTGCTCCTTCCTCTGCAGTCCAGGAGTCATGTAACAGTGCTGGATTTTGGATGTCAGAAGATTAATTTGCGCTGGGCACGTGCTGCTGTGCGTCAGTGGTGCTGAGCAGGAAGGGAAATGTGGTGGTGCAGCATGGTATCACGTGGTGTTGAGGACAGCAATAGCCTTCCTAGGAAAATCCTGTTGTCGCCCATGCTTTGACTGGCTTCCTGTACGAATGAGGATCATGGATCTCTACCTATTAGACTGAGCTCTTTGCAGCAAGTGCCATCTCCCAGTCTTTGTGCTGTAGTAAATATCTTTATGCTGGAAGTGAGGTATTACCTGCAGCACTGGCTGCTGGTATAAAAGCAGGAACCATATTGTGGCCAGAGCGAAATCTTTGGTGTTGGCTTTATTAGGAAGTGTTTGGGCTGGGAAGGGGCTCAGTAGAGGAGCTTAGAAAACACAACTGCAAGGGAGGTGTCCCAGTGTGCTTTGGATGAGTTCCTGCCTGGGTGAAGAGGGATGCAGTGATGATTTCCTGGAGGACACAGGCTGACTTCCTAGCTCAGGGACCCATCAAACCTCAACATTTCCCTGAAGACTGATGCACATCCAGGCTCTGGGCATGTTAATGAACTATGGAGTTGTAGTCATGTCCTTACCTGACAACATGACACATTATGCCTCTACCCAAATAGAGTCTATCAATCAGTGTCTGAAATTCTTTAGGCTTTTCCAGGTTGGGACAAGAGTTCAGAGAGCTGGGCACAGACAAATGTGATCCTCCCTTTGTGCTATTGACATGATTTAGCTGGTATTTCCTGGAGTTTGTCCTGAGCTAAATGTAAGTAAAAATGGGAAATTTCACATGGAGGAAGAAACTAGCTTTGGTAAGCCCCAGCCTGGCATCTTGGATGCTTTGAGGCAGCCCTTTGAAGGGGCTTTCTTTGACAATGGGGGCATCCTGACCTGACTTGATTACAACAGACAAAACTTTGCTTTACTTCCCTGACCATCTTCCATGCTTTTGTCTCATTTTCACTGCTATTCTTTAACCTCAGCCTTGCCACTCTCCAAAAAGTACAGTAGTGATGATAACATGCTGCTTTCATCTGCAAATCCTGCTGGTATCTCTTGGTGGAAACACCCATAAGATACTACTCTGCTGCTGGTAGGGGAAGGATGTAAGGCCACTCCTCAAATCCTCTGTTAAGTTTTTGGGCCCCTCACCCCAAGAAAGACATTGAAGTGTTGGACTGTGTCCAGGTAACCAGCAATAGGACAGGAGAAAATGGCTTCAATTTGCACCAGAGGAGGTTTAGATTGGAGATTAGGGAAAACTTCTTCCCCAAAAGGTTTGTCAAGCTGTGTACAGGCTGCCCAGGAAAGTGGTCAGTCACCATCCCTGGAGGCATTTAAAAGATATGTAGCTGTGGCATTAGGGACATGGCTTAGTGGTGTATTTGGCAGTGCTGGGTTAATGGTTGCACTAGATCATCTTAAAGGTCTTTTCCAACCTAAAAGATTCTATGATTTTCTGCTTTGGCACTCAGGACCTGCCAGGCTTCTCTTGCATATGTAGGTAGTCAGGAGGGTTGCCAAGCTTGCAGTTTTAAGACAAGAGCAAGGCTTTCTGACATTTCCAATAACCATCTCTGATCATTATTTTAACTGGGGGAGAAGGAGTTGGATGTGTAACTTGTGTAAGACTGAAGGCATGTCTGGTTTCTAGCAAGTGGTTTGTACTATAGTGACCCTCTGGGAGTTAGGCTGAGATAAAAGAACACATCACTGCATCTTCCCAAGGCTCTGTCTGAAGTTTCCAAGTCACAACACTACTTATTCTCAGCTTCATGCCCCAGTGCTACCAATAATTCATGTTTCCAGCTTCTATCATGTACGAGGTTAAACATGATGTCTCCTGAAATGCTGAGTGTCTTCTTCCCTACACCTCAAGGTGATGGGCTAGGACCAGACATGCTGAGAAGGAAATAAAAAAATAAAACCACTTGAAGATGAGAAAATGTGTTTTCACACTCTGTTTGCAAGCTGAGATTGAAGGAGGAAAAGTGCAGGGACTGAGCTCCTATGTGGCAGCTGGGAACTGCATGGCTCAGGAGGCTGGGTAATGGGCTATGAAAGTCCTTCACCTCTGGGTTCACAGTGTTCATCCAGGCCAGCCATGGGGGAATATTGTTGCTCTGGCAGACCTGCTCAGTGGTTTCTGTCAAATTAAAAGGACTTGATTCCACTCTGAGAAGCTCTATTCCTGCTGCAGCAAGTTCTCAGGGAACCAAGAGCTGGTTTTTGCAAGACTGTTGTTGCCCCATTGGAAATTACTAGGCTGCAGTTAGACCAGCTGGTACAGGTGTGCACTTGTCACTTGGGCACACAAATGTCTTCTCACCTGCTTGGTACCAGGTGAGAAAAATGTGTGTGTTCAGCTCAAAAGAACCGAAGAGATGGGCTGGATATCAAAATGCAGTAGCTGCCTGGACTGGCAAGACCAGAAGTAAATGAGAGTGCATTACCCTGGGCAGATCAATCTTTGGTGGTGGTAGCTGGGGACCTGGAGACCCATCCAAGATTACAACCAACTTCCTGACTGTCCCTTCCTGGGAAAAGGGTGGCTTCACATGTAGATGCAAGCCATTACGCACTTGTTATCAATATCTTATCAAAATGTGGCTGTGCCAGACCCTGGAGAAATTTGCATTCGAGGTTAGAGAATTTCTGGCTGAAGGACCAGTGCTATGAAATCCAGGAAGGGATAAGTATAAAAAGCACTTGCCATTCAGGAGAGCATTGGGGAGGGCTGGGGAGGTGGCATATGCTTTTGGTGACTTTGCAGGCATCAACAGTCACAAAGTGTAAACTTCCCAAGTCAGGCGGCACTCGGCTGGAGGTGGTGGAAATGCTAAAAGGCTGGTGCAAACTGTGACTGCCTCAGCGGCTCTGGGCAAGGAGTGAAATAATTGGCTTGACCTCGGGATAGGTGTCAGACAGGCTTGAACACTGGCTTGTTTCAAGAGACAGCAGAAAAAACTGTTCAAAACAACCAGTGATGGAAAACCTACAGGAGGGAGCTTTGGAGCCCTCAGAAAATGGGAGAGCAGTTAACTGTGTGCTTCACTGCTGAAACTGGACTAAACAGAGCTTTTGCAGGAAGACGGATGAAAACTTTTAAGACAAAGGTTCAGGAAGAAGAGGAATTAGATCCAGATCTTCATTTTCCTGTGCAGATCTTGAGAGACTGCAGTGCTTTACCCATCCTATGTGTTTTAGGCACCCTGACAAGGAACTTTAGGCATTGCCTGAAAATCTGGCATGGAGCTGGGTGCTTCATCCTGCTCTAGCTAAACTCCCCTGCTTTTAGAACATGTCACCATGCTACAATGTACTGTAAAATTAAACTGGTGGTGCCTTCAGGATGCTTGCACTGTGTGTGAGACAGGCATGGGAAAAGCCTGGCATTCAGAAACTTGCTGAACTGGGAAGATAAAAGGTGGCAAAGCATCAAGCCCATGCAAAGCATGGCTATAGCCTGGATTCACAGTACTACCAGTGGCAATGGATGTTGGGGCGTGTGAGTTAATGGATAAAGGGCTGTAGCCAGGGTGAGATATTGGGGCTGGCAGCTGCTGAGCAGGACACCCTGGCAATGCTGTGACCTGGCTGAGGGGCCTGGGACACACAGGGATGGTAAAGGATTTGAGGAGATGGCTGTTCACTGAATTCTGTGGGGGTGTGTGCTGCTGGTGGTGCCAATACTCGGCTGTGGTGCACAGGATAAGGCAGGAAAGAAGGGAAGGGATGCCCGACCCAGTGTGTGGGTGCAGGCAGCAGTCGCATCGCTGATGCCGGGGTTGGGAGGGCTGTGAGCCGATGTCATGGGCTGAAATCCTTCTGCCAGCGATCAGAGGAAGGGCCGGGGCCCTTAAGTTTGCCTTAACATCTGATGCCAGCTCCCCAGAGCTCCTTGGGGCCTTCTGAGCCTATGCATCGCATTATTGCAGTGACCTTTCTCGGATTGCTTTGGGCTCGGTGTCTGCACAGTCTACCCCTGTCTATATTGAAGATAGGATTACTTCTACTTTTTACCTCAAGAGGCAAACTGAAATTCACAAAGCAGGATTTAAGCCGTTAAGGCATTCCTATTAATTAGTCTCCTGAAAGTAGAAAAGACAGAGAGGTAAAATGCAAAGCCCCTCATCTCTGGGGTGGGCTGTGCTGGAGTCGTTGGGGGCTTTTCTGTTTGTTCTGTTTCTGAGGTAAGTATGCTCACTAATGTCCCGTGGGGGAGAGCAGGGTTTAGCAAACAAAGCCCTGTGAAAAGGGAGAGCCAGAAATAGAAAGGCTGTGAATATAGAAGCCCCAGGCAGTGTCTTCCTCTGCCTGGAAGAAGCTTTCCTTATTACAAAAGCCACCCTCTGACTGGATCTCTGATAGCCCCAAGCAGTCAGGGAAAACAACGCCGCCAGAGAGGCTTTTTATTTTTTTTGAGGCACCTTAAAGACATATCCATAAAAGAAGCAGCAGGAGGGAAGGTGGGAAAGGGAGGAGGAAGAGGGAAACAAAGGGAAGTTGTAGCCTTTCGCTGTCTGAAAACAGTCTCACATTAACCCTTCAACAGTGCTTTGGGCATCCTCAGGTCCTGAAAATGTGCTAACTAATCCACAAACTTGTATAAAGGTGAAAACTTTTGGCCCAATTTGGACCATGGTTTGTGAAGAAATGCTCTGCTTGTGGTTGATTCAGTGGTAAAGAGAAGTGTTGGGGCCACGGAAGCAGTTCCTGAAACATAACTTTGAATGGCTGAAAGACAGTAAATCACTGGGAAGGAAGCCTCTGGGAGAACTGGCAGAATAAAGGTATTATTTCACATGCCCATGTTAAGGGTTTGGACATGAAGTGCTCTCTGGAGAGTGTGACAAGCATTAAAGGGTTAAAAAGGATCACAGGCAGACGGAATTCTGGCCCTTACAAAATGATGCTCCAATGTACTTAAGTGGTTCCCACAGAAGACAACTTTCTGTAATGTTCCTCTGTTAATTCACATCTCTGGTATTTTTAAAGAAATGTTTTGTATTTGGAGGGAGCAATGGAAATTCACAGAAAACATGAAAACATGAAAAAGCTCAAACTGATTTCCAGGAAATTTGCTAGTAACAGGTTTTGATTTTGTGGGTAGCAGTAGTCAGACACAGTATGAAGGTACTTTGTAACATCCCTGTACCTTCTCTGTTAATACCGCTCTGATAAATGATGTCTTAAAAGGATTGTTATGTCTCTTTAAAGAGTTGCAGTTGTGCTTTTTGTGTCCCAACTGGCTTCAGAGGGACTGCCCCACACCAGCAGCAATAACTGCTGTTCCCAGGAGAAGGGTTTGCAGGGATCCACTTTGAAACTGCAAGCTCCAAACACAAGTCTTCTGCTTCCAGTGTCCCCCCCCTTAACTCTTGTGGACCTGCTGTATCTGAGGCAGAAGCTGTGGTGGTGTCTTCATTCCTTTTGTGTACATCTCCAGTGGGGAATACTGTATTTGAGAAGAAGCAGGTGTGGGGCAAACAAACCAAGCAGAAAGAAATCCTGCAGAAAGCTCGGAGGGGATCTGAATTTCGTTCCTTGTGGGCAAGTGGCTCGCTCCATAGGTTTGATTCACTGATGTTATATTTCTTGTTGATGATTTCCAACAGGAAGTCACTGGGTAATTCAAGACCTGAAATAAGGGACATCTGAAAGGCATGGGAACACACAACTGTCTGTTGGGGATCCATATATGTTGGTAACCTGAATTACTTGCCCCTAAATCATATCAGAAATGTGTATGGCAGCTAAACACAGTCAGAGCTTCTCAGGGTGATGAGGCTGTTGAGGAAGGGTTAAGTAGAAACAATGGGATAAACTGGGCGAAGGGAAACGTAGGTTGAATACCAGGAAAACATTTCTTCACACTAAGGTCACTTGGGCTAAGAGAGAGGGAAGTGGCAGCTCAGCCAGCTGCCTTCTCCAGGCGCAGGGTGGCTGTGGGGTTGGGGATGCTGGGAGAAAAGGGATTGGGTTCTGCAGAGACGCTGCCTGGCAGTGTTTTCTGCAGAACCCGATTCTTCAGATCCCACTGGATGCTCACGAGTGGCTGGAAAGGGGAAACGTCCTAATGCTTCTGTGCCACTTGAGGGTTTTTACTTTGGCCCAGCAGCAGGGATGGGATCTGAAATAAGTAAGAAGGAAAAACAGGGTTTAAGTAAGGAAAAGGAGTGGCCTTAAAAGAATTAATTGGAAACCTTTATTGGAATAGGCAACAATCACTGCCCAGAAATATCTGCCAAGAGAAGAGTGAAAAGGACACCTTTGGTCAGGCTGATTAGGGATCCCTGAGAGTAGCTAGGGGTGAGGCTCAGGCTTGGTACTGCAGAGGTGCTATTATGGCAATTTGGACTGCAACAATTCCCTGTACCCCCTGTCCTGGTCAGGTCAGCACATCTGGAGAAAATCCTGCCTCTGCAGCTGGGTTTTCTGCCAAGCTGGAAGTAAAACATGTTGGTCTAAATGATACGCAGTAATGTGGATGTGTGCAGGTAAACTGTTGTGTGCAGGTATGAAGGAGTCTCTCTGCCTGAGGAGAAAGCAGATGCAGACATAAAATACAAAGGATAAATATGGAATCACGGAAGAATTATTTTTTTCATTTAGCTTTTGGGAATATTCAGCCCTTTATGCTGAAGACAGTTTACAGTATATGAGTAACAGGAAATGAGGCTCCAATGAGACAATGAAATATTCCCTTGCTTTTCTGTATAGTACCTTGCTACAAAAAAACCCCAAAAAACCAAACACCCCCCCCCATCTTTGGAAAACTGATTTTCCTTTTGTTCCTAAAGATTATTAAGGATATTTTTGGATCAAGCATTTCGTTGTCCTTTGAGGGTTGTCTGAGTGGAAGTGGACTTCGTATGTCAAAGCTTCACTCCACCTTCTGAAAGGCTGCTGTCACAGCACAGAAAAGAGATGGGACACTAAAATTAATTCTGCAATAATTCACCTGCCAGTCAGCCAGCTCAGCTGTGTCCCTAGTGTAAGTGGCACCCCAGTTACTACAAATCCTCTTTAATTCTTCTGAATTTTTAGTTGCTAAAACAGATGTCATCTGAAGCTGCAACAGAAGAGAACACAAACACTACCATTCATTACTTAAAGAGATTACTTGGGAGAACTGCTCAAGGTGTATTTGTACGCCTCGGCAGTGTGAATGAGGCCACTGAACTATTACCATTACCAAGAGAACTGTAACCAGGAAACTTCAGAAAACCATCAAATTATTTCAGTCCTTCTCTGAAGTCCTCAGAGGAGGAGGCCAGATGGGGAAGGAATTTATCATGGAATCTGAAGATATTGGCATCTGGTTTCCTTCTGGCCTGGGGACAAAACGCCTGAGTATTTGAAGGCTACTTTGCTGCATGGAATTATATGGTGGAGACTTGGTCTCATCCCACTCCATGGTCTAATTGGCCTCTTTGAATTCAGCTTAGGTAAAGATGTTGCTGCCTGCAAAGGTGTTGGGGGGAACTCAAGCCTCCTCCCTCCCTGCAGAGTCAGGCAGGAGAACTGTCTGGGGCTGTTCACTCCCAGGATTACTTGAGGCATCATTTCCACACTGTGTGGGGGACATGGTTGTTCAGTCACTCCTTGGCTTGGCCTTTCCAGGCTCTTTGGAACTGTAGCGTCAACACCTGAGTCGTCCCAGCTGGTGGTGGGGCAGCTCCTGGTGACACTGACTGCTGGCCATGGGTGACAAGCATGCCTTTTCTTAAAGACCCCTCACTGGCACCGAGAAATACAAAGTGGGTGCCACTGGCAGGCCAAAATGTGACACTTCCATGTGGATATGCTGGCACTGCTGCAAGACTCCTATGGGAGTGTGAGTCAGGAACAACAAAACTAATAGTAGAAGGGATTACACTGCCTGGGGAAGCATTAGGGCAGATGTAGGTTTCACATTTTCTGCCACTAGTGACACCAGGGCAATGATGTGAGTTGCGAGGCATTGGGTAGAGTCTGCCCAACCTGCCAGAGCCTCTTGTCTCCCCAGGACTCCCTCAAGAACCCACTGTGACTTCAGGCAGTGACTGAAAAGAAGTGTTGGAGTTAATGAACAGGAGAAAATCAAGGTGGTGAGGGATACCTGTCATCTTAGCTGGTGGCAGAGTGTGGATAAATTATGGTGGGGTGAAACCATCACGATAGTTTGGGGTGGCTCTGGCTGAAGCCACTGCTGGGGCAGCCACGGGGAGCAGGCAGTGTTTGGCTGGGTGCTGCACTACCTGAGCATTGCCATGCTTCCTTTCTGGAAACCCTTCCTGTGCTTGAAGGTCCTCTCTACCTTCCTTGTTTTTACTTTTCCACATTACAGTAATTCTGCCTGGGTGAGATGGAACTTGTTTTGCTTTTAGCAGCAGAGGAAATCCAGCAAACACCATTGAAATTGGGATGAAATATCTTGTTCTGTAAGACTGAGTGGGTGGCTGTGAGACACTTGGCTGCCTGGAGATGCTTCAGAAGAATAAACAGGGGTAGGAAGTCCCTACCCAAACAGAACTCAGAGCAGAGATCCATACTGTGGTTGTAAGATAAGTGAGTACAGAAAAACTGGTTTGATATCGCACAAAGTTTAAAGCTTTGGCTTCATCCTTGTGGAAGACCTTTGTGGGGAGAGGGAGCACTAGGAAAGAGACATGAACCAAATATCCAACAGGATATGAAGTTCTCATACCCCATGAGACCAGCTAACTGGTGGAAACAATCTCCAGTGCCCTGTCAACTGGGGAAAGCAGCCCACTGCAGCAGGAATAGTAGAGACTGTGAGATTTGCAAAGGAATGGCACCATTTTATTTTATTTCTCTTTCCTTTATAAATCAAAGCTAAATTATTCCATCCTCCTCAAACCACCAGACTGAAGTTCCAGTCTAGCTTGCACCCACAAAACCACACTGACTTAAGTGTGTGAGCTGAATCCAGCCTTTGGCCCTAATCCCCACAGAAGTCGAGACACCTCACTTCTGGGTTTGGACAGATCCTGTGGATGTACACTCACAGTGCAGCCCTGGAAACTGGGGGAGAAGTTTTTTGTTTGGTTTCTGGTATCTACTTTCCCAACAAGCTGGTGCATGGAGAGCTTAGTGCCTGCAGCAGAGTGAGCACAGGCTCTTGTGTCTGGCTGGGAGCAGCCCTGAGTTTCCTGCATGGTGTGGTGAAGGGGCCCAGCTAAAAGTATCCTGTGGCCCTGACAACAGGGAATTAACTGGAGGAGCCAAGTGGCAGTGGCCTCTCTGCAACATTTTCTGCTACCATAAAGATCAGAAAGCTGTGATGCTTTATCCACTTCTTGGTGTGGTAGGTGGTGTTGAGCAAGGAAAGCTGAATTCAGGCAAAGGATTGTATTCAGGCATCTGGGGAAGAGGTTTTGGGAATCACAGTTTATAACTGATAAAACTGAGATTTTGTTGACCTGATTTTTTTCCAAGTTATGGAGCACATGTGGCCCCTGTGTGACTGCACTGGTAGCATGGGCATTTGCCACCCTGAAGATCGGGTCATGGATGTGTTGGGCTAGGAGCTTGGACATACAGGAACCCACCCTGACAACGTTGCCACGACAGGTCAAAGCATAAAACTAGAGAAGGAAGGAACATCAACTATTTTTAATCTTGTTCTCTGTTTTGGGTTTTTGGCCTTTGAAAGAATCTGTGAAACTTTGAGAATGAGGGAGTCAGGACCTCTGGGTGACCAGTACTCAATACATTCTCCATGCTGGCATAAGGCTTTCAGTAGTCTTTGGGTAACTGGATCAAGGAAACACGGAGTCCTTGCACCGCAAGAAGGATGAGCTGACAGGTTTTGATGGAGTACTAGGTTCGACTGGGAGGTTGGGTTGGGCTGAAGTGTCCCCTCTGCCACATATAACTGCTTAATTTCTGGCTCTTTTTAGTGCAGTAACAGAACTCTGACTTCAACAGGTTGGGAATTCAGCGAAGTAGTTTAAAAGTCACTATTTATTTGATGATTCCTTGCAGGAAGTGGCATCACTTGCTGGATCTGAGGTCTATACAAGCTTGTGTCTCTGATGGTGGGTGGCAGTGAGAGGTTGGGGACAAGGACAATCACTTTTTGTAACCCCCCTAACGTGCTTGCTATTGTCTTGGCAACTCCAGCATTTGCATAATTCTGTTCTTTTTGTCCTGTGTTGGCTCTCTTTGCTGCTGGTGAGATGATTTGATATGCAGCAAGGCCAGTGCAGCATTTCAAGCCTCCTTGCCTCTGCCTGCCTGCCTTCCTCCCAGCGTGGTGAGCAGAGTTATCACTCTTTCCCAGACTTTGAATAGGGTGCTTTCAGAACAAGCCCCGAATACCTGGGAATATTTAAAGCAGCACACGTGAGGGTTGGGTTTTTTTTTTTTTTTTTAGCTCTGCATTGACATTCCTCTGTTATCGACTCCCAGAGCTTGTTGCTGTCATAGGAAGGAGAGCTATGAATGGTCCGGGCATGCGATGTTCCACTCAACCCTATCTCTTATCAGCACACATAAGGCTGCTGTGTCTTGTGGAGAGCTTTTCCATTGCCATTAGCAGCTCGTTTCTTCTCCTAAAGTTGCTTTTCATTTTATATATATATCCTGCCTGTTCCCCTCCCTGAAGTACCCATCCATCTGAAATGGCAGGCACCTCATTTACTTTGAAATCCCTTCAGCCCTGACTGCTCCTGCAAGCCCAGGGCAGGCTATTCCAGCTTGCTCTGGGGGCACTTAAGCGATGTCTCTTCCCACCTATTCATTTGGGAAAGAGCCTTCTCTGAGGCAGTGGCAGTGTTGTGCTTCAAAGGATGCTGATGGGCAGTGGGGGCTGGTGCAGGGAGCAGTTCCCTGCAGCCAAAACCCAGTCCCAGGAGCACCCCCTTAGCGTGGTGATGGGTGAAATTACATCTGCAATAAGCAAGTATAAATATATAGGTAGAAAGCTGTAGGGAATGATGTCTTTGCAAGCCTTGCCAAGGGCACTCCGAGGGCCAGACTTTGCCTTGAGCATCAGTTGCAGCTCAGTTACAAAGTGGGCACCACGTGGACATGTGGTGGTGCTTGGAGAACCTGACCCCAGAAGGCATCTTTTAGAGAGACTGATAAAGACAACAAGGCCATAAAAAAAGAGATAAAATTAAATTAAGAAAAGAAAGCCCTTTGCTATTTGTTTAAGAGATAAGCTGACAAAAATGCAGAAGACAATTGTTTACATGCGCACACAGACACACCCACCAGGACAAGAAATTTTTTTCCAAAAATAGCTGCTGACTTTTTATTTATAGAATTCTTTTTCCTCCCCTTTCTTCTGACATGAAGCAGAGCATTTACATACGGGGCAAAGAGATCTGATGATGAATAACTGTTTCTTGAGAAGACCAAAGTCCTCATTAGACCTGCCAGCAGGGACAGATGTCTGGGCCCAGGGATAGCACCAGAATTAGCAAGTATGATTTCCCTGTCTGAAGTTTTCAACTAACAGTAGACAATCTCCTAAAAGTTCAGTGGGATTTTTTTCAAAGCATCAAAATTATGGCAGGTCTGATTTATTCAGTTTAAAAAGTTTCATGGGGCAGAATAAAAGGCTTATTTTGTGTCTGAGCTACACTGTATTCATTTTGGCTTCTGCTCCCAGGCCCTTGACCACCTACTGGCCAGCAAGAAAAGTATAATTTTGGTACTGAGGGAAGCATGGGAGCTATGCTGCCATCTGAATCTTACAGGGGGAGGAACCAAGGCAAGCTGACTTTTGCTGTTTGGCCATCTCCCAAAGGCCTTGCTGCAGACCTCTGTGGCTCTAAGACACTGACTCAAGATCATTCAGAAAGTTTTGGGCAGAGAAGAGAAGCCACAGTGCTGCATTGCCAGGTCATCTATGTGTGCTGCTCTGAGACTGGAGCATGGACATGTGGGGGACTTGTTTCCTTCTAGCACAGACTTCTGGTAAAATGAAGCAGCTCTCAGCCATGTAGCTGCCTTTCCTCTCCCAGGAGCTCACAGCCTCTAGTGCTACCCTCACCTTTCTTCATCATAATCTGGGGGTAATAATACAACTGCTTTGCCAAAAGGACTCTGCAGCTGGCAGGTAAAGTTGCCTGTAGGCACCTTAAGGCAGTCTTATTTTCTGCTCTAGCATTGCTGCCACATATCCTTATGGTGGAAGTCCTTGTTGAGTCTGGGGTGCTGGGCTGTGGGCTCAGGGGATGATGAAGGCAGAGGAGGAGGAGGCAGGTTACAAGGGAGAAGCCTCGCTCTTCGCAGTGCACATCAAATAAGATGCCACCACTGGGAAGAGGATAACGGGAGGAGGGGCATGGAGAAACGCATTCTTTAGCTTTGTGTGCATGTATTTTTAGTCTTGCAGAGTACCGAACCAAACTTTGGACAAAAATAGCTGTCCACTTACATAACATCCTTGCTTACAGATCTCCCCCCGCTGAAGCCCTGGGAGGTTCCTGAAGCAGGGGGCTGTCAGTCACAGCGCAACCGTGACTCAGCACGGATGCACATCCTGGCACTGCAAAGTCAAGGTTTGCAGTGTTTACACTGCACAAGGCGTGTGACAGCAGGTGCGAAGCTACATCCCAGCTCCACGGTCCCAAGGATGAGGCAGGGTGCTGACCAGGGCAGAGAGAGGCAGATGGGGCAGTTTTCCCCCTTTCTCCCCATTTGCCCATGACATATGGGCAGGGTGAAGAGAGGAGCACAGAAAGGTTTTCATTCTATGGGTTCCTAGTTTTGCTTTGTTAGATTTTCTTGAACAGGGGGCAGTCCAGACACTGAGCCCTTGCCCTCCATTGCCTTGCAGTTGGAATTGCTAGTCTGACATGGCCCAGTTTTAGTGTCCCTGTATCCCTGCCGCTGCTGTGAGTGACTCCTCTGATGTGAGATCCCAGCTCAGAAGCTCTGGCGCTGAAGAGGTTTGGAGTCACAGTTCACCCTTTGACCCTCTCCTTAGGACAGAGGCATACTCATGCTCAGGGGAAAGTTGCCTGGTCACATCCAGGGCTCCAGTTATTCCAGTGATAAACAGGGGGAGTGTGGTGTCAAGGGTGCTCATTCTTTCCATTTGCACTTTGAACATGCGTGGTTAGAGATTAGTAATGTGTCATCCTTTCTTCATCCTGTTTTCCCTTGGCAGCCATGCTGTAAGTGGATGAGCCCCGGCAAGTAGGTGATACTGGTTTGTTTGCCAAAAGCAACATTACGTGGTGATAGTGCTTGTTGGTTTTGAAGGACCAGTTTGCTGAACGTGCTTGTTTTCCTGAGGCACCAAGGTGGAATGGGTTTCGGTTAAAAATAACTGACCTTCCCGTGCTGAGCCTAAGCATTTTTTCCTGGGAAGCCATTTTTAACCGAAGATGGTCACCAGATGCAGTGGTTATCCAGGAGATCAAAGCTGGAAGGCCACCATGGGGAGGAGTTGAATTCTTTCCCTTTGCTATCACACCTTCTCAAGTGGAACATCTTCCTGGTTATCCACTGGTGTGAAGGGAAATATTTAGGGGGAATATGTGGGAACCATCGGGTCAATGAGAGACGTGCAGTGGTGGGTGTACGTGTGCATGCTTGGGAACAAACATCGACTGCTGATGGATTCTGAGAAAGCCAGGGCTGTCCACCGTGTCTCAAAATAGCTCATGTAAACCGGTGGCCTTACACTGCATCCATACTCCGCGATGGAGATGTACAGCCCTGAAATGTAATTTGTTATGCAATTCATCAAAATAGCCATCTTCCAGGGGCTTTAGGGCCTTAGTGAGCAGAGACAAGGAAAAACTAGAGAAAAGCTTGCTTTATTGAGATAAATAGTAAGTTGTTTCCTAATGTCTTGGAGTGATTTTATTGGGAGTCTTCCACGACATCAGAATACAGGGATGCATTTATAGAAATGTTATTTTTATCTTAGCTATGTGGAGGGGTGGTGCTAAAATATCCATATTGTTAGTGGCGATCAAGAAAATATCTTCCAGCTCCCTATCTTTTCAACAGCATCAGCTTTGGGTGCTGTAGTAGGTAAGGTCCCTCCTGTCATTCTCCCAGAGGCACACACACATCACATGTAGGATGCAGAAGTGGTCTGTGGGTGTATATGTTGTGGGGAAAGCACAGTCTAGCAGCTTGGGCACCAGACAGATCTGCTTTCTGCACTACTTTTCTTGACTACATCACTCCAGGTGTACTGTTTGCCCACAGGCTCAATGCTCTGACTCCAAAACGTGGGGTGCCCTTCCCCATGTCTCAGCTGTGATGGCAGGATCCACTGCAGTTTTGGAGGTGCTGGCAGGATGTCCTTATCTCTTGTACAGCAGGGCTGAGCTCTGATCCATGCAGGGACCATCACGTGCTTCCCATTTGCTTCGGCCTCAGCCTGACGTATGTCACCTTGGCAGATTCTACCTCCAGCTATTTTTTTTTATTCTTTTATTTAGAGATGTTCAGACATTTCCAAAAATAGAGGGAGTGAAAATGCAGTGGTTTTCCCCAGTTAAAATTCTGGCCAGCTTCTTTTAGAGTAGCTCTAATACTTGTACTGCTGGGAATTATGAAATATGTTGGGACCTGGTCTGTTTGCCAGCCTAGTACCTCTAGGTTATGTTGTGTCAAACCTTGGAGGGGAGGAAAGTAATTTGCATATGTGCATATGGATTTTACAGAGAATTTCCCAGAAGATTTTATATGCTTTAAGCAAGTCCAAGCCAGGGACTGAGTAAGACTTTGGCGGCTGGCAAGTCTGTGTCCAAATACCTGAGTTGGAGGCAAGAAGAATTTCTTCCTGTGCTGTTAGTGCTCATCCTGTTAATATACAGACCAAGATCAAACACAACCCCTGAGAATATGAATAGAAGTGTCTTCAGAGCAGAGCCTGAGTATGGCCCAATAAAAAGGTACATGGAGGCGGTGCAAAATTCGGTAAGTGATCATGATCCAGACAGGAACCAAATGTGGGAGGCAGAAACAGTCTCCAGTCATGTAGTTGGTGGCTGTGCAGTGCTACCTGCACAGTGAGTTAAGGAGTTAATATCCCCAGAGACCTCAGTGCACATTTTGCTGTACCCCCAGTAGTCCGTGTTGGATCTTCATGGAGATCCTGATCTGTCCAAGCCCCACTGTAGTGGCCTAAATTCATCCTGCAAGCTCCTTTGATACCTCATTGTTGGAGGAAACAAACCCTAAAGGCCTCTGGAAGCTCCTGCTGAGCACTGATTCCTTTTCTTCTGGTCTCTTTTCTCTAACTCTGGCTTTTTCTGCACAATTTGCTCTTCTCATGGCCTGGCGTCTGTCCAGGGTTCAGGAGCGTTTTGCTATTGATTTTTCCAGGACCAAGATGCTGCTGTAGGTGTTTCACATCACTGCTGTAGCTGTACAACCTGACATTTCTGCCTTGACAGGCTGTGGGAATTAAGTGAAGCATTTGCCCCAAAGGCTTTTCCCCACCCATCCCGCACTCATTGTGTCTGTGAGGACTTTCTGTCCCTGCACAATAGTCTTTGCTAGGATGTTGAAAGTACTAAAAGAGGGCAGGTTTTCATGCAAAAGCAAGTCACAAGCAGATCTGATCCTTAGCATTACATTCTGATCCTTGCATTACAAACAGGAGAGCTAGCACGGAAATGTAATGCCCTTACCCTTGTTGAGTAATACCTCGAGTGCTTGCACAGGGTGGGCTACTCAGGGGACAAGTACCACCAAAAGTGGCACATGATGCATGACCAGTATCTCCTTTACATAAAGCCCCATGTACCCAAATGAGCATTTTTCAGCAGAGGAAAGGCAGATAGATATGTGCTGAGTCTAGTTTGTACCCATAATACCATGCACATGTTCCTAACTTTTTATAGAAACACTCTTGGTTCTCTGGGTGTTGGTTGGTTTGGGTTTTTTTCATCTGTGGGGATTTGTCCCACGAGTTGGTCCAATCAGCTCCCAAAATTGAGTGATCATGGGAGGCTGTATAGTGAAAATAACTCATGAGAACTGAAAAAGAAAAATGACCAGGACATCCAGGCTATTAATAAAAGCGAATGTTGCAGAGCCCTGTATAAGTTTGCTGCATCAAGGACACAGAAGTAGCTACCCAAACTCTTTTGGCTCTTTCAGCCAACAGAGCACTTCCAGCTCACGTTGAATTTGTGATATTTTGGTGTCCTTTCTGTGCAAGAGGAGCTGGTGCAAACCTGCCTTAGGGGTATGGGTACAACACCATTGCACTGGAACGCTGTGGAGCATCCCATGGCAGCTCTCCCATGGAGGAAGTGGGCTCACCAGTGATTTTGACATGGCTACACCCGCAGGTGGCTTTGGAGAACCTCAGCGTACAGCATGGCTGTGTTTCTTCCACTCTTACCCATGAACATGCACACTGCTTTAATCCAAAGCCAAGAGTTTCCTACTGCTTCATAGAGTACTTGCAGCATCAATTCCCAGTCTTTGCACTATGGGAGCAATAACTAACTGAGCTGTAATGTTTTCCATTGCATATGTAACTCTGTATGCATGGTGTGGCCTTGCCAGAGCTCGGATTTGCAATTCCACGGCCTGGGAAATGCATGCACGAGGTACCTCTTTATGAAGGATCCCAGTCAAAGTGATGACTTCTCCACAGCAATTTCAAAGATCAGTGCACAAAGAAATTGCTGCGCTTCTGATGGAGTGCTTCTATAAACGTAGGAAGAGCTTGTTTTACTGTGATCCACATCTTCCAGGCAGATCTCAACCCCCACCCTCAGCTTCCCTCCGTATTGTGCTGATGCCAGATCAGCAAATGTTCAGAGAAACAGGATAGGCCACAGCTGTAAACCAGCAATGGCATCTTGTGCGTTGGGCTGTTGTTGTTTTTTTTTAGCATGAAAGGCTGGAGTAGTGCAACACTGAAATTGCATTGGCTAAGATAATAAATGGATCAGACAAATATAGCTGGGCATATGCTGAGTGTGGGTATGGGTTTTTAATTTCCCTTCTTCAAACCAAGATCTATAATAAGATGTTTCCTGGCTCGTGTGTGAGTGTTTTTAATAGCTTCATTTTTTTTTTCTTGCTGGATATTTCTGGACATGGCTGTACTAGCCAAGTTCTGCACAGCATCTACAGTGAAAATTGTTTTACATCTCTGAGCTGAGAGTACAGTAGGTGCCATAAACTATTCTTCAAGTCTGCTCTGTCAACGGGTGAGCACATTAGCAGCCTTTCTTTGCAAACTGAAGCAGCATCAGAGATGGCAGAGGAAAGAGGTTTCATTTGCAGGAGAAAAGCACAATTCTCAGCTGTCTCTTTGTTGGAGCAAGGGAGGCTGTGCTTTTATTTTATCTGCCTCTGAAGTCACAATAGGTAATGGATTTGCTCCTTGATCTTCTCCTTTGTCAATCCCAAATTCAGTCCAGTCTGGACCCCAGCTCTTCTCTGAGGGCCAGCAAATTACACAGCCATGCGGCAAGCAGGAGATGCTTCAGGATTAAGGGGCAGGAGGAGCTGGTAAGCAGAAAGCTTCCCACAGAACCATGCACACACACACCAGCAGCAGTTAGAGTCATGGATTTGCATGAAACCATACTTCTCATAAGCTTTGCCGAGTCCGTTCTGCACCCATCATCTCTTAAGCTGAGCTAATTCAGTTTTATATTCCCCATCCCTGTCCCACATTACAAAGGCAGGATGCCCAGAGAGTCACCCTGGGCAGCAGCATTTCTCCATCACTGCAAGAGCTGGTACGTCACCTGTAGATAAAGTAGGGCTTTGGGGCTGGAGTGAGTCATGTATGGTGACTACCCCTTGTACTGGACTTTAAAGTACCTGCCAGTGGAGGCAGCTTATCAGAAGCCCTATGAAATATGTGTACTTGCTTAATATCCCATTGTCAGATGTCATCTGAATGACAAATCTCAGCTTTCACTCAAACAAAATGATCCCACATCCAGCTTTAGCAGCTTTGACCTAGGTGGCTCCGAAACCCAAAGGCATATCCAAGGTATGCTCTTATTTTAACCAACAGGATTTATTTTTAAAGTCAGCATCATGGCTGGAAGAGGCCTGAACTGCAGCCATCTTCAGACTGGAGCCAGCTCCCAGGTCTCAGGGACGACATTTCTAAGCCTCCTGAACAATACTTGAACTTTAATTTGACATGAGTCAGCATTGTAATGATGTTATGGGAAAGGCAAACATTGGACTAAGGGAATGCGTTCCACAAGAAAAGATCAAACTAACTCAACCTACTGAGACTGAGGGAAGGACATTTCTCCAGGGCACACCAAGCCAGCTGAGAGAGAGAAACATGTTTCTGCTAAGACACATGCATCCCACCTCTGTGGAATCAAGTACAGGGACATCCCTGATTGAAAAGGGAGAGAATGGAGCAGTGGAGCATTAGCTCCTGCTCTAAGATTTCAGCAGGGAAATACTTTACTTTTATATCTCTTCTCCTCATCTCACAGATGGAATCATCACCATCGTTCTGCCTTATGCATGTTAACAGAACAAGTAATCAGACCTTATTTCAGGGCCATGTCAGTCCCTCTGATAAGCAAATTTATAGCTCCAAGTGAGTGCAGAGTCAAGAGTCAGCAGTGGCTTTAGGAAAAAATGAGCAGGAATGTGGGTTCTCCCATGGGTGGAGAAGGACACCACCCTGATCAGTTGTGGCTGTTTTCTTCTGCAAGCGATAATGCACATCCCTTCTGGACCTCTGAAGCAGTTAACAGTGGGCAGGGGAGGAAAACAGGACCCAAACAAGCATTTCCATAGGAATGCTATTCACTCCTGTGTCTCCCACCAAGATTTTGTCACTTCATCCCCAGTGTGATCACAGCTCTGATGAGTTGAGCCCTAATAGGTCCTCTTTTCAGGGTGCACATGTAGGGCAGTATGTCTGGAATCAACTTCACAAAGAGGGTCTGTCCCTGCCTTTTCCCCCTGTGTCCAGCTGGGCCATGCTCAGCTGCTGGGACAAGGAGTGCTGGGAGCAACTGCAAGGGCAGCTGCACTGCTGAGAAGCACACCCCTCACACCCCATCTGCTCCGATGGGAAAGGGCCTATCCCTCTGCCAGTCCCACCACGGCTGTGCTGCCATCCCCCAGGCTCTGGGCTCAGCTCCCCTTCGTTCAGATCGGCTGCAGACCCAGAGTGGGGAAAGTGCTGCTGCTGCTGGAAAGGTGGCTCAGCAGTGGAAGCTGAACAAGTTCTGCCTGCAGAGAGAGGAGTTTCTGTGAAAGCTGCCTGAGCTAGCTAATATGTGTGGTGTTTTACTGAGGGCTCTGCCCTGCTCAGCCTGCACTGTGACTGTAGCTGCAACAGAGGCAAAACTCACATTATCCTGCAATATATTGAGAATTTGCCCCTGTTCCTTGGGCCTGCTGGGTATCAGGGCTCCTGGGTTGTGTTTCACCTTTGGGCTGAAACATCCCATGGCCAGCTGTCAGGAGCATATTCTGTCTGCACTGAGCTCATTTATCACAACCTCAGTACTGCACCTGTCCTTATTTATTATCCTATATCTACCAGGTGGAATGGCCAGGATGTCTCTTGGCAGGAGGGAATCCTGGCCTGCAGGTGCATCCTCAACCTGGCAAAAAGGCAGGAGGCCTGTGGCCATGGCAGAGCCTCTGCTGGGGGTATCAGCATCCTCTGCCTGCAGGAAGGGCACACACCTCACTGCCTCAGCAGCCACCCTACAAACGGGCATTTGCTCCCAAACGTAGCCATGGTGTTTGTGTTCCCTCCCTCCAACAGTTCTCACTTCCCAGGCATTACCAACACATCCATGCATCCCTTTGCAATAGCAAACCAAGGCCTGGGGGGCCACGAGGGTCTCCCAGGTTATGCAGTGACTCACAGATGTCTCTGTGTCCGTGCAGACTGTGCTTGGCCCATCTCTTCTTATGGATGTGGTGCAAACCAGGAATTAAGATTGCGTGACGCTTGCTGAACAACGCAGAGACACCTCTGGTTTGGGAGGGTGCTTAGGAAATTCTTCTTGTTTAAATCAACCACAACCGGCTGCTTTCCTCCTGTGCTGGCTTGTGCTGAGTGATTGCTTCCCATTTTCCTCAGATCCAGCATTGCAGATGTGCATGGACACCTCCCCCAGCCTGAGACTAAGCGATGCAATGAGACCATTGTGTCTGAGACAGCCTGCACACATCACATCTTATATAAACAATAATGGGCTTTGTGATTACTTCTCTTGCTGCCATGGCATCATCCCTTTTCGGTATGTCAATCACCACCTTCCCCCAGGGAACATTCCTGTTTCCCAGGAGGTTGTGAAACTTTGATCACACGCCATGGTAGTGGGACATAGCATGTCAGGGTTTGGGATACTTCTTCTTTTTTTTGTTTGTCTCTCTGTCTTAGAATTTTTCCCCATTCTAGTTGCTGGGGGGTGATAATGGGTGAGTGATTAGTTGCTGGGAGGCGAGGATGGGTAGGTGATTAAGGAAAGACAAAGAGTTGGCTCTGAGATGGGTGCAGCTAGCTAGCCCTTATCTAAGATTCCCTGATATATGAGATTTTCCCCTCTGAGGGGGGCAGAGATACTGGGGGACTGGGACTAGTTAAAAAGAGCCAACCAAGCACAGCTGGAGGGTACCTTCTTCGCTGCTGGACACTGAGAGGAGAAGGAGAGAGACTGCTTGGAGCTCCAGGAAGAATCTTCCTCCACCGTGGGCTTCTGTTTTCAGCTGCGTGTTTCTACCAACTTTCCACCGTCCACTCCAGTGTCTCGAGGGAAGAAAACTCAGGATCCCCGAGCCCCCCTTTCCCCTCTCAGGGGAGTCATCGCACCCTCCCTGCGCACCGGGAGCACCAGTGCCCCTGCTGGCTGTGACTGTGACTGCACCAAAGGGGAATTGCCAACAGAGCGGGAAGAGACTGTCCGTGGGTTTGTCTGTTCTTATTTGTGGTGGTTACCATTGTTGTTGTTTTGTCTGTCTCATTATATACATATATATAAATATATTACTAAAGGACTGTTATTCTTCTTTTCTCCTACCATTGCCTGAAAGCCCCTTGATTTCAAAATTTTGCCAATTCGGAGGGAAGGGGGTTACACCTTCCTATTCTAAAGGAGGCTTCTGCCTTCTTTAGCAAATACCTGTCTTTGAAACCAAGACATAGCACATAACCATCCCTAAGCCCTTCCTATGCTGACACTGAGCAAGATGACCCTGAAACTGGCTGGCAGTGGGACAGCAAGGCACAGGGCAGGGTGCACTTCATGGTACCTCACATGCCCAAAAGGAGATGGCAGAGGTTTTCCCTGTCCTTGGAGCAAGTGGGGTTGGTAGCAACATCCTTCCTCTCAAGCCATGATGAGGAAAGGAGTTAACTCACCCCTGACACCAAGTGCTTTGTTCTGGCAGCCAGTGCCAGGCAGTAGGAATACACTTTTGACAGAGATATTGGGTAAAATGGAGCAGTGACCCAAGGAGGTGTAATTAGCTCTGCTGTCACATAGGAAAGGACATGTTTGTACAGATTATTTTCAATTTCTAGCAACACCTGCTCACTTGCTTTAGCTAGGTTTCTCAAAATAAGGACTAATTAGCACTTCCTTGGAAGGCCAGCTCTGTCCAGGAAATGGCTTTACCTTTCAATCGGTATTCCTTCTGCAGGAAGGCACAATAATTACTGTATCAGGAAAAGCTAATGGCAGCAGGAAACCATTTTCATGCCTAAAGCTAATTCAAGAAGGCACAGCTCACTAGATCTGCACTTCCTTGCTCATGCCAGGGGTGAGGGCTGTGCAGTGAGTTTCCTTCTCTGAATCCTTGAATGAGAACAGTATTTTGCATCTCTGTGATTTTTGAGGACTGTGAGGTGCTGCTTCCCCAGAGCTTGAGCCCAGCAGCTAAGGGCAGCAGGAGGGGTGGCTTTGTGCCACGCCAGCAGTGGCACAGAGCTAAGCCTGACCGCCGTGGTGGCTTGGGACCAACAGGAGTCCCTGTGGCATCTGTGTTGGAGGCTTCTGAGTGAGCCCATGCTGGGGGGTGGACAAGGCTCCATGTGTTTTTTTCAGCAAATGTAACTATGAACAAGGCTCTGATCACAGATAAATATTAACTCTATCTTGGGATTAATGGTGTTAATTGATGCTGCTGTTAATTGATGTTTGCAGTCCAGTCCAGCCAAACCCCTCCTAAAGCCAGGGGATTGCGATGAAGTTGATGAAGTCTCTCTGGGAGCAGTTGAGTGGTGCTATGATGCTGCAGGTGAGTGTGCCAAGGAAAAAGAAGGGTGTGACTGGCCAGGGCAATGCTCTCAGCCCAGCCCTTCATCCCTGCAACTAACCAGCAGCTCTGCTGGAACTTCATTGCAAAGAACCCCCTTCTGAAAACCTTCTTTCCTCTCCTGCGTGATGGGACGAAGCACAGCCATCAGTTTGGTTGTCCCCTGCCCTTGTGTCCTTGTGCATGGTGGGGATGACCTTCTTATACCATGACACATTTCTGGATGTGTTTTTGTATCCTTTCAGCTCAGTCATCCATGAAATCAGTCCTCTTTTGGTAGCTGCAGTCTGGTGGCTTCTACAGCACTGCAGTGTTTAGGAAAATAGGGATTTTTGGGAAGTGATTTGTACAGGCCCAGCTCTCTTGCAGACTGCCATACGGTGCCACAGAGCACAGGATGAGAGGACACCATCAGTCTCACCTTCCCTGTGCTTGAGGCCACCCAACCACACCTCATCCCTCACACTCTGAGCCTGTGAGCTTGTTTCTTGGCTAAAATATATCTTTTACAGAACTATCCAAGCTGGCTTTGACCATCTCAAAAGATGGAGACTGCTGTTTCCTTTGGCACTTGTTTCCAACTCTCCAGCTTGTGTTGCTGATTGCATTTCTTACTTAACTTGTCCAGTTTTGGTCTACAGCTTTAATTTTTAGTTCTCCCTTTTTCTGACAGAGCCTTTTCCTGCCTGGAGATAGGTGCTCGTGAACTGTAATTGAATCCACTGTCTAAGAGGATGGCTCTCCAGGTGCCTTCTTATTGGCACTTTCTCCAGCTCTTTTTGCAGCCATGGACACCAGGACATGGATGCTGTCTCTTAGCTCCAGATTAAAAATTCTTCTGAATGTATTTTTAAGGACTTGCTTAATACTTTGTGCTAGAACACCACTTGCTGTTCATCTGCAATTTCCCCGTATCGCCTTCCCTGCTTTCCTCACCTGCCTTTGTTGCACTGAACTCTTGAACACTAAAAGGAACAGAAAAGGCATAATTTCAAAACTCATTTAAGGAATATTTATTTCTTCTCTACCCAATCTATGTGGAAGTCACTGCCATAAAACAAAAGTGAGGCCAAGCGAGGAAAAATGTCCACAAATAACAAAAAATGTCTGTGGGAATAAGCATGTTTCAATTTTTTTAAAGACCTTTCAGATAGTTGTAAGTCCTTAAACCTTCAGGCAGTCTTAACTCCTGGGGCCTTCAGAGAAGTTCTGCCTTGGGAAGGTTGTTCAGGAGGGGCTGTGCAGTGAAACACTTGTGTGTGCCAGTTGCCAGGCCAAGGCAGAGCAGGTAAGGGACCAACAGCCTGAGCCAGTGGGGTAGCCCCTGCGTATCTGTGCTTATTGTCATGTCCCTTGGAGGCAGATGTGTGACCTTTCAGACAATAGAAATCCCTACTCCCCAACTGACCTAGTTCAGTTTCATACATAATTTAACACACCTTGTAATATTTTATAGACTCCACTCTGTAACTCAGCATTGAGCTATTATTTAATGAAATGATCCCCATAGGGACCTTAGAAGAACTAATTCTACATAAAAGCTTCAGGGGTGGGGTGGTGGGAAACATCCACAAATGCTTTAAATACTAAATTTTGCTTCTCTTAATATTTATATATTTACTTACAGCCTTCATTCTGATTGCAGTTCTGTAGATACAATTCAGAATGATATTGATTAAATCTGGTGCCAGTGCAAACCAGCATCAGACTCAGGCCCAGAGAAGGAGTATTTTAATTGCTCTATAACCATTTTGCTAGCTGGGACCTTTTTTAATGGCACTGGTAGATGTGTGAAAAAGCAGTTGCAGGAGATTTCTAAGTGAAGAAATTCAAGGCAGTCCCTTTCTCCGTGCATCTAAGAATTTGGATACTCTTCCAGGCAGTTCTGCTTGAGGTCTCCTTATGGATCTCAGTCCACGTCCACAGCAGCAGGAGGCTGAGCAATGGGTTGGGGAGCACTGAGGGGAACCCCCTTGTGAGAAAGCAACATCTATTTATTATTTTTTCCTGTTTATTTTTCCCAACACTGGATTTGCAAAATAAATACAATCCATTGGGTTTTGATGACCATTTGAATGCCTTGCAAAAATGTGATGCCTTATTTTATTGTTATGTTATTTTTCATATTCTTTATTGTTTTATTATATCCAGTATCTCAGCAGACCTGTCAGCTTACAGCAGACTCCAGGGAACTCTGGTGTGTTGACACAGCTTGCAAAGGATCGCATAAAGTCACCCATCATGCCTTTGCATTGGGGACAGGGGAATGAAATGGAGCAAGTCTTACCCTCAAGGGCCTGGAGGACAAAGAAACTTGAGGGACACCTGAGTGCTATTGGTGGTATGAAGTGCAAGAGGACATGGGAGCTCTGGTTCTCATTCCCCACCCCCCCGCCAAAGGGCGTTGTAGCATGCCAATTGCCATGAATGGTACAGGCTGATGAGTAATATTTTTCCTACTGCTGCTGAAGCCACTGGAAAAATCTGGTTGATCCAGGATGTCACGGCAGAACCTAATTCCCATTTCTGCGAACACCCATATGCCCATGTTCAGTGCTTAATAAAAGGTAAGCTCCAGTCAATGGGAAAATGTGCTTAAGAGCTTTATTCGGTTTCTTAAGCCCTTTGCTGGGTCTGGCCCCATGCAGTGTGTCAAGCACTCATTACTCTTATCCTTTATTGTTTTAATACAGATAGTTGTGTGGGAATAACCCTCTCACCACAAAGGTGGGGGTTTTTTGGAGGGGAGGCCACCCTGTGCATATTGCACTTATTAATAACGATGTGTTTGGGTGATGGCTTTCTGCTCTGAGGAAATAAAGGGGAGGAAACATGATTGTCTTGGAGCAGGTACAAAGCTTTGGGATGCCTGCCTTGGAAGAAGTTGCAGAAAGTGTTTCTCTTTGTATTGCAGGGCCTGGCAGCCTGGTGAGATAATAGAAGATAAAGCAAATTGTACGACAATGGAAAATGCTGAACTCCCTGAGTAATTAAAGGTTGTGTAAGACAGTCGCACGGCTTGCAAGGATTATTAATGCAGTCACGTTTGCATTATATAAAGGGTAATTAAAATGCAGCCTGCTTACCATTGATCACACCCTTTGCCTGGCACTGGTAGCAGTGGCTGCACAGCCAGGCAGCAAAGGTGGCTTGGGAAGCAGTGACTGCCAGCAAAAGGAGAGGCTGTGGAGGTGCAGGATACCCAAAACTGTGGGACCCTGCTGTGCCATGGCTTTGGAAAAATCTCCCAGCAGATTGTGTCCACTCCCTGTCGCACGGGCAGGAGGGTGCCTTTTCCTCCCACCATGCCACAGTCACTAAAGTTTCCCTATAAGAGCTTTTTGGGGTCTGTCGAACGTGGGCAGTGGTGGGGTATAAGCAGTTCTCAATAGATACCCAGGCTAGCCATGGATTATAGGTTGGTGCACCTGAAGAAACTCTGCCAGGGTAACCTGAGGAAACTGGGAGCTGAGGGAGGGAGGTCACTGGCAACAGCCACTGCCCAGCTGGGAGCCATCCTTAGCCCTAAAGAAGCCTGCCCTGCTCTTCCCAGCCCCACTCCATCTGTGGGTACCACTCAGGAGCATGGAGTGGCACAGGTCAGAGAAGGGCAGCTTCCTGAGGCAGTGCAGTGCAGACCAGGCTGAGAATGCCAGCCAGCCCCACCGGGATTCCCAAAGCCCAGTTTCTTCAGCAATGAGGTGGGTGTGAAAGATGGGAGTGGGCCTGGCCATGGCTGTCTGGCAGCTCCACCTCCAGGATGAAGGGCAGCTTCACTCATGTGGTGCTGCAAATGGCAGTGAACACCAACAGGGGCCTGAAGTGAAGTATTACTTGTGTGGAGGTTGCAGTGAGCATTTTCCACTAGTTCTTAGAGCAGGGAGAGACAGAGTGCCCAGACCAAGGAGAAAGGAGTGTAAACTCCCCTACATCAGCTCTTGTAAGCCCTTGAACCCCTGGCTGCATGTTCTCTGGCAGAGGGTACCTTCTGGTGCTGAAGAGGGGCTCAAGGGGAGCTAGGGAGGCCTGGGCTCTGTAGACTGCCCTGCTTCCTGGGGCTCTGTGCTGTCTGCTCCTGGCAGGGCAGGCAGAGGAGGTGCCTCAAACCCACACCCAAGGCTGTTGGGATGCTGTGAGCACACCATGTTTCTATGTTCCTGATTATTTTTCTTTGTTTATGATTGTTTCCCTGGTACTCCTGTCCTCAGTGCAAGGGTGCTTCTTGAGCAGTGACAATGGAGCTCCAAGTGAGCTGGAGATAAGAGTACATGGGAGAATGAGCTGGGCCTACTGTTTTCTCCATGGAAACATGATTGGCACTGAGCTGCTAGGCCCAGTAAATCCAATTATGGCTGTAGACAGAAATGTGCTTAAAGAAAAAAAGCCAAGCTGGTGTAAATGAAAATACAACTGTGCTCTGTAGAGTTGTTCAGGCTCACTCTTTGTTTTTTAGAGTCCCAGATACCTACCAGCTACAAATTTGTGGGATGTGTGTGTCAAGTGATGTTTCCTGTGAAGCCATGGTACCCTACCCCTGCCCTGAATTACAGGGCGGGACAGTCAGCCAATGCCAAACATTTAAAGAGTGAAATACTTCTGGAAAGTCACTTTCCATGTGAGGGACCCGAATAACCAAAACCTGACCTCCTGGAGATGACAGTCATGAGCCTTTAGCCTTCCTTCCAGCCAGTCCTGTCCCAACAGCCCTCCAGTGGCTCAGAAGAAATCATTTTTAAATACACATTAGCATTCCTTGCAATTCAGGGAACCTTTTTGAAAGACACCTGAGCTACACAGAGAAATGCTGTGAGGTGAGGAAGACACAAGCCGAGTTTGAAAACCCTGGTTACAGATAGATGTCTGTCCCAAATAGCCACCATGAGCTTTTCCCCTCTGTTTTTATAATTCCCCATTCCACAGATGATGTGCTCTCTATTTGGCTGGTAGTCAAAATAATTTCTTGCATCTAAAAAGCTAAAACTGGAATCTGAACACAACACTTTTCCACAAAAACCCAGGCAAATAAAGAACAAAAGTTCCCCCAAATTCAGCCCTACTCTTGACACAGTATTTTAGCCCTCTCAGCCTCCTCCACTCATCCCTGGGTAGCACTGTTGGCATCTCCTGCTCCCCAGACCATCCTACCAGGCAGAAGCCCTTCATGCCACCTTTTCTCATGGGGAGGTATCTGCCTGCAAAGCCACAGATTTCAAAACCATTTTTTTCTCTCCATGGAAGGAATGAGTTGCTTTAACTGCACATTGTGGTGGGTAAAATTCAGTATCTTTTTAATTGGCATCTCACCTGAGTTTTCTGCATTCTTTTATGAAATCTCATGACTGATTTGAGATCTACTTTGCTTGTTTAGTCCCTGGGTGCAGGGAAGTCAGGAGGCATAGATGGCTTTTCCAATGTTGCTACTGACTTTGCCTGACTCGCTTTCAGATGCTTATCCAAAATATGATTTGTTTCCCCATCTGCAAAACAGAGGTTGTTGCTCAATCCCCTTTAAAAACTGCTCTGAGAACTTGAGGTAGAAACCAGCCAGTGGGTTCCAAGTTGAGTGAGTTTCCATTTTTCAAATATAACAGTTTAAATTCTGTGCTTTGAAATACAGAGAAGTATAGAAATGTTCAACTCTTTTTTTTGGGTGGGGGGGGTTGGTTTTTAAAAGCTCTATAATTTTGGTATGGTGAGAGAGTTAAAAATAAATTCTTTCCACAAGATTTTAGCCTTGCACTGTACCAAATCTTGAAGGAAGCAGTATTGCCATTGATTATAATTGTCAGGCTTTGGCATTTCTGTGTTGTGGAAACCAAGTACCAGGGCTCAGGCATGGAGCCTCATCCCAGCCATACTCTGCTTTCTCGTCTCTATTATTCCCAACTGAAAGCAGTAAAACGCCTCTGGTCTGAAGGGATCCATTTCAGGCTGTTCAGGGAGGAGCTGCCGAGCCCGTGGTGAGAGGCAGCTCCCAGGGCACAGCCAGCCAGGCACTCTCCGGAGCGCTGACACGTGGGGAGGAATCACCTGGCTTTTCCATGTGGACTCTGCCCGCAAAAGTCAAGTCCGACTGACTGCTCTGGAAAAGTCATCCCGCCCATCCTCACAGTGCCGGGCGGGTCAGGGGGTCATTCCATGGATTCGGGGAGAGGTGCACAACCCCTCTGCATCATCGATGCCCTCTGCAGACCCGGAGCAGGCGGGACACCTCTCACTTCGCCAGCAGCTGGAGCAACCCAGTGCCCCGGATCATTCCTGACACTGCCCCCTCCCGCCCTGGCGGTGGGTCCGGGCTGGAAGGAGACACCCTGGCCTGTGGCCACGGGAAGTTCTCTGGTTACGCAGGTGGCCCCACGCAGGTAGTTTTGCTTAATGGTATTAAACAGAGGGAGATAATGTTACCTCGGGGATCAAGTGGTGAGCTTTGTACAGCGTGACCTGCGGCAGCAGTGGGAGCCTCTCCTGACACGGACGGGCCTGAGATGTCAGGCAGAGCCAGCACGTAGGGGGCAGATTTACTGGGGAAAGAAGCTGGCGAGGTCCACCTGGAATGGGTGGACTTCTCTCAATAAAACCCACTATTCCCAAGAGTGTAGCCCCTCTGTTTGAGCCCAAGGGCTTAATTTAATTTTATAATATTTTAACTATTATTTTGGGACAAACACACCAAAGCCATTTATCGTCCTCTGTCTCCTCTTGCCCAGAACCATCATCAGCCCAGGGCTACCTCTGAACATGCTGGAGCCATTTGTCCCCTCCATCTCCTTTTGTCACTGCTTTCCACCACTGCTACTGCTGGAAATGATCTCCACAGTCAAAACCAATCATTTCAGAGGTGGCCATGTCTGCAGCTGTGTGAGTCCAGGGTAGGAACCAAATAACAAATCAGTGAGGTGGTGTCAGGATCTGCTTGCTGGCACACGGGCAGAGGGCAGACAACGTGCCCAGAAGTTGCTGGCTCGGCTCTGGTGACACTGGCAGCTTGTCCTGTGCCCTCCCTGAAAAGCTGGTTCCTGCTGGGCTGGGAGCCACAGTTGCCTGCTGTCACCTCACCAGGCTTTGGGTGGTGCATCCAGGTATAGAAAGAAGATGCTGTAATGGGGAAGTTAGAGTGGATATATATAAGTACATATATATAAAGGACTGCCAAACTCCATTGTCAATCCAGAAAATGGCAATTTCAGTCACATTAAACCATTAAAAGAAATGCTCCCTTAAGTTCTTTGAAGGCAGGACAAATTTCAGGCGGGTTTCTGTTGGAAGGGAGAAGTGATGAACTTTTGATGAACCAGGGCTGGAAGCAGACAGTCGCTCCTATTGAATCAGCATCGTGTAAGGCTGGCCTCATTAATGAATGTCAGAGAGCCCGCCTGAATCAGAGGTTTCAGGCCTCTGCTTTTTCTCTTTTAATTGCATTTTCCAGAGTTCACAAGCCAGCATAAGTGGGGAAATTTCTGATGGGTCAGAAATGGCTGTGGTTTGGAAAGAATTTCAGGCATCCTTCATGTGACCTCCTCCTCCTCCCTGTGCACAATTGTTGCTTTTAAAAGAAGCAGCGATAATGGGGGACCAGGAGATCTGCCTTGCAGAATTCTTGCCCTCAGTCCTGCTTCTTGTAAATCCCTTCTTTAACCTGTGGACAGGGAGAGGCCAGGAAGATGTCCAAGGGTAGGGGGCTGGCAGTCAGGCACCCCTTTCTCTGCCCTACTGTGTGAGCCAAAGCCTACAGCAGCTACCAGGCAGTGTATGGAGGCAGCCACAACTCCCATGCCAATGGTGGAGTTTGGGCTTAATCTGGAGCCAAGTCAAGGTTTGCAGAGCCCCAGGAGCAGATGGAACTCACTCCCTTAACAGAGATGGGGGAAAGCCCCCTGTGCTCCCCTGCTGACTCAGCTGGCCCAGGCAGCTGGCCTAGCTAATCTTAAATAAGCCAATTAAGGCTGCACGGTGGGAATGCCTCTCAACTGAAGGCTAGATTGAATAAAGGCTGCAAGATTTAGCTAATAGTGCCCCAAATCCCAGCTGAGCATTCCTTATTTAGAGAGTCAGTTGTGCCCCCTCAGCTCTTCCTTTGCCACAGGCAGGACATGATTCAATCTGCACAAACCGACCAGGGAATGAGTGGCAGACAGCCTGCAGCAGGGCAGTGAGGGGAGCAGAACAGGTCTCCCAGCCACAGTTTCCCCACCTGCAAAAACAATGATGCTCCTGAAAGGTGCAGGGCACTCCAGGCTGTCCTGCAATGGATGTGGGGTAGTTGTAGCACTGGGTTAAATCACAGGTGTGTCTCTGGAGGGGACACATGATATTATCACTATGTGTGAGGTGGGAAAAGAGTTGGGCTTTTCAGCATCCTCCAGCAGCCTCGTGGTGATCTCTCCATGAAGTGTTTAAGGCCTCCTGATGAACAGGTGAAGGAAGGCATCCTCAGCTCTAGCAGACTGTCCTGTGCTTCCTACCCTGACTGTGGAAGAAGTTGGACACAGCATGAACGGGTAACTATTATCTCTGCAAAATTCCCAAAGAAATTGCTTTCCTTGGGCCCAAGATTCTGACATCAGGGCTGGCGGCCGATCACTTCTATCTGTGGTTCCTAGGCTGCAAAACCCTGCTCTGGTTAAATCTAAGAGGCAAGATGATATATAAGGGCCCAGATCCTTACCTAGATGCTGCGCTACAAAACAGGAGGGTGTTTGCAAGAAAGGGAGGGATGGGGATTTTTAAAAAAAATTATTATTATTATCATTTTAATAGTAAGAAAAAAAGCTCCCTTCAAAGAATACCTTCTTGTGAATTTATAGTCCTTCAACCCAGTATTTTATGATCTCAACAAGAAGCTCATAAAAACAAATATTTGGAAAGGGGGAGGAAAAGAAAAAATAAAAAGGGCATTTTAGAGGTACTGGCAAGTCTCAACTGAAAACATAGAGGGAGGTTTCCTAAGGCAAGAGTTCCCATAGAAGGAGCTGGGCTAGCTCAGCAGGAGAGGATGTTTTATGGGATACCTTTTACTCAAGCTCTCCTCAGTGCCGGTGGATTGGGAGGCTTGGCAGTGGTGGTGAGGTGCTCTCAGCACAGGGGCGTTCTGCAAGGGGGAAGCAGGGAGGACACAGTGGGCTTTGCTTCATCCTCTGGCAAAATCCTTACTCATCCCAGGGATCTGCAAGGGGATTGCCCAGCTAGGAGAAGGAGTGATTAGACTGGAGGCAGTGTGGGTCTGGAGGATGCTGTTGTGGGGAGGGGAGGCATGCGCAAATTGCTCAGAGCCCCTCATTTCTGCAGGGATTCTGGAAATGTGTTTAGTTTGTCCTGGAGCTGGAAAGGGTTCACAAAAGTGGAGTGGTGCACAGCAGAAGGCACTCTGGCAGGTGGGCACAGGCTCTCTGCTGCCTGCACAGGGCAGAGATATCTCTCCTCAGAGACACTGGCTGCTACATATGACAAGAAAGTACAGAGCAAAAAAAGCACCGAAATGCTGAAAATCTGGTATTCAGCAGTCTCAATTTCTGTGTGAGGGAGGGGAAGTTATTTTTTAGGGTTTGGTGGTTTCTTTCTTTTTCCTTTTGCCCTTCATGCTCCCCAAAGACTCTGCTGCATTTTACATGTTCTGCTTCAGCAGCCTCTGAGCACCTTCCCCTTCAGTGCTGCTGGAGAGGAGCAGACTTGGCTCTGCAAAAGACTCTTTTCTGTGTCTGGTCTCCCAAGTGCAGCCTGGCCACACAGCTGGGCTGCCTATGATCCAGGGAGCTTGAAACCCAAAGCTGTGGGTTTCTACTACCTAGACGAAATCAGTGCTCCTTCCAGACACTTTAAAACCAGGAAGGAACATCAGTCCCATCCTCTGCCCTTTAGCCACAGTGACTCGTTTCCTTGTGTTTAGTCTAGCACGTTTCTGTGTGGAATTAGAGTCCTGTTGGTGTCTCCATGAGAGCAGATGAGTTGTAATCAAACCACCCCCCAGGATCACCCGCACACTTCAGGGTTCTTCCTTCCTTTCCCTGGCCTATTCCCCCCTTTCCAGTGCCCTTTCCAAATCCCAATGCAATCAGTAAGGGCTGGGTATAACCAAGCCCTGCTTTTCCCTCCCTACTCCTATCACCAACACTTTAGGAGCTCATTTGCCCCTTTTGCTATAGGGCTGTGCTGGGAGCTTGGATTTGCTTCTTTGCTTTCATGAGCCCATGGTAGGTCTGTGGTATGTCTGGGACCTCTGGGTGAACAGGCAACTCTCCCCTGGAGCCAGCAGCAGGGAGAGGTGGCCTGCAAGCCATGGCAGCAGTGCCCACCGCTCTCCAGAGCTGCTCTTTTAAGGTCATGAAAAGATGTTCTACCTAAACAGGAATTAAGGACATCACAGAATCACAGAATATGCTGAGTTGGAAAAGACTCGCAAGGATCATTGAGTCCAACTGCACAGGACATCCCCCAAGAGTCACTCCATGTGCCTGAGAGCATTGTCCAAATGCTTCTTGAACTCTGTCAGATTTGAGGCTGTGACCACTGCCCTCGGTAGCCTGTTCCAGTGCCCAAACACCCACTGAGTGAAGAACCTTTTCCCAATAGCCAAGCTAAACTTTCTCTGACACAGCTTCAAGCTGTGGTCCTGTCACTGGTCACAGAGAAGAGATCAGCGTCCGCCCCTCCTCTGCCCCTCAAGAGGAAGTTGTAACTGCAATGGGGTCTCCCCTCAGTCTCCTCCAGGCTGAACAGACCAAGTGACCTCAGCCACTCCTCATACAGCTTCCCATCAAGGCCCTTTGCTATCTTTGTTGTCCTCCTTTGCACGCTCTCTAACAGTTTAACGTCTTTCTTACATTGTGGCACCCAAAACTGCCCCCAGCACTCAAGGTGAGGCCGCCCCAGTGCAGAGCAGAGCGGGACAATCCCCTCCCTTGCCCGGCTGGTGATGCTGTGCCTGATGCCCCCAGGACACGCTTGGCCCTCCTGGCTGCCAGGGCACTGCTGACTCACATTCAACTTTCCATTGACCAGGACCCCCAGGTCCCTTTCCATGGCACTGCTCTCCAGCATCTCATTCCCCAGCCTGTCTGTATATCCCAGGTTTCCCCATGCCAGGTGCAGAATCCAGCACTTTTCCCATGTTGAACTTCATATGGCTGGTGATTGTCCAGCCCTCTGATTTGTCGAGGTCTCTCCTGCCTTTGAAGGAGTCAACAGCTCCTCCCAGTTTTGTATCATCTGTGAACTTGCTCAGTATCCCTTCCAGTCCAGCATCCAAGGAATTTATGAAGATGTTGAAGAGCACAGGGCTGAGGGCTTCCCTCCTGAAGCTGTCCTGGCTGTGATCGATGACTGCATTGTCCTTTGGGTATTTTTCAATACCTCCCAGAATAATCTCCTCCATAACCTTACCAGGCACTGAAGTGTACACATAACAGTATCTCTTGCTTTTGCTATTTCTTTCTTTATTTTCTGTAAGCTCATAATTGGTTTAAAGATGTGTAAGAGTGGCTCTTTCACAATTTGCACTTTGGAAATGGGGAAAGTGTAATACTTCCCCTACACTTGCAGTAATGTGTTCAGTTTTTCCAAAACAAGAAATTTACTTCCTGGCCAAGGTCCAGAATGGAAAATTTAAGAGTGGTAAATATTTCTGAGCATGTGGGGGGTGTGTTTGTTTTGATTTTGCATACTTTTTTATTTGTTTGTTTGTCATTGGGAGGTTTTAAGTTGTGGAGGGTGACTGCCCTTTCCCCCAGCTCCTTGCACAGCTGCAGTGGGATGCCCCTATTTTGGGAGGTATAAGCTGATGTGATTCTCCTTGGCTTCCCCCATGCCTGATGTGGGGGCTATGACAGAAACCTATATAGCCTGTATAATTCTGGCTGTGCACACACTGCAACAGGTGAGCCTGGGAGCAGCAGGGAGGCTGGGCAGGGCTATGGCAGATACCATCTGTATGTATATATGTATATAGGACCATGAAGATGAGTGCTCTTCCCTGCCCTGCATCCATGTACGTATAGGCAGAAAGAAACACATTTTTATAGGCTTTATTTTCTCTCTTATCCATGCACGTCCTCAGAAATACTAATTACTGCGTGTAAATTGTTGGGAAACAGCTGCACAAGTCCGTCCATTTGCTGGTAGACTCATTTCCTCTGCATCCTTCCACCTCTGCATTTTAGAGAGGAAAGGGATTTATTATATGGCAGCACTGTGGAAAAAACTTCCTTAGAGAAACCCGCTGGATAATCTGGGAAAAGCTTGAGTAATGGAGCTTTTTGTGAGCTAACAGAATAAAACTACTCCACAAAAATGTTATCGTTGGGAACATGAGCTGAAAAGGGAATGATTCATGTGAAATCCGGGATGTGCCTGTGTTTCCTATGAATCAGCACTATGAAAAGTGGGAGAGGGCTGGGGAAAGATGAGCACCTGAGACCTGCCCCGAAGCATGGAAAAGATAAAACACCTTTATTAAAGACCTTGTCAGGAAGTAGCAGGGAGTGTGAGACAGACTTGGGAAAACCATAGGACAGAGAGTCCCTGGAGCTAAGGAGAAAGCCATATGAGGAGCCTGCATGATTGCTGATAGAGTTATGATTAAGGACCAGCAGGCAGAATTTCCTATGATACTCCATGCAAGTAAAAACAAATCTCTCTTCACCCCTCTGCACCTCACCCAGGAACACGAGGAAAGAAACTGCTGCCAAACAGGAGCTTTGTGGGCTACCTCTGCACTTTACTGGGAGGCAGAGATACTGCTTCAGAGGAGGCTTAGTGGAACAGATTAGGTAGAGAAGAATCTGTGACCTAACAACCTTTTTCCTATCTTTCTTAAGGAGAAATTAGTCCCATCCACAATTTGATGTTTCACAGAGAGCAAAACTTGTGCTCCTGACTCACCAAGGACTTTTGAAACACCCTAATTTCTTCCCTGATGTTGCCACGGGTTGAGGTGATGGAGAAGCAGGAGGTGTGGTTTTTGTGACAACTTTGCTTTCTTTGTGCCTTGCCAGAGACTTCGTGGTAGCGCTGAGGTTACCTGGTGGTGCATGCAAGCCCTGGGCCCCAAGGGACCCACGGGACCAAAAGCTGCTGTGTTTCCTCTCCCATACCATTGTGGCTGGGCTGCTCCTGCCTCTGACAGTCCCCCGAGGTGCCATGTTGCTGAATTTGGACTGGGACTTTCTGTCGCATGCTATATTTAGGCTGTGGATTTGCATTGTTAACTTGGGTGTCTTAATGAGCAGGCGCTTGCTTGTGGCACCAAGCATTTGCCTCTTGTGGGCTGTGGCACACTTCTGTGGGAGCATCTCTGTTATGTGGACAAGGGTGCTGCAGTAAGGGAGGGAAAATGAAAAAACCCACCTTTTTTGTCACAGGCAGGTCTTAGACACCCCTATGTTCAGAGCCTTTGGCAGGTTATGGGTAACATCTATAGCTATAAGTAACTTGGAGGTCCCTGTGCTGCTTCACATTTTGGAGGTGGCACAGGTGTGATGCCACCAGCCAGGGCTGGGGCTGTCAGATGTTGGGGCCAGGGGGGAATCCCTGGCTGCCATGACTGCCCCCTCCCTGCACACTCATGGTTTGCAATGCTTTGTGGTGCCTTTTGCTGAAACAAAATGGTCTGGGTGACAAAATGGAAAAACTGGTCATCAGTTATTCACAGATAGATCCTAAAAATATATGGCTATTGTTCCTTTCCTTGTGACCCAGCTGGGATGAGTTGTTTTACAGAGGAAGCAAGAAGATAAACAAATAATTCCAGTATGTGAGGGTGAAGGCTGTTGTCCAATTTTTTTCAACTTCCTGAATCCTAGATCTTTCTTTGCTATCAGGCTTCCCCTCTCCAGCTCCCCTTCTGAGCAGGAAGAGCAGGAAAGATGGCTGAGGATGTCCTTGTTGAATGCCAGGCTGGGATATTTTGTGTAGGGAGACACTGGGGCCCTCGGGGCATGGTGCTTCTCCTCCCCATGTCACTGATTCAGCTGTGGGTCATCAGGGCTGGGGAAAGGATGCATTGTGACCCTGGTATGTGTCACATGCTGGGAAGCTGCCACAGATGGGAAGACCACTGGTGGGTGTCATTGCTCTAGATGTGATCCTTCTGCAGCATCTGGACATCCACCAGTACTGTTGGTAAGGTCTGATGGGGTACTCATGTGAGATGTTCTTGTGACCCCAACCTGATCTACAGCTCCTGTTTTCTGTGCTAACCAGGATATTCCTGCCTGGCTCAAACTGAGCTACCCTTTCTTCCCACGTCCCAGTATGGCTGTCATCCTGCTCAGCAGTTTAACCCTGTCACCTCTCGTTTGGTCTTAGCACAGGGAGGAAGCACAACACTCATTAGGCTGGAAAAACCCAACCCAAACCAAAGCACATTGCAGGTGGCATGAAGGTCTGGACACCAGGATACAAATCCTTGCTCATTTTAGCAGAAGATTGATCTGTCACAGCTCATTTCAAGGTTGGTGACGTGGATTTTTTGGTACCATCTTTGCTTCCATTCAGAGGGGGTGCTGATCCCCCATGTGGTTGCACACTCCTGCGTTTGTACACATTTCCTAGATCACAGTGGGTGATTTAGTGCAGAGCCTCACATGGCCTTGATTTGCCCCCTGACAGTATACAAAACGAGAAAAACGTGGAGTGAGGCAGCACTGCTTCTCAGTCACCAGCTCTGCAGCTGGTGTGAATCAACCCAGCTCCCTGGGTTTCTGTGGAATTGCACCCCTACACACAGAGACGGTGCAACTCCTTACATGTGAGGGTTCCTCTCAAACCCATCTCAGTGTCAGACTCTGAGGACCGGGAGAGCAATACTGAAGTTTGCAAGCACTGTGCCCAGCTGCTGCTTTGCTTTTTGTGCAAGCTGGTCATCCTCAGCACGCTAGGAACAGGATGAGCAAGAACAGCACATCTGTCTCTGGGCTGCCTGAGTGCCACTTTGCTGTGTTTTGGCTGGACAATGGCTGGGAGGCACTGGAGGGAATTAGGCTGCCTCAGCAGCTCCAGTCTCAGCTTTTTCTCTCTGATAGTTGCTTGCCAGATGGGGATATAAAGTCAGCATGGTCACTTTTTCAGGGTGATAGGGAGAAAAATCTGTGCAATAATCTCAGACCTGAGGCCTCAGATCCTCTGCTCTGGGCACATTTGAGCCTGGAGCTGGAGTTTGGACAGTGGTTTCCTGATGAAATGCAGTGCACTTCTCGATCAGAGCACCCTCAAGTCTCATGGGTTTGCCAGCGTAGACCCTGGCTCTGTTGCTGAAGAATCAGTTCTTGAGCTTGGGTTAAACCAGTGAATTTAGGATGCAGGTTGCCTGGTGGGCTGCCGACATATCCCGTTGTGTTTGGACAGGAGCATCCAGGATTGGGGAGATTTGCCCTTAGCCCTCAACATGCCTAAAGAAAGCCCCAGTGTATCCTTGCACAGTTGTGAGTCTGTAACGTTGTTTTAATTCTGTTATGTGAAAAAAAAGAACCTGCTATTCTGAAATAATTTTAATAAGCTTCAGTAGGCTGGCAGTCTACACGTCATGTGGGGCTGGGCTGCTGGGCAGGAGGTGTCTGATCCCTCAGTGTAGCCTGGCCTTCATCACACAGCACTCCTCACCTGGAAATCTCCAGTGCAATTCGATTCTTCCGAAAAACCTACATGTGACACCATTCTAATGGCATCTGGAGTGCCATTGGAGTATTGCCTTTCCTGCAGCTTTGGACACCTGTAGGAGTTTCTGTTATGACCTGATTGCTGGCTGGATCAACATGAATTGCCCCAGGTGTGCTGCTAGCTTGAGGCAAGCGTAGGGGAGGGAAAAGTGGGGAGGCTGGGAACATCCCTCATGGTCCCTGTCTGAGGACCTCAATCAGCCCTTAGGACCTTCTGCCCTGGTCCAGCCCTGCCAGGGCCAGAAGCACAAAGTGGGCTTGGGGAGCGGGTCATGGGATGGGAAACAGGAAGGGAGAAGCCATCATCCTGATGTGGTGCCTTGGCTGTCCTGGGCAGTGTGGGCACCTCAGGGAAGGAGGGTGATGGGTCTGTGTCCCTCCAGCTTGCAGGGAACAAAGGTTCCTTTCCATCAAGTTCCATTGTGATGGATTTCAAGTGAAACTGACACGGAGTTCTCCACCGAAAGGCACGACAAGCAGCTGCCCTTGCTCAGCGTTTGATCCCACCTCCCCCCTGTCTCTGGCTATCTGTTCCTTTCACTGAGCACCTGGAAACAGCTGACTAATGGAGATGTGCAGATGGTCATCAACTTCTGCATTATACAGCACGTGGCTAAAAATAGCCAAGGTTGCAGGTCCAGGCTCCAGCTCTGCTGGGAGAGATTTGCAGGGCACAGTCAAGAAGCAATTTGTCCCCTGGTGCCATGGCAACAGCTCTCAAAATGTGAGCAGCAGGACAGCAGCAGCATGGTGCTGCTGCACTGGTGCACGGGATGGCCTTGGAGAAATGGGAAGCAGCAAGGTGGGCCATTGTTCCCTCTGGCTGCTTGCAGGAGTCCCTCCCACAGCCCCTTTCCCCAGCCTGCAGCCATCAGCTCTGGCAGAAGAGACTTGTGAAGGATGGACTAAAATACGGAAAATGTGCCTCGTTGCATTTGCATTTAGATGGCAAAGATAAGGATAATTAGGAATTATGATTAAAGGTGATACGGCAAAAATGCAGCAGAGAGATTTGTGGCTATATCACTAAAAGTTCCAGTACTTCTTTTTTTCACGAGCTTTTTCTGTTCTGCTTGGTTTTAGCTTAGCACTGTGCTGCCTGTTAGCCATGGTGCTCTGGGTTCTTGCTGGAGGACAATTTAAGTAGACTGATTTCACTAGGAGATGGAACTGGAAGTGTTGTAAACACTGTCCAAACCAAAGAGGGCAAAGGTCCATCTGCAGCTCCTCAGCAAGAGCTGTCTTAGCACATTGCCACTCTGCTGTTTGTCACGTTGTCACACGGTCTCTACAGTCTGACGGGTAAAACTTCACTTTTCCCTTCACTGCGAGGGAAAAGGAGATGGGAACTGAACTCATATAAAAAATTCAGGTACTTTTGCAAATATTTTTTCTTCAGAGGGCTGAGGCGTGAGAGTTTAATATTGTTCTTCAGTCCCAGTGACCTTAAAAAAAAACAACTCAGCATTTGCTTGCAGAAAGTTGTTGGGTGCATCTTTGTGTTCCCATGAGGCAACAGACTGAGTAGTCTGGACCTTATTTCATATCACATAACCTGTCTCAGTTTTCAGGGGGTGCTTATGATCAATTTATTTTTTTAGGAGCTTAAGGTTTTTCATAATCTCAGCCCCAAATACATTAGGTGGCCTGGTTTGTATTGGGCTCAGCACCAGGGCAACTCAGCCCCCTTTAAGGCCTCACTGTAGGTACCCAAAACAAGACAACCCAAAGCACCAGACTTACATATACAGGCTTTTAATGAGACTCCCATGACTATTTGATGTCCTCTTTTGAGAAAGGGAAGTGGTCTAGGAAAATTGAAATGGAAAGGGGTAGAGGCCCAAATGTTTTGGTACAGGAGAGGAACTGAAGCATAGCCATGTTTTAGAATTCTCTGTCCCCATCCATGCTTGTGCTCAGCACTGTGTCTCCTCCTGCACAGAGAGCTGCTCTCCTAATGGAGGTTCAAGGCATTGGTTGGAAACTGAGTTTTGAGGCTTGACGATGCCTGGGAAGGCAGCAGTATTTTAAAAACCCCAGAAACACACAGGCTGCTATAGAGGCTGGTGAGCTTGGTTCAGCTGAATGAAAAAGATAGAAAAAATATAATCCAGATTTGGGTTTAAATTTTATGTGCATATTTGAGTTTGGTCATACTGAATTTTCCTCTAAGCAGGCCTCTTTGTCAGTAAGGCTGAAGAAAAGTCCCTGCTTTATTCTGGCAAGCCCTTTTACAGGAAATTTAAACAAATGTTTACCTTTCACAACATTCCTTATCAAATGTCTGAAGAAGGATCTCCCTGCCTCTGAGAGAGGGACCTCCTCTTTCTCAGAGTGTGCTCTTGGGCAGGTGTCCCAATTCCTCGTTTGAGACTGAGCAGGAAGCACGGAAGGGGAAATGAAATAAAAGCAATCAAATCAAATATAGTTGGGAAGTACAGTCACCAGCACTGCTTCTGGGAGTGGGCATCCCCTAACTCCCATCCTGATGCAAGAGCAGATTTAACAAGGTGGGTTAAATAATGAGAAATGAAAAGGCTCTGCCTCTGATGCAAAGAGCACTGCAAGAATAAATGATTCTGCAAGAATCAGATGCCTGCAGGATTCAGATGGGACTCCTGCAGCTCTGACTCTTAAGCTGCTGTGTGAGAGTGTTTCTGCATACAGACCTTGAGAAAAGAGCTCATGGAGGTGCAGTTCCCTTTGGCTAGAGGAGATCATGCTCATCTTGTCCTGGGAAACGCTGGTGTCTCTCAGCCCATGACCAGAGCCAGCAGCTTGGCCCAGCTTTGCATCTTTGCCCACATCTTTCAGCAACCAAATCATAGCTCACAGCTGGCATTGCCCTGGAACAGTGGCACCTCCCTGCACTCTCTCATGTTTTGCACTGCTGGATGGCCTCAAAGAAAGCAGAGCTCAGTTCCCACAAAACCCTGATTTTTCCCAGTGATACCAGCTTCTTCCCTTGGATAACAGGGGCCTGATGAGATGGGAACCATGTGTGAAATTGTGCCCAGGGCACCGGGCAGGGCAGACAAGGAGCTGTGTTGCCCTAACAGGCACCCACAGGAAGGGTGATGGAGCAAGCGGAGCGCCTGCAGAAGTTTCCAGGCACCAATAGCCCACCCTGCCTTCACAGAGATCATCCATCACAGCAGTCATGATGGGAGAGGATTTACCAGGCACAGATTTGGCTGCTCTTTGAGCTGCTTGTCAAGGCAGTGGCTGCATGTTGGGTCATGGCTTTCTGGCGCTCCCTCCACAGAGGCTCTGTGACCACCCACATTTCACCCACGGGAGCTCTTTAACTGAGGCAGAACTGCTGAGGAAAACCTGCACACTTCCCTCCTCTCCCCAAGCTGCCCCTGTCCCCTCC
>VYZT01048707.1:0-14361 GCA_013400735.1 Pomatostomus ruficeps
TGGTGGACCTGGCAGTGTGAGGTAAAAGGCTGGACTCAATGATTAATTAGAGGCCTTTTCGAACCTTAATGATCCTATGACTCTAGCCCAGAGATGGCAAGTCTGTCCCCAGTTTCCCTCTTGAGCTCTTTTATGTGCTAATGGATGAAAACATGTTCCTGGGGCCTTTGCTGATCTGCTGCTGCACTGCAATCTATCTTTTAGCAGGGATGCTGCATGGGGCCAGTTACCTACTTAATTGCTCACCTCTGCCTAGGAGGGTTCAGGCAGTGCTGAGGAACCCTGGTTAGTGATCACATTACCGGTGCTGCAGGTAGCGCCCTCCCTTTTTGTGGATGACACAACAAAAAAATTGTAGGTTGACAAAACCTAAAGAAATTTAGCAAGAGCCCTGCTCTGGTGATTCCCAGAGAGATGCCTCCTGCTGTCCTGCAGAGCTGGAAAAACACACACCCAGGCACTGGTCCTGATGCACAGCTGGAGAGGTCTCAGCAAAGATTTCATTATTCCACTTTATATCTGCAGCTCACGGCTTGCTGCATCCATGAAACTGTCATGCCCTCAGGCTCAGATATTTTTCGATAGCAAGAAAGGGTCCACAGTCTGTGCTTTGTAATTTAGGTTTTGCATAAGTAATTTTATTGCAGCCTGCCACGCTGACTTCAGAAGGTTCAAAAAACAGAGCTGAATTCATCAAGGTTAAGGCGTTCACTTCCCATAGCCAGAGGCACATGGAGAAGGAGAGAAGTGACCGGCCCCTGGTTGACCACCCTGGGCACGGCTGCCAAGAGGGCCAGTGACAGCTGGGTGCCACATCAGCAGCCTTTGTCATGAGATGATGCGAGCTGGGCACAAACTCACATGCTTGGCTCCCAGAGCTGCCACTCCTCATCGCTGCTACATGACTCACAGGCAGCTCAAAACCTTCCCTGATAAGGGCTTTACAGAAACAAAAAGGAGTACAGTAAACAGGGAGTAATAGGATAATAAAAGAGAAAAACCTTCAAGAAGAGCCAAAATAAAAATTTCCCGACTTTTATTAACCAAAACAGACAGCGTGAAGGCATAAAAACTGTCAGTGATTTTCCGTGTGAATCGCTGCATTTCTGCTACTACGGATCCTCCTGAAGGAAGACTGCAAGTGTCTGCTCTTTGCTGGAGCTGAGCATACGGTCCTTGAGGATGCAGAGGAAAATGGAGAGCTGTGCTTGGAGGCTTTCCAGCTAAACAACAGGGAAAAGGGCAGCCACAGACCTGAGTGTGCTGACCAGGAGAAAAGCTGGGCAGAAAGAGGCATATTTGGCCAACTGCACTCCCAGTTATTCAGCCTGCAGCTGTAGCTGGGGAGAGGGCGAGCGGTGTGTAGGGCGAATGCAAGCTCACGCCCACTCAAGGTAACTCACTTCCTCATTACTGAGACAGAAATGTGATGCACATGCTGGCAGTGTCCTGCAGGCACTGAATTCAGCTCTCCCCCCTGCCAGGGCTGCTTGCTGCAAGGCAAGGACATGGGCTGCACGGGCAATGTCTGTGCTGGCTGGACATGGAATGACTGTCTGCGACCTGCTTGGCAGCCTCAAGGCATTTCAGCGTGGCAGAGCTTGGCTCCCTTACGCTGCTCTTCCAGCCCCAGAAGCTGAAAAAGTCCAGGGAAAACCCAGCTTCACCTCCGTTCCTGGGGGACAGGTAAAATGGGCACCTGCATGAAGTGAGCTGGGTTTGCAAGGATCTGGGCAAGCAGAGGTGACATCTGGTGCAGCTGCAGCGTGGCTGAGGCCAGCGTGGCACGGTGGGCACAGGTGAATGCTGAGAGCAGAGCGGTGTGACCAGCAGCTGCACCACTGCAGCACCGGAGTGCAGGTGCACACACACAAAGCACGGCTGGGGCAGCGCTTCCTCTGCTGGGACATCGCTCCTGGTGCAGAACAGTCCAGCTGCAGTCCCAGAAGGAATGGGTACCAGCAGAGCCAAGAGGTGTGGGCACCAGCTGCTACTGCCCTGTGCAGCTTTGACAATGCTGGCACCCATCTTCAGGCTGCTTCTCCCCCTTGCTTCAGCTTCTCAACCTGCCTGTCTGTCTGCAAAGGAAAAGCCTGTCTCCAAAGCAGGACTTCCTGCCCCATGAGCTGATTCTTCTCTTCCCCAGCCTGATCCCTTCTCCAGCAACAGCCAAAATTGCCAGAGAGAAAAAGCAGGGTCTCACAGGCCAGCAGCAAACTTGCTTTTATCATCCCTGCAAAGCTACCATCAGCTAGAGCTGTTTCAAAATGTAGGCTCTGCTGACCTCTAGGGGACTGCTACAAACCCAAAAACATAAAGGCTTCCAAGCTCATGGCATGTTACAGCCCTTCACAGGCTCCTCAGGAGCCTGACACAACCCACTCTTGCTCCCCTTACTGGGGGCTGGAAATAAAACCCGGGCTCCAACACCGCCTCTTCCATCTCACCTTTATGGGAGCAATATCTCAAGAAACGTGTACAAGCAAGGTTAGGTTGTTTAAGAGATATTACCTGGTATCAGACTGCCTCACGTAATTGCTGCCTTTCATCATGGAGAAGCATGCTGGGAGCTTGGGACTTTTAGAGCTTGCGGCTTGCAGTATCAGTTTGTCTAATAAAAGGTATAAAAGCCTTGCCTTGGTGTCACAACTACAGCACTACTCGTCAAAAAGCATGGATGCACATACCTAGGCATTGGAAATAAAGTTAAATGTGCTTTTTAATGGCAATTCATCACTCGGTAAACAAGTGGCAGAAGCAAGAATCCTGTAATGGAGTAGAAGGAACATGAAGAAAACATAAAATCCGATGTGCTCCTTAAAACAGCACATGGTGCTGCCGAGGGGAGGAACAGCATTTCCCATCTGGCTGAGGACAGAGCATTAGGCAGGAGCCAACAGAGGCAGCACATACTGTGCACCTCTAATGGACCTGCTCTCCTTGACACAAAGCCAAAGCCTACCACAGCCCTGGAATATCCTCATTTCTCCATCTGGGGAAGGTGTAACTTTGGAGAGCTAGAGCATGGACAGACTTGAACTGGGAAAAAACTGCACATGGCAGAGTCCCCAGTGCAGCCAGCACCTTGGGGGAGAAGCCCACCCAGCAGACCTGAGAGGGCAGCAGGCCCCAAGCAGCTGAAGAGGTGCCTGGGAACAGCACTGCTCCCGCAAGGGCAGCTGAATCTGCAGCCAGAGCCTGAATGCCCCAGAAGCCAGAGCCTAAATTTGGTTTTCACCAAATGCAAGTGTCTCTCAAGAGGCTGTGGGCTTGTGTTGTCGGGATCGTGCTTCAACACTGGAGTCAGTCCAGGCAGGCACTCCACCAGCCGCAGGAATGACTTTACAGGCAGCGCCTGGGGTCTGGGCCCACCAGAGGGCATGGAATTGGCGTGCTCCTACTCAGTGCTCATGCCCTGGGAAGTGCCAAAAATACAAGGCAAATGCTAAGTTAAAGCATTTCCTCTTCCATGGGCTGGAAGATGTCAACCCACAGAGGCTCATGACAAAAGGTAACGACTGATTTGACTCTTTCAACTAAATCAGGGTGAGATGTCAAAGCAGCAATTAAAAGTGAAGTGTTTAAAGAAAAGAGACAAATTATTTGAACAGAATCACCATTTTCATTTCAGCATCATTACATGTCTCTTAATTAGAACAGATGTCTCCCTAATCTGTGCAAAACAGAAAAGGACCCGAGAGGTCTGAAACACTGGCTCATACACCAGTATTACCACAAATTCCTGGCTTCACTCACCAAATCCACTGCCTCAGACTGTGCCAAACCAAACCACCTGATGAGTCTGCATCCAGCACGGCTGGCTCTGCAGTGCCCAAAGTCAGATGGCATTATTTTCTCCTCCTTATGCCTGCAAACACTGTAATCCCACCGTGCACCAGCAGTGCCCATGAAAGTCAAGCCTCTGCCACGTGCATTGTAGCTGTGTTTTGGCCCCTCAGATTCACAACTGAGTTGAGGTTGCTCACAGAGAAAAGACACCATCAGTCATCAGAGTTTGGTAAGCTCTTTAATGGCAAGCTCATGGTGCAATGACACTGCTGGGTTTGACGCCTTGGTGGTGGATGAGGAAGGAAGATCAGAGGGAAGGCAGCGCTCCACTGAAGGCTTACACCTCTGAAAGTGCTGAACAAAAGGGCAACTTCTTCTGGTGACTCCTTTCACAGCTTTGTAGTCCCAAAGACAGAGAGATCTTCCAGCCAGAAAAATGGTGGAAAGCACACGAAAGACAGACTTGGCATGGCATCGCACATGATTTCTACTTGATGTGTTGAGGGCTGACTAGTCCCTGCATTAGCAAAGGAAAACTTGACAAAAAAATTGCATTGACTGAAATCCAGAACTGACATTTCCACCATCACCACCCCTGAAGATGAAAGCTTCCTTTACATGCAGCGTTACCACAGATCTTCGCCTACATGCGCAACAGCGTGTTTGTACAGAAAGGGAATTTCAAAGTTCAGTGTATTTTACATGAAATCAGTGAGCTTCCCTATAGTCAGCAGTAAGTAGTTCAAAGAAGTCTGGGTTTTCTTCGTGTAGACAAATGAAGGCCCTTTTTGTTAATATGTATTTTTTTTTACGTCCAAGCTCATACTGGCAGTGCAGTGCTACGCAGCTCTGTATAAACTGAAAAGAATCAAACACAGATCATGGAAAAGATAATCTGGCTCACTGAACAAGTGATTGTGGTTAAGTGAAGGGGTTTCCTTTGTACACCTGCCAGAGACATCAGACACCAACAGTGCAACGAAGTCTCCGAAGTCTGATAAAAACCCAAAGTGACAGGGTCTGCCCTCTAAGGACCAAACTTAAGGAATCTTTTTATTTAAATATCTGCATTGGAAGTGATGTCCACTGAGCCTTCAGCTCCATGGTTACTCTGCAAAGACGACCTCAAGTCCAGCCTGCTACAGGGTCTAGGAGCTGCTGCCCACAGTCACTCCTGCCTGGCTCTCACACAAAGCCTCCCCAGATGCAGCTGGCTGCAGAGACAGGCTGCTGGGGAGGAGGGGAGGCCCTGCCACAATTAAACACATAAAACAAAGCATTTGCCTCTGTTCAGCAATTTACAGAAAGGGGCATCCAACTAATGCCCCTGAAGGGATCTTTCCCAATTTCCCATATCCTCTGGCCAGACTGAAAACAGCCAGCACCAAGAAAGAGACCTCCCAGTGACCAGGCAAGCAGACAAGTCTCATTTTCTGGATGCCCAACCTGGAAAGCTTCAATGGGTTATGATTTTCTGAGACTGGATTATGTGGCTAGACATCATGGTCTGTGAAAAGATACTGGGTTTGGCACCTAAAATGACTGCTGTCTTCTGCGTAACCCCTGTCCAGCACGGACTGCTCACGGCTCCTCAAGGGGTAGCACGTCTCCCACGCCACCTTATCCCCCCGTACAGAAAGGGCAGGGCGACTCGCACCGTGCTGAACTGCAGCTCCTCTGACGCACCTGGCTGCAAGCTGTGGGACGTGAGAGATGCTGCTCTCCTCCTTCCTATGCTTCCCTTCCTCCGGGAGTGAGAGCTTCTGAGAAGAACAGGATGGTAAGAAAGGACAGAAGCATGGACACAGTGTAAGGACGGATGAAGCTGTAACCTCGCCTCCTGCCACTGCTAAAGCTAACATTGAGTAAAACAGCATTGGAATCAGCCCTGGATCCTAGAGAAAGATCAGGAAATATGCTCAAAGAGGATGGGAATATGTCCTGAACGGCAGCTTTCCAAAGCAATGTCCACAATGTTACTGCAATCCCTTTTCCTGTCACAGTCTCACGTCCCACCTTGCAGAGGGGAAAAGGGCAGGGACCTTCAGAGCAATGTTGCAGCAGAAACTCCTCCCCACTGCCCACAGCCACCATCTCACACAGCACACCTTGCGTGGGGCACAGTGACAAGAGGCAGCAGCTGGCATGCACATCACTGATGCAGGAAAACTAACTCTGGCTATTCCCAGCGAAAGCGGCATTCTTAGAAGCACGAGACTTTCAAAGGCACAGCACTGTGAAGGGAGAGAAACTGCCTGGGAAAAGCTTGCAGCAGGGCAGGAGGTGCAGCTGCAGTCTGGTAAGGGTTCAGGCCATCACGCGCAGGGGTGAGCTATTCCCCCACCCCATTTCTGCGAGGTAACAGCCTCACAACTTCTTCTCAGGAGCTAGTTCTTTTAAGAAATGTTACCATGCACCTAAAAAAGGAGCTTCCTGTACCCTGACTGCTGCTCCTACCTACTCACACAATATCATAATGCTGGAAGAGAGGAACGGGCTTTTCAGTTTGCCTTATCTATCCCTTCATCCCTCAACCATCTCAATACATCAGTCAGGCAGGACACCAACCGGAAAACACAACCGAGCTCAAGGCCTCAGTAGTGTCCACAGGAGCTTTTTTATGAGCTGCATGTGTTCAGTATGCAGATACTTGGCAGAACGGCTTTGGCTGTCTCAGAAATCTCAGCATCTCTCTCCCTGAAGGGGCTTTGCTCACTCTTGCCCCTGCAGTTGTCACATTTCTGAAATCTGCCTTTCCCTCTGGCATCCGATGTATTGCTCATTGCCCAGGCTGCTCTCTGCTCACTGCATTCATGCAACTCATGTTCAGAAGAACCAGTTCTACAAGCGGCTCTGCTCTGCTGTATTTATATTTAGTTAGGGCACGAAATGCCTATCAGGCTGAGGGAAAAGGGAGACCCCGCTGTGTCCTTTCGTTACTGGTTTCCTCTGAGGATAGGCAATGATCATGTGTAGCTGTTCACCCACAGACCTAATGCACTGTATACACTGCTGGACAAATAATACAAACAGTCCCTTTTACAAAAGGCTTACGATGAGATTTCAAAGGAGTTACCCTGCTCCTCCCAAATTTTCCGGAGGCCTGGATGCATAACTGGAGGCCTGCCCTGAATTCTCAGTGACTGAGACCCACCTAAAGCTCAGGGCAAGGCAATGGCAGAGCTACGAACCCACATCTCACTGAGTATCCAGGTTTGCAAGCATTTCTGCATGTGTTGGCAAATCTTGTGTCTCAGTCCGGCAGCCTAACCACTGTGTCTTGCACCCCTGATTAATTATTGAATGGCTACCAACTGCAATATGTGGTAGGAGGGAGGGAAAAATAAAATACAAATGATATATAGAAATATTTTGTAGTACAACCAAACCAGTTCCACATCTCTTGCATCATTGAGAAAGCATGGAAAAGTAACACAGTAATACAGAAATGTATTTGGTCAAAGGAATCAATATTTGTTGATAAAATACATTCTATATTAATGCTCATTCACATTTATTACATGTAAATTAAATTTTCTATGTATAAAATTCCAGTTTATTCTCAGTGCTGTCTGGTCATGCTTCAGTTCAGCAGCAGGGCTCAACACATTCAGCTCCTAGCGAAGGGGGAGGAAATGAGCGCTCAGCTTTCCGCAGGACCAAGCCTCACACAGCCCCCGGTCCCACAGATCCTGTCTGAACAAAATCTCGCTGGCTTCAGCGGGAATTTTGCAGGGGAGAGCGCTGCAGAAGGGTCCCCTGCCTGTCCAGCAGCGCAGTCTGTGTGGAAGTCACTCAAATGGCACATGGCATTCCAAAGAAAAAGTGAGTTAGTGAATACAGAAAATAATAATAATAATAATAATATATCTACATAATTTACAGCATTGTTCGCTTGCAACCGTATTAACGCTCAACCGCTCGTGAACAATTCAATCAATATGCAGGGAAAGGTAGCAGCGTGCAGTACATATCACAACCTCCTGTATGCAATGACAAGCACTGGATCTTACAGGCTTTCCTCATTTCATGAATTCCTGCCTATCCCGCTGCCACCAGAGCCCAGTTCCCACATCCACCCTGCACCCTCCCCTCTTGTGCCAGCAGCCGTCTGTGCAGCCGTACACGGAGCCGGACAGCGGGACTGATCCAGCGGGAAAGGTGGGACTGATCCAGCGGGAAGGTGGGACTGATCCCACTGGAAGGTGGGACTGATCCAGCGGGAAGGCAGGACTGATCAGGTGGGAAGGTGGGACTGATCCAGCTGGATGGAAGGACTGATCCAGTGGGAAGGTGGGACTGATCCAGCTGGATGGAAGGACTGATCCAGCGGGAAGGTGGGACTGATCCAGCTGGATGGAAGGACTGATCCAGCGGGAAGGTGGGACTGATCCAGCTGCAAGGTGGGACTGATCCCGCTGGAAGGTGGGACTGATCCAGCGGGAAGGCAGGACTGATCCGGCTGGAAGGTGGGACTGACCACAGTGGGAAGGCGAGACTGATCCATCTGGAAGGTGGGACTGATCCAGCTGGAAGGTGGGACTGATCCGGCTGGAAGGTGGGACTGATCCAGCGGGAAGGTGGGACTGATCCAGTGGGAAGGCAGGACTGATCTGGCTGGAAGGTGGGACTGATCCAGCTGGAAGGTGGGACTGATCCAGTGGGAAGGTGGGACTGATCCAGCTGGAAGGCAGGACTGATCCCACTGGAAGGTGGGACTGATCCGGCTGGATGGAAGGACTGATCCAGCGGGAAGGTGAGACTGATCCAGCTGGAAAGCGAGACTGATCCAGCGGGAAGGCGGGACTGATCCAGCGGGAAGGTGGGACTGATCCCACTGGAAGGTGGGACTGATCCGGCTGGATGGAAGGACTGATCCAGCGGGAAGGTGAGACTGATCCAGCTGGAAAGTGAGACTGATCCAGCAGGAAGGCGGGACTGATCCAGCGGGAAGGTGAGACTGATCCAGCTGGAAGGCTGCCTGTCTGTGAAGGGCCGAGGGCCGTGTCCCGTGCAGGTGTGTGTGGGGTGCCTGCAGCTGCACGCTAGCGCCAGCCACCTGCCCCTCAAACCAACAGTGCAAGTGGCCAGCAAACCCGAACGGCAGGACTTTGCCTCCAGCCTGCACTACCCTCAATTGCTCGCTTACATTACACCAGAGCAAAGCCAGCCCCAGATCGACTCCTGTGAGCCACGACCCAAGGACTGGATGCTTGAGGTGAGAGGTTCTCCCGAAGGAAGGCTCTGTTTAAGGTTCTAGCATCTGTCCTAGCTGGAGAGGAAAGAAAAATGTAGGGACTTAAAGCAGGGATGGAAACCACTGGTCTTACACTTTATTTCAGTAAGCAAAAAGCCTATTGCTGCTGTACAGTGTTATACAGTGAACTGCCACGGTTCTCACGTCACTAGTCCATAGAAAAGGTGCTGCAACTACCATATTTATGCCTGCATGCTGAAAGAATGTACAAAGTTGCATTAAGCTCTGGTTTTCTTCCACTTTTTTTTTTTTAATATTCTTAAACTCTGACTTTTACAGTGTTGCAGACACTTCTGTGCAGACTCAGGTAACACACATCGTCCCAGTTATGGAAGATCTTTGCCTCCAACAGAAAAAATCATGTGCTATGCATCTCTCAAGCCACCATCATAAATGTAAACCATCAAGCAAACTTGCTCTCTTTAGTTACCCTGGAAAAAGAGTCTTTAGAAAAATCTATTGAAAAGGAGACATCATTAACAACAGGGTTTTCAAAATGATGTGAGTTGTTTATAGGAGTTGTCCAAGCATTTTCTCTTCGCTCACTCATTGTTTTTATAAAGCTAATTCTGTATAAAAGGGCTTTTGAAGCATGTGACCTTCGTTTCACAATCAAAAAAAATTGGAAAAAAAGGAGTAAATTTAGAAACGTTTCTCTTGATTGTGGAAAACAGCTGTTATTACAACAGAATTACCTTTGTTTCTTATTATTTTCGGTACAAAAGGCAAGTAAATAAAGAGACCCTGCTTCTTCACAGTCTGGCATTCATCCAAGTTACTTGGAACTATGTAAAACAGGTATAAAATACGAGGGGTCTTCTTCTCCTTTATACCAAGACCCTCGCCAAACCCCTCAGGGAGCAAGTCTCCTGAGAAGTAAAACCCCACTGGATTTTCTGTCAGCCGAAGCAGCATTTTAGCTCCCCTTCAATAAGGTGTGAATGCCCAAACTAGCTCAAAGGCCCAGGAAGAGGAAGAGGTCCAGCATAATTTTAAGAGCCAGGTGCTGGTTGATACCCTTATGGCTTCAGTGTTAAGTTGCATTCAAGTTGCACTCAAGGAAGATTCCAGAAACTACAGGCCTGTCAGTCTCACTTCAGTGCCCAGTAAAGTCATGGAAAACATTATTCTGGAAAAAAAAAAACCACCTGGAGAACAATGCAGTCTCTGGTCACAGCCAGCATGGCTTCGTGAGGGGGAAGTCCTGATTTCCTTTTATGACAAGGTAATCCAGCCAGCTGATCAAGGGAAGCGAGCTCACGTAATATATTTGGATTTCAGTAAAGCTTTTGATACTGGATCAAAAGTATCCTTCTGACCAAAATGTCATGGCATGGGTGAGCAACTGCTTCACACACTGGGCACAAAGGGTCACAGTGAATGGGGTGACATCAGACCGGCAACCTGTCACCAGTGGGGTTCCACAGGGCTCCACCCTCGGCCCCGTGCTCTTCAAAAGCTCACGAACAACCAGGATGCAGGACTCCAAGGAATACTAAATAAGTTTGCTGACGACACTAAATTGGGAGGAGCTGTCAACTCTCTTGAGGTCAGAGAGGCCCCGCAGAGAGACCTTGACAAATCAGAAACATGGGCAATCACCAGCTGTATGAAGGTGAAGAGGGGCAAGTGCTGGATTCTGCACCTGGGATATGGCAACCCTGGTTGTGTGTTTAGACTGGGGAACGAGAGGCTGGAGAGCAGCGCTGTGGAAAGGGACCTGGGGATTCTGGTCGACAGCAAGCTGAGTATGAGCCAGCAGTGCCCTGGAAGCCGGGAGGGCCAAGCGTGTCTGGGGGGCATCAGGCACAGCATCGCCAGCCGGGCAAGGGAGGGGATTGTCCCGCTCTGCTCTGCACTGGGACGGCCTCACCTCAAGTTCTGTGTGCAGTTTTGAGAGCCACAATGTAAAGAAGACACGAAGCTATTAGAGAGTGTCCAGAGGAGGGTGACAAGGATGGTGATGGGCCTGGAAGGGAAGCCAAATGACAAGTGGCTGAGGTCACTTGGTCTGTTCAGCCTGGAAAAGAGGAGACTGAGGGGAGACCTCACTGTGGTCTTCAGCATCCTCAGGAGGGGAAGGGAGGGACAGGTACAGATCTCTCCACTCTCATGACCACTGACAGGACCCGAGAGAATGGCCTGAAGCTGGGTCAGGGGAGGTTTAGATTGGATATCAGGAAAAGGTTCCTCACCCTGAGGGTTGGGCACTGGAACAGCTCCCCAGGGAAGTGGTCACAGCACAAGCCTGACAGAGTTCAAGAAGAGTTTGGACAACGCTCTTCAGGCACATGGTGTGATTCTTGGGGTGTCCTGCGCAGCGCCAGGAGTTGGGACTCGAGGGTCCCTTGCAACTCAGCATATTCTATGATTCTACGATTCTAATGCACAATGTCACAAGTTTTGAGTAATAATTTGGCAGTGTATCAAAACCAGCGAAGCTTGAAGTTAGTTGTCATGCAGAAGTGGGATAGGCAATGGCTATTTTTCACATGATTTGTAAGAAAGCAGCACTTGCCTTTGGATCACGTGGTGTCAGAGTACCAGGGCTGGTTATAATTAATATGTGCTGCTGGTACCAGTTACTCCCAGTTATTAATCCAGCACTTGCAAACTCAGGTGTCAGTGAAACATCAATATGTCTGACACCCCACGGATTTCCTACTTCCCATTATTTTTGTTAAGCCTTCATATGCACTTCTGCAGCACCAACCACTACTAAACTACTGTTTTTCAGGAAAAGTCTCTCCACATTTGGTACTTTGTCAGAAACCTATAGCTGTTGAACTCAAAAGAAAAGCGCAGGTGGTGTTTGCTCTCTGCGCTGGTTGCCTCGGAAGGGTCACCGGCGAGGACTTGGCACTCTCCCCACACGCCTCCTACATTCTCAGGACTCTACATTCATGTCAGCAAACACTACTCTCGAACACAAATCGAAGAGACAAGTCAGCGACAAAACTACTTCTAGACTGATAACGGCAGAATGCTACCAAGACAACTCCATAGAAAACCCACTGAAGCAGGAGCAAAATTCAGGTCACTTCTTAGCAAAGCTCATCACGGATTGTTATTATTGTTATTGTTTTTTTTAAACCATTTTTTGTGAAACTTTTATCTTGGCAGCCAGATATCCCCTTGTGGTGTGCTAATTCGAACAGGCTAACGTGGGACCACCTGACCCCACCTGGTACCAAAGGCTTCCGAATTTTTTTATAGCTTCTCAGAAAATCACTGCTGACTGACACCCATCTGTTGGTGATCGGCTTCTGGTTCCTCTTCTTCCACATCTGCGTTATATTCTTCAAATGCATCATCATCAACATCTGGAAGCCCAAGTAACTACAAAGAAGAGAAAATACTGTGTAACAGTGAATTACCCACTCGTGCAGCTTCACTGCAAATCCTCACACAAATCCTACGTGCACTTCTTAAAAACCTCAAACCCTGGAATACCAGTACAGCATAATGATCTCGACTCTCTTTCTCTCCCTCCTGGGATAAAGAAAGATTTGAAAATGCATGCTCACACCAAATTAAGTGCTCAGAGACCGGAAGATAAATAAAACCAAAACAAAGCACTTGCAAAAAGCTTTGCATTCTTCCCTGAGGTCGCATTATGAATTGTTGAGTGTTTAAACTTGGCAGTGGTTTAACTTCAGAACGAACCATGGTAATACTGTGGCAGCAGTTGTCCTGGGTTAAGATTGTTTTTTGTCAGCCTTATAAAAGCTGACATAATAAAGCATCCTCATGCAGGACTGGCTAGTGTGGGGTAGGCAAGGAGTCCCTAAAAAACCCACCATGGCAAGTGCTCCTCTTGAACCCCTCACTCCATCACACCAGACAGAGTCCTGCATGCTGGGTGAAGCCCCTGCAGTAAGAAATACCGTGTATTCCACTGAAATATCATTCCCTTTAAACTTCTGCTGATTAGATTTGGGCTTGCAAGGAGCTGCCAGCCCATCCTCCTCAGACAATATTTGGATGCTTCCACCTGATGGCTCTGAGCACTGCAATATCACTTCTTCACTACGGGAAAAGAACCAAACAGCCATGTTTGAACTTCTCCCCTCTCACCCACAATGTTGCCAAGCCAACAGAAGCCAGGAAGACAGATAAACCAAATAACAGTCAAAATAATGCATCTGTTGTGGAAAACTCATTTGAGAGTCCTACACTAACAGCTATTAATAGCAACAAAGCAAAATCATAGGCCGGGCATTACCGAGAATACCATGTATTTAGCATGGCAGGGCTGAAAGAGCAGCACAGATGCATGAAACACCCTCTTTGGAGAGTGATGCAGCTGTGAAGCTCTTGAAAGAGGCAAAGCCCAGAAAAACCGTGAGGAGGGTGACACGCTTTAGGTGAGAACATGGAAATGAGAAGGCTGCGATAAGGCAGATTTTCAGGGACCTAAACTAATTCAGTCTGTGAATGACATTCAAAATTATTCAGTGGACACAAATACAACGCACAGAATTAGCTTCTGGGTGCAACGAAGCTTGTATTCCTCACTGGCACTGGGAGAAAATCAGATTTGTAGTTGCAGGGTTTCTACAGCAAATAAATGGAAGGAGAATTGCTGACTAAATGCCCTCCTTCGCATTTTAAAAATACTTACGCAGAGACCCCAAATGGAAAACATTCTTGTTTTCCAAGCGGAACAAAGTAATTGTTCCTATGCATACGTATTTTTCAAATCAAATGCTTAGCTGAACGTGAACTGCTCAGTTCATTTTCAGGATGCGGGGGTTCTATCTCGTGTTGAAGCTAAAATTAAAGTACTCTGTTTTCAAAAGGCAAAAGCAAGGTCTCCTTCTAGACGTCCTTATACAGCAGTATTATTTTTGCTAAACTAAACTAGTATATTCAAATTACATGTGAGTGTTGTTTGTATCACCTGGCAGAAAGAGTTTTGACTGCATTTTTTTTTTCCCCCACGTCTGGTCATAATTCCTCTTCGATTTACAAGGAAATGAGTCATATGATTCTTCATTTTATGGGATACTGCAAGCCTTTCCCATGCAAAATTAGCATGGAAAACACAACATGCACCACAAAAACCACAAAGACATACACAATCCCAAAGGATGGGGAGTACATCCTGCTGTTCACACACTCCCTCTCTCTCCTGCCATCAGGAAATCCAGCTCCTCTTTCCCTGGAGCAGCGTAAATCAGAGGCAGCAGTGTAAATCAGAGCGGTGCTGCGGACCTCAGTGGTTTTACGGGAAAAGAACAGGGATGGGATGGGATGGGATGGGATGGGATGGGATGGGATGGGATGGGATGGGATGGGAATGGGAATGGGAA
>VYZT01048707.1:30240-66816 GCA_013400735.1 Pomatostomus ruficeps
ACAAAAAAAAAAAAAAAAAGAAAAAGTATCCCAAACCCTGACAACAGTGTACTGAAATATGATGGAAATGTTTGACGACTCAGCAAGCTAAGGGTGACACAAAGCTGTATTTTTAACTGTGGATCCCTTCACCTGAAGCTTTTCATCCAACTTCCCTTTATTCTGACCCTCAAAGCCTGGTACAGAGCCCTCATTCTGCCACGTGCTGATAAAACCAACACCGGCTGATTTTGAAAGAAGTTGATTTTCCTTGAAGCTTTCTGAAGCTCAGGCTGCACACCCATTTAACATTCCAAAAGTGTCCCTTTGGAAAGGGTATGTTTCAGACACAGACACAACGGCAGGAATAAGGAGTTGTGAACTTTGTTTAGGGCTGGTCAGCTGAGGCTCAGCAAGCAGCCAGCCAGCATGGCCAGACACGAGGATTAGTGAGCCCAGACGGGATACAGGGGTGGGAGAAACTGCAAGCAGGGCACCAGGCAGCTCCTGCCCTTGCATCTTTTTTGGACTCAGAAGTTGGTACATCACAGTTCCTGCCATTTTCACCAGGAAGTATCTGCCAACACTCTTGTTTGTCACTGGATCTGTGTTTCCAAGAGCAGACTGTGTAGCCAGGAAAGCCAGGTGGGGGAGACATTATGAATTGGCTTATTAAGAGCTGAAAGGTGACTTTGCAAAGACCTGAATGTCACAAGGCACTCGTCAGGCAAACAAACAGGATTTTTTTGTCAATTTGTGAGCCTTTATGATATTGAGAGGGCACAGAGCTGCAGACTGTCCCTGATTTTCAGATGAATTGCTCCACTAATATAAAAGATATTCTCATAATAGTCGCAAATTAGTTGATTGCTTGAAGTGCCAGAATCCTTAACGCTCTGCTATTTTAACATATGGAAATTGATTCAACACTTATCATCTATTTAGAGATGTAAATTTATTGAAAAAGATGCCACTTCTTCCTAAGCTTTAGGCAAGCTCTGATACTCAGCTTTCTGGGCACAAGCAGGTTTTTACGAGGACTTATGATTTTAACTGCAGTGATTTACTTTCCTTCTAAAGGAGGGGAGAAGCAGAGGAAAATTGACTGTTTTGTCTACGAGGAAAAGAAAGAAAGATCCTGGTACTAGCACTGGCATGAACTGACACAGATAGGGCAGTATCTGGCACATCACACCCTGAGGGTCTTTGCCCAAGCACAGCACCGGCCCAGACCTTGCCCTGACTTCTGCTGCATTGCTCTGGAAGTGCACAGCGATGTTGGAAGCATCCCTTAGTTCTGATACAGTCATTTGCTTTAGGGGAAGAGTAATGAAAACCGAGCACAGGCAGTGACAGCAATGGCATCGGCCAGGTCAACACCCCTCGGCAGAGAAAGCTCCCCTCCTTCCCAAAGTTAGCCTAAGCTCCTAAAACCAAACAGCACTGATCATTGATCTGCAATTAAAAGCTGTTCTCTGGGAATCGGACTGGATCCCAGCCTCAGTCTCTTGGGATGCCTTCCTGCCCAGGCAAGCCCCGTGCTGATGTGGTGGGCATGAGGCTGCTGATGGGATTAGATGGGGGAGTCTGGAGCCTGGTCCTAGCTGTGCTGCTGACAGCCTTCCTTTTGACTTGGCATAGTCACTGTGCACCTTATAAGATGGAGATTTGTGTGTATTAATCAGGAATGCTGCTCATGCCTTAAGGCTTGTGAAAATATGAGTTCCTCCTGTGGAAAAAATATTTTTTTTTTAAAAAAAAGGTTGTCTTAGGTATTTGATCATGTGTTATTATTATTCAGTATGATTCATATATTAATTCAACACTAAGAATGTCTCCATAAGGCCTAGTATTATGCTTCTGGGATTAAGCAATATTTCTTAATGTGTTTCTTATCCCAGTATTTTTGCAGAGAAGCTGGAATGGGGCCAGTTCACACAATGTGCCTGCGCATTAGTAGTTAGCCCAGGTCAGGAGAGCACTTAGGAAGTGAATGCCCCAATCATCCCTACTTACCCTGCTGTGGTTTGCATCCTGGAGAGGGTACAAGAGGTGGCTTCCTCTCGGATGAAAGGTGGGCAGTGTGCACATTGCAGCCTCAGCACTCTCCTGCATTATGGATCTGCTCCCAGGCTCTACCACTTGCTAGCACAGACACAGCTGCAGTGTATTTACTGCACCTTAAAATCTCTTGATGGCATTTGGAAGGTGAGTTTACTGGCTGGATTAATTAACCACCAAGCCTGGTATTTTGACTGGCTAATGGTTAATCAGGGGCTTTACTTTCTAGCTTACACCATCTTGTTTATGATGTTGAGTCCGGCCTCAGCAGCATGGAAGAAAAATCTGGCTCAGTTTCTGAGGTAAAGCATCTTAGTGTCTTGCATAAGCCTGAAAAATTGATTTGGAGCAAGACAGGGTTATGACAGAGCTGGCTTTGGAAGTCACTTCTTGGGGTCTGGCTCAATCAGTATCTTTACTCCCAGTGGGAACAGGTGATGTCCCTTTTCTTAAGACCCACTGGCTCCACTTCGAAAAGAGCAGGGAACCACCACAGCCTGCTGCTGTTTAGTGGTCCCCATCCCTACCCTTTCCTTCTGCCACTGTTCTCCAGCACCCACACCCAAACGATTCTCTCTTCCCTCATTACAAAATGACTGCACACCTCAATAGAACACTGCTTACATTGTGAAGGAGAGGGTGGCAGCTACCGGTACTTCTCAGGGCATTCAAAGCTCCTCCACCACATAGGTGACCTCTCATCTTGATTGACTGGGCTGCTGTGAGGCTATGGTGGGACTCAGCTGACGGAACGCTGTGGCTGCCATCACTGGATGGCCTCTCACTTTTGTGTCCTCTCCACTTCAGTCCCATCAATAGCGCTGCTGTCATCTCTGTGCAAACCACTCCCACACATCTCCTCCCATTCAGCTTCCCAAAGCACATATGGCCCAGCCGTGGTTCTGGTGCAATTCACAATTTTGGTACGTGTCCCATACACTTACACGCAGGTTTTTGTCATCGTTGTTATGTGTGATGAGCATCCAGGGTTCACATCACAGGCTCTGTGTTCCTAGCAGATTGTCACCATGTTGACACTTATTTGAAGCACTGGAGTAAAACCCGTGCTGCTCACGGAGGTATTTGGTAGCTGTTTTCCTGAGCAGGTGCTTGTTCAGCTTTGTTAGTGTTGTTAATGTTTGGCAGCAGGAAAATGTTAAGGAGCTCTGGAGGAAAAAGCCAATTCCCAAGTTACGGAGGGGTGATGGCAGAATTTATGGTGTTTATTAACGACTGGGGTGGCAAAGGAGTGGACAATTGTATCTTACTTGCAGCACGCAGGGCATGTTTTCCTTCAGAGCTGACCCTGCACAAGTGTGCCTCAAAGGTTTTCATGTAACATCCTACAAGAAAGCCAGCTGATCTGGGAAGAAACACAGGCCAAAATTCATGTAAAACCTTCAGCATGATATTTAGTGCATTTTTACGCTCTGCTCTTCACAAAGCTCAGTTTTTACAAAAAATTTATGAGAATTAAAGTTGCAGTCAGAGGTACCAGAACCTACAGGTTCTGTGGGATTTCAAGTCAGATTCATATGAGATATCCCATCAGTTGTCTCATTTAGTTGTCAGTGCATTTGAACTAAATCCAGCAGCACGCAGAAAAACAAAACATGTCAGCCTCACTCCAGTCCTGCTTCCACCAGCATCTGCCTAAAAAATTAGGGAAGTGTGGGTACCCCCACTACACAGGGCACACAAAAAACTCGCTGACAGAGCTTAATGAAACTTAGCAAGGCCAATCATCCCATCAAAACTCTTGCACAAATCCCTTTCACAAGGTATTTTCAACCTATTTTTTCTCCAACCTCCACTCCTCTCCTCGCAGCCACAGGGCAATGGTAGCAATGAGTTTTGTGGTCAATTTACAACAGTGCTGTGGGGTCAAATCAGGCCAGCTCAGGCCACGGCTCAGTGACGGTATCCTCAACACATGCAGCATCAGCTCGAGGTCTCTCACCCTCAGACATCCTGCCCTTTCCCTCTCTTGCCCAAAGGAGTACTGTTTAGTCCTAATAAAGGTGAAGACAAGGAGAGAGAGGAAGATGGGTCTATTCACAAGGTCTTTGTCATTTACAGTAAGTTCAGAGCAGGGGTGAATACAGCCAATGCATTTGTAACGTTTCAACACCTACCCCCTTTCCTGTAAATTGCTGCAGGACTCCGGCAGCAGAAAGCAGAACTATGCTAGAAGGAATGGAATTACAAAAGGAAGAAAGGAAGGGAGTGTAAGCAGTGGGAATAGGAAGCAATAGCTAAACAGAAACTTTTCCATTTATATACACACCCTCCTCCCATAAACCAGAGGCAGCTGTTGCCTAACGGACTATTAGTTTTGTTTATCATCTTATTTTCTGAGAACAGGGTTTGGGTGTACAATCAACTACTTTCAGTTCACATGCCTGTCCCCAGCATGGCAGCTTTTGTTTGTGAGGCAAGCATCACTCTCTTCCTTTTGATAGCACACGTGTTTGTGTGGGTATAACAAACTGCAAACGACCAGACAGACCCAAGATGTCATCATTTATCGCCAGCAGTTGAATCCACGGTTCTCACCAGAAGTCTTCACACCATCAAGATGCCCATTCCTAGGCAGCTGTGTTTCCCACAGGATCTCTCTGACTCAGCAGCTAGCACACTGAATAATGAAGCAGAGGCAATTACTGAAAATAAGCGTTCTCTATCACATGCATTTCCAGGCTATGTTTCTCCTAGTTTCCAAATAAAATAAAAAAAAGTAGACGTACATGGATTGTTGAACTTTTTTTCATTTTTGGACAACTCAAGTAAATGGACTTTGAAGGAGAACAAAGACGGTAAAGCTTGGCACAGCAAAGCTTTTCTATACATATCTGTAAGCAGGCCTACAGCTAGTCCGTAACAGAGGAAACTGTGCACATCAACGAAAGCAGAGTGTCTTCAAAATAGATGTACTACCCACCGCCAAATGCAGCTATTCCCATAAATGCTGAAGAAAAAGCTTTTTCCATCAGTCTGCCTTCTCCCCAGAATCAGTTCAGCCAAGACTTGTGAAAGGAGGGGAACGCTTTGGTGGAACAAGAGAGGCAGTGCCACCTGCTTGTACACGTGACTGTCACCAGGGGACTGGGACACCTTTGCCTGGAGGTTCCTGTGGTTCAGCTGGAGTGACTCAAGCCATGCCTGCTGGCAGGGCTGGAACCAGGGCAGAGATGGGTGGAAGTTTTTCTGCACATGACTAAAATCTGAAACATCAGCTTGGGCATTGCTGCAATTGTGTCTTAAGACATGTCACACGGATGAGCAGATGACTGAATTTGTCTGTTTGAAAACCTTTCTTTAAAAAAAATAAATTGTAAATTTAAAAAAACCCCAGTATTTGAAATTGTGACAATCTACTCGAATCAAATCAAATAATTATTGTTTATTACTCCTGCAGCAGTTCTAGTTATGGGAAGTCACAAGCAGGCCGTGTTTGCTGGTGAAGTTCAAGCAAAGCCAAACCCCTGAAATGGATGGAGTCACTGAACAGAAGAAACTATCAGAAACCAAAGCTGCCTTGAACTGCTCACCTTGCCGTGGCCAGCAGGCAGCTCTCCATGAACGCAAAGAAATCCTGAGTTTCAGTTCATTCCCATAATTGCATTCCACATGCACTGCTAATTCACATCTTAACTACCTGGAATATAAAACACATTCCTGCTTTATGTGGAAGAGTTACTGTGTGGTGATAAAATGTGCTAGCGCTAAAATCCTGCAGCATTACAACCTACCAGCAATAATCAGGAATACTTTGTTTCATTAACAGGCTTAATCAAAACATTTTAGTCAACTTATTTCTCCAGCATGTTAAATATATTGCCAGCTAATTAAAAAAAAATTCTAAATAACTGCTTGGATTCCATTTTCCATCCAAATGCAACTTGCTGCAAATTAAGAACCAATGAACAGCCATCTCATAGGAACACATAGACAATGTTTAGTATGTCTTAATGTATGAAACATAAAATTTCAAGGGCCTCAATCAAAAAGTCAGGCTGGCAATGGCTCTAAAACACACAGGTGTATTCAGAAAAAAATCAACATATTGCTGCTGCTGGTGGGAGCCACCTTTTCTGATTGTACGAGTTGCCTGCTGCATGGCTCCCAAAATGCATTCCTGGTACCTGAGAACTGTGGAAGGGTGGAGATCCCAGAGAGCTCCTCAGGCAGGAGATGCCAGGAGCCGCTCGGGACAATGTCAGGGAGGGAGGGGCTGGTCACACACTCACAGGGCCTGGCTGTGGTTACTCACCTGGGTGTGGAAAAGGGCACACAAACAGCTCGTGAACAACAGGCCACCCTTGATACCATGCATCTGAGGGGGATGCAAAGCACGGGCCAAAGGAGTTTAAAAGTGGTTTAGCTGTGTAAAAATATGTTAATTTGGTTACCAACAAACAAAGAAGGGGGAAAAAAACCTGTCAGGGAGGGATGAGCAGGAAAACATGGCCTAGAAGCACAAAAGCAAGGTAGAAATCGATTATCTGAATGAAGCTTTCCCACTTGCTGATCTAAGCTGCAATTAATGCGGCGATTCAAATCAATGCAGCCTGGTGCTATCTTACCCTCTAAAGTTTCATATCTTTTATTTACACATAATTAATAAACTTTCTATGACATGTCCTGGATTTTAAGAGTACATGAGCAGGCGGTGGGTGGTAAGCAATGAAAATGCTGCACTCTGCTGCTTCTCCATTTGAGTGCAAATAATGTCAACAGAACTCAGGAATTCGCTCCAGTAATGGGGAAATGGCATCAGAAAAACGTGTCCCTGCTCATTCAGATCTTTAGCTGGGGAAGAGTCAGGAGCAGCATTAACATTTAATAGACTGCAAAGCACACCATACAGATCTCCTGTACCAAAGGGAAATCTCAAATTGGTACAAGCTTGTTAAAACAGACCGTTTTTACTGTCAGAGGAGGAACAGGGAAAAAGAAAGAGAAAAGAAGAAAAAAAAAGGAGAGCAATTGTGGATTTTCATCAAGTATATTTCATAATTGTCCATTAAAATACATACCCACATCACAAAACACTTTAAAAAAACCAAGTATTTTTAAATGTATGTACAATAATGCAAAAATATGCCTAAATATGTATCTAATGCAAAAAAATAAACCATTTAATAAAATCTCCCTTCAAATGTCCCCTTGCTCTTCAACATGTTAAAAAAAATGACAGAGCTCAGTAAACAAACAGGAGTTAAAACACAAACTGACAGATGAGAGCAGTGCAAAGCAGACACCTGAGAATGGGGAGGCATCTGATTCAGCTTCCCATTCCCTGGGATCACACCACAACTACGGTGCAACTTGTCCTATGTCAGCGGAACTTTGATTTCAAAAAGTCACCCCGGCGTTCAAGCTCTAAGAGGCTGCCTATGGCACTCATTTTCCATGTGAGCAAAAAAGTTAATGATAATCCAACTAAGCACCCTTTAAACCCCCTTGAAACAGGGGTGAATTTCACCCTAGGCAAATATCTCATGTTCTGTGTACTCCTGCCAAGCACAAAGAGATCTCGTCCAATGAACGCTATGGACTACAGTCTACCTTGACGACTGTGGTGGGAGAGAGAGACTTGTGCAGTTTCCTGGCTACTTGTTCAGTCACCTCTTCTTTTTGCATTCTCTAGGAAACTGCACAGAGGGTTCCAGTCTTAGAATTCCAGTAAGTCAAATATTCTGCATTTGTGGTGCTGCACTGTCACTAGTAGTTGGGCTTCTAAGGATTTCTGAAAACTAGGTCTGAATGTGTGAGTTAAATGAGACTCTTCAGTTGCTAATGAAAATGCTGATCTGGTTCTTACTTGGATGAGTTTAGGTGACTGATACATATCCTCTCTCTGGCTAGAGTCACTGCCCTCAGAGTACAGCAGGCTGTGTGTGACACACAGCTCTTGTCTGCAGAAGCCATCTGAGGAGGTTTCAGTGTTGCTCCCTCCAGGGAAGGTGGCAGGAATTGAAGTGCTATTTAGAAAACCTGCTTGTAAGGCACTGGTGCAGAAAGGTTTGAACATGGTTTCCTCATTCCTATTTTCCAACTGTTCAAAAGTCAGTCTATTAAATCAATCATAAATAGCAATAGAAAGGCATTAGGAAAGTCCCAAACCAAAGAAATCAACTTAGTATCGAAACTTAATTTATGGCAGTCCCACTTCAGTGCACACACTAGCTCCTGCACATTTCATGGTCAGCACATGCTCACCCTATATACAAAAGTCCCCTGACAAAGTCATGATGCGCTGAACATCTCCTACAAACGAGAAATTTTTAGATGACCTCACATAGTTACACATTAAACTTACAGATGGTGGACAAGAACACACATTGGCTCACCCACTGTACATACCTATCCAAAGCTTTAACAGCATAAGAATATACACAATATATACACTTAATTCACACAGTAAAACAGCCCTCAGCAGCTGCTATTTTGTAGGGCTATGCATTTCTTGTATTAAAATTCCACACATGGAACTATGTCTGTGCCAGCTCCTCTTCATAAGCAATAGGATCACTTCAAGGTAAATTAGTTCTTCATGTATATGTAACAGAAACGGCAAAAGCTCAGCCTCTAGTCATCACTGTCACTCCCAGACTCACTCAACTGCAAGTCATTTCCTATGGAAAACAAAACCCAACAAAACACAACAAGTGAGTAGGCGTTAATTCACATTTCATGGCAATCAAACCAAAGAACAGTCGCATTTACACTGGAAGATTTAAATGAGAATAACACATGAAATGAATGCAAACCTCATCTGTGATTTAATGAAACTGCTGGCCATGCCTAACAACATCAAGAGCTGCATGGGGCCAACACACAGCTGGATCCAGGCCAAACCAAGCATCCTCGTCTCCAGAGCCACCAAAGGTGCTCCCTGGTGGGACAACAGCCCTCTCCATGTGAGCAGCTGCGGCAGGCATTCCACAGCCTCCACCCACCCAAGCTCCCATATATGGCTCTGGGATGAGGCATCGGGGAATTCCTTGGCTTTCCTTACCTTTTAAAACAGATTTTTTTGGTTTGAGGCCATTTGGGTAGCCAAGGCAAGGCCTCCACATGTCAACAAACCAAACGGACTGTTAAAGCCATCACAGCTCAAGGCTGAACTAAGCTGACATGTGCTGTGATGGTGAAGGCTCCCCTCCAAACAGCAGAGATAGATGAAAGGCCGGGATATGGATCAATCCTGCTGGCTCAGATCCTGTTTCACAGAGCACTTGTGATTTAGTGAGGTGGAGGGGATAAAAAGGGGCAAGAATCACGCTTGTGTTCTGATAATTGAACCTAACTCTTCCAGCATTCTCCAAGGCCCTCCCCCCGAAACAGCTGCAGAGCATCTATGCAACAGCTACGCCCTGGATTTCTTCATCTCCTCTTCCCTTTTACGAGACACGAACTGGGGTTAGGGGTGATTCCCCCCACAGCAAAAGTATTCTAAACCCAAAGGCAAGAAACTTTGCATGAATAGAGGAACTACCCTAGCAGTTCCCAGATTCTCCTGCAGTCAGAAGCTGCTGATCATTAAACCCACGCAGTATGGTTGTCGTGGAGAAGCAGGGAGGAGGCTGCTCACAACCAGAAACAGGGGAATGGACACAGTCCTAACGACTTAGTTGAACTTTGGATTTCACTTAGTCCTTTGTTATTGGCAGGAAGACTGACAGGCCTCTAAGTTTACCAGCAGGCCTTTTCGGTATGGTCTGTACAGTATTCTTATCTTCTCAAAGCTGGAGACCCTACACAGATCTGTATTCAGACTCCACCAGGTCCCTACGAATGAGTGCCAAGAGATGTGTGCAAACATGCCTCACGAGGAATTAAGAACAATTTATAGTAATTGCAAATCCACTGAGTTAGAATATACCGGATGTAGCACAAGGAAGAGCAACACAGATGCACACCACGTCCCCAGAGAGCGTCTCAAGGGGCAGAACTATGCTTTAAAAATGTTTCTGACACTTTTCAAAGTGAAGTGAGCTTGTCCTGATTCAATGCTTGCAACATCATAGCTGCAATATTTTAATTTAATTTTCCCTTCAAAATGTGGTATTTGTGAAAATATGGCTGAGACCAACACAATAAATACGCTGACAAATCAATAGTGAAGAGCACAGAGACTGCACGTATGAACCCAGGACAGCCTCGTGCTGTTCACAGTTCTTTACAGACCTTTAACTGACACGTGTCAACCCCGCTATTCCCATCTAATCTGTGCATTCACATGAAAAAATTTCCCATCCTCCAGTGCACCAGATCCTCCCACACCAGTGGCTACCCAGAGGCCTGAATCAAGGCCCAGCAGGGCCAATGGGAGTCACTGCACTGATGCCCACGGGCTTTCCACACCTTCAGAGAAGCCTCAGCCCCCTGTTCATAAAATCTGCCCATGTATTTCAGCCAGTGCAGCTCCCTGGGATTCCTATTTGGCAGAGGGCACTGCAAGAAGTTAGCCCAACATGCTAAGTAAATGAGCAGTCTTCATCAGCTTTCACGGGTGGTAAGACACAAGCATTTACTTACGGAGCGTGTTCATGAGCTGATTGCTTCCTTGTGGCCTGCTGGTGCCGTTAGCAACAGCATTCCTGTTGTTGTACTGCTGGTGTGGTGGCTGGGAAGGGGAAACGTGTGCTGCCTCTTCCCCCTCGCTGCTGGAGCTTTCATCTTCGCTCCCAGATGAGCTTTCTGAATCCGATGAGCTGCTTCCACTGCTGCTGCTCATCTGCTCAATAATTTCCACCTCTGCTCGCAGCTCTGAAATACAAAGGAATTCATCTGGTTGATACCATAAACAGGGCCCCGTGGAATTTTGGAAAAGAATATGCAAATGCAACAGTTTTGTCAAGTGTAATTTATCGCACCAAAATACCTCACATGGAAGAGAGAGACAGGAAGGGAAACCAAAAAATTCTGAAAACGTTTTTACTTCTTGCTGTAGCTACATTTAAAGAAGCAATAGCATAGGTTAGTATCATAAAACCTCCACTTCCACTATTATTCTTTATACACTTCACACTCCTGAAAGCACTTTCTGCTTCATAATTTTTGACAGACTATATGCTCTAGATACAAAGTAAGTACATTAGCTGATCGAGGAAATCCAAATCCGACTGTTAGATGCTGGTGGCATTTAGGCTTTTGGAAAACACAACAAATGGTGTGTGTGGGGTGGGTACATGGACACAGGCAAGTGATTACAACAGAAATGGACTTCAGATAATGTGTGAAACTGCGTCAGCACAGTCACACAGCCCATTTTAAACAAACTTCAGAAGCAGATGGACGGCATCAAATAACTTTGCTGTAGGACAGGTGAGAATAGCTGAGAATTTTCATATGCTGGGGAGTGGTAAAAATACTAAAACCTGCTATAGAGCTTACAAGTAGCCAGGAAAATAAAGAAACGACTCTGAAACTGGAAAGTTATTCAAGTCAAGACACTGGCCACTTTAGGGTTTCCAGTGCAAAGAAACACTGGGACGCCGTGACAGCACTGCAACAGCTCGTGTTGGCTGAATGACTGGTTACTAAAGAGCTATTAAGGTACGTCACCCCAAATGATAAATATTGTTAAATTTGTCATAATCATAAGTGGCCTAGACACCAGCAGAGGACAACTCCTTTGTATCCACCCACACGGCTGAGTATCTAATGACTCAGTTCATCTTGGCGGGTTTCCGTGACAGAACAACATCCACACGTATGGGATGGGAAGCATGGGATGTGAAACCCTCAAAATTTAGGCTTTTGTTGTGGTAGCAGTTCTATTCCCACAGGGTTACAGCTCAGTGCTTATCCTGGAAAGTCACAGACTAAAGGGACAAGAATGAAAGAAGGGAGAGATGAGGTATTATCACTCCACCTAACAAATGGAGAACTGATGCCGGGGGTAATTCATGTTGGGTAAGATGTGTGCCAAGAGCCCCTTTTTTTATAAGACTCATTTTCCTTGGGCTGCTTAATAATATAGAGTAACAACTAAGTTTTCAGCCTCCACAATATTTGCTGGAGAGAATTCCTCTAGCTCAGCATGTATTAGTTTGAGAAATTGTGTTTTCTTTTCCCAGATTTCAAATCACCATTTTTCAGTTTCAAGGTTTAGAGCTCACTTTCAAGTGCTATAGTTACACTCCAGCTGGGTATTTAAGGATAGCGGTGTTGTTTCTCCAACTTACTTCCTAAATCTAGATCCCTGCCTAGACCATCTGTGCTCTCTGTACTTCACCAGTACCAGGTAAAACCTACTCTTTCATCTTGAAAACAGCTTAAGAGACCATTGGAAGTGAGAGAAAGAAAATACGATTCAACAGAAATATTGATTTAACAGGCCAACAGAAGATACTACTTTGTGCTGTAATGTCTTTCTCCCTTATTCCCTCTCAACACAGTCTTGCAGGGTTTAAAAATCCATTTCAGGCCTTGAGTCTGATACACAAACAAATGAGCACTTGTGAGTCACTGTTCTCAGCCTACCCATATCGAGGATTTCAAATTATAAATGTTCCTTGTGTTTAAGGCTAAGAAATTAATAGGGGAAAGCTAAAGGAGAGATAACCACGAATAAGGGTTCTTTAAAAGGCTCAGGTTTAAACATTTTCCCCACCATGTTATGACATAAAATTTCTACATTCTTTTAGTGATGGAGTTGTTAGTTGCAAATTAGAGTGATGGTAATTACATGGCTAGAATATCCTGGATTGCAGCAAGCACAATCACCTATCGCAGTCCATACTGCAAAAAGGTACAAGAGACAAGTCTAATACAGGACAAGTGCCTGAGAATTACACAGGTGTGCTCGCAGAGCTGGACTCTGTGGCTGAAATGGAGGAATGTGGGCACAGGGACTGAGAGCACAGAGCCCACGTGTAAAACAGACTGAAGAAGGTGAAGTGAACTAAGGCGTTGGTGGTGAGAGAAGGTAAAACAAAAACACACTGCAGAGAACTAGGAAAAAAAAACCCCTAGGCAAGAAGTGTGGACTTGAGACAGTAGGTGAGGAGATGACTGAAGGAAGTGATGCTGTCTGACCGAAGGGAAAGGAAGATTAGCCTGGCCAGTTTTAAACAGAATTGGAGATTAGTGTCAGAATGAGGAGAGCCAGGTTTCTGCTGGGGAAGGAGAAAACTAAGAGCCCATAAAAGACGTTTGGTTATGAGGATGGAACGAGAGAATGCCTTGGAAGAGGTGCTAAAACGCACTATGCTGAACAGAGGCAAGAAAAAGCAAAACAGAACCAGTATCACAAGCTTCAAGGACTAGGAAGTTAAGGCTGTTATCAGTGACAGTGGCCACTGGTAGAAACTTGGTCAGAGCCCATCTTCTAGCCACCTTTTGCCTCACAGGCTGACAGCTTCCCCTCAGACTTCCGTTGTCTCTTGTTCCTTGAGCCCAGAATTCTAAACATCTTATCTGGGCAGATGAGGAAAAAGGCAATTGTTTTCACTGATGTTCTGGTGGCTGCTGCAGCGCTAGAAGTCTGTCGAGAGAAATTCAGCAGGACCACTAAGGAATTCTGCTCGAAACACTCTTGTCTCACACTGTCAAAGACAGTGACTAAGCCAGTGATGACATCAAAGCCTTACAGGAAAACCACGGCTGCTTCACAATACGATTTTGCGTTTTCCCGTTTGACAGCTATGCTTGGTACAGTTATAGGTACTGAAGACGTGGGTTAAGCACTCCCTTGTGGTGCTTCCAATTAAAATAGTTGTGTGTGTGTTTGTCCATATATCCTAAGCTGAACAGCAGAAGAGTTTGACCTTTCCTGGATCTTTCTGCGCAATAAGATCAAACACCTCATGTCGACGTGCCTTTGTGGTTTAAAAGATGACAAGAGTCAGGATGTGCAGCAGTTACTTTTAAAAAAGCTTTCCACACAGAACAGTTTGGAACACTTGCCTTAATTGAGTCTACATCATCTGAAAAGGCTGACACTGCTTTGGGAACCTTAACTTTTCTACATTTCATGTTACAGCTCTTCTTTCAAGAAGACAAAATGGCTTACTGTTTTACACTGGCAGGCAATGCAGGTTTTAGAGTAAAAAAAAAAATAATTCAAGGTCAGAAATCATTATGCAAACAGAACAGCATCACTCAACAGGGCTGTCTTCTGTATATATTCAGTTATCAAATACCACAATAGTGTTTAACTGTTCCTACTTCTCTCAATTCCCATAGGTTATGCAGAATTTTTGACTAAAGCCCTAACCTTAGGCTGGAAGAATACCAAGGACTTCTGGAAAAAGGTCATTTAGGTTTAGGGAGGGTTAAGTTTGAATGCCTATAGCAGAACACTTCCTGTTAATAACAGAATGCAAGGTGGAGAAATCAACTTGATACTGGCACTTCGAGCATGTGGAGATGGCAGCGAGAAGAGGCAGCATTTTATACTGATGTGCAGAAAACTTGATTGAGGTGTTCTTGAGAGACAGACACGGCGCTATGGCGTAATCCTCACGCACCACAGCTACATTTCAGGTAAATAAAATCTGCCCAGATTTTTAAGCACCGAGTCTTCAAACCTGAAATAAGTTTCTGTGGACTTTTTTTCTCAAATGTTGTAATTATGTCAGTATTATTGACATATATCAGTATGTTGCATGCTGCAATTGTATCAATGCTGTTGAAAAATGTTTCTGCTGTGGTCAAGTATGTCTGATAAATGTCAATTTTTTTGTACAAATAAATGGCTGTACTGTGGTGTACGTGTGCAAATGCCCACAGCCTAATGAGACATTATCAGAGGTAGCTGAGTGTCCAAAAGAACAAGCTCCTACCCTCTCCTATGCTCCCTTCAGGCAGGAGGACAATATAGAAACTTGCAGGGGAAAGGGGAAAGCTTAAAAAAAATTGATATATCACCTATTATCTTTTTCCTTACCTATGACACAGAAAATAAAAATACCAATGCAGCTAAGGGAACTGTAGCTAACAGAATCTCTCAGACGTTGATTCTGGCTGCTGACCAGCATCCAAGTATTGAAAACACTACTGCTGCAGAAAAGTGAGACCAGTCAGCACCTATGCAAACACACAGCTTAGCAGCAAAAATGTCACCTAGTGATTACCGTGAACTGAAAAAATATCCTGCTGAGTAATTAACATCATCTGAGCAATTAACATAGGCTAAGTCTACAGACAAAAATAGCTATATGGGACAGAGAAAAAAGAGAAAGAAACCCAGAAAAAAAAGCAGACAGAAAGAACAAGCTTAAAATAAAATAATTGTGTCTGGTGACAGAGAAGAACCCAACAAAAATCTAGTCAGAATGAGGATTCTGACTGTGTTATCCACAGCAAAACCAGGTATGACATCAGTAGGAAAAGAAAGGCCTGGGTAAAGAAAGTGCATCCTGCCCACAGCAGAACACTAAGACAAAGCACTGCCTGAGCAGCAGAGTGAGCTGAGCCAGTCATTCGTTTAGGTACTTGTAAAATAAAAGTTTCCCAGCCATATGGCAGATGTGTCAAAGCTGCAAAGGAGTGGTTATGGAAGAGGGGAAGCTGCAGGGCTGTTCGCTCTCTCATTCCTCCCCTGCCAGCACTGCCTGGCGTGGTGCAAGCTTGTCTTGTGCTGGGAACACGGCTGCCCAGCCCTCCCACCCCACCAGCCTTACTCAGGGCAGGGCAACTTTCTCCAAGTGACTCGACTGCCTAACGAGACCTCGGACCACCGGGCTTTGTTATTGCTGCTGTGGGTGCCTGAGACACCCGTGCAATTGGTCCAGCACTGAGCCACAGGTTTCTGAATTCACAGTAATTTTTCTTCTTCTTTTCAGAACAGAGAAATCGTTTGGAAGAGAGGAAATTATCCAGAAAGAGTAAGTTTTCTCATGCCAGAGAAGACGGCAGTATAAATATCTACTCTAGTAGAAGAGAATAAATAATTCACTAAGATGAATAAAGAAACAAGACATAAAGAAGACAAAACAGTTGTCAAGTACCATCTTTTAATCCCTGACTGTTTTTAGAAATTGCAGTCACAGTTTTTATTATAAAGAAGAAAGACAAAATCAACCAAAACTTAAGAACATACAAACCCTTCTTTACCTCTCTTAATATCATCCAGCTGAGGCTCAGGTGAAGGATTATCCTTCAAAGGAGAAGTTTTAGGTCCAGCTGCTGGCTTGGTTGGGGCTCTGAACTGGGAAGGAGGCTGAGATGCTCGGGCAGACTGTTGCTCTATCCGGGCTTGGATCTTACTGCTGCCCTCTGCTCTGGAGAAACAACCAGACACATTCAGCAGAACTGTGCAACTCTGTCCAGCTTTCTCAGTATCCTTGTGCTAATGCCTCATCTGCGACTTCCTTTTGTACAGATCTCGACTTTGTTTCACAGAGATGAAGAGTGAATTACAGCTTCCTGTATGCAACACTTACTTTCAATAACAAAGAAACATACACCACTACACTGCAACACCCTCACAAAATGTATTTCCAAACCCAGATGTGGTTCAGTGATCCCAAACCCTCTACTTGAACAACAATGAAGGCTTTAATTTAGCAATTAGCGTTTGTATTTTTTAAAAAAGAATAATCAATCACAGCAATTTAAAGTGACTACAAATCCATTCACAACAAAATCCTGCTTAAAACAATCACAGCAAAAGAAACAATTTTCTCACTTGCAATTAAATCATCTCAAATTGAACTCTCTTAGAGGTCAACTTGACTAGAGTAATCATTCTTACTGGTAAATACAGCATACAAGCATTTAATTCCTGGTTTTTATCCATTTGCTGTTAGCCTTTCAAAACAGTTCAAGCTGTTTCCTTAATGGAAAATAGTCTCCAGAATAACACTACTCCTAACTGTTCAATTCAGATCAGGCATTTCTTCCTTCTACTGAACTTCTGACGTGATTGAGATTGTAGGACAGTCAATACCCTCGGTGGGATAAAAACCCCGAAAAACCAACCACAAACCCAAAATAGGTTTCTTTACAGTACACCAAAATAAGGTTAAAGGGTGTGGTTTATTTATTGTGTAACACCAAAGCCTTTGGGGTTATGGATTTATGGAGCGCTGCACAGAAGCAGCTTGTGGATATTAGAGCTCAGTTTGTGTTCTAGGGGGGTCCCAGCTCAGCAGTGTTACACTTTGTGTCTGGAAACTACTCCCACTGAGAGATGAATTAAACTAGCCCACGTTGAACTTCCTGGGAATTCACCTAAACCACCTGTGGTACCGGAGCTGGGACACTGAGCATTTACTGGGGTATCTCTGTGCCTCAGTGAGCTCTGGATTCAGCCTCACACAGAACCCCCTCTTCATTCATCAGTGAAACGCAGCTCTGGGACACCCATTAATGCAGCTTACACAGTCTATCCTGCAGAAATGAGGATTTGGGAACATACTCACTGCATCAAGTGGAAGGCAAAGGCCAAACATTCCCAGTATTAATTATGCTCTTGCAACTACAGATGGTTTTATGTGGACTAAGTTCACTTACGCCCCTGTGAATGTCATCGAGGTGTTAACACTAAAAGCCCTGTTCCCACAGAGTGTCAACAGCTCAAGTAGCCATGGAAAATAAAAGGCACTTCTGATCTAGAAAATGAATGACTTTGCAAAGCACTATTCATCAAAGTAGGGACCCCCAAATTTTTTACTAACCTCCCTCTGCCTGAGTAAAATTGAAATATTTTTCCCCACACCATACCCAGAACTCAGTGTAACCAAACTCCTCACTGAACTTGGGCCCTCCTGTGCTTACTTGCTTCCTCTGACTTAAGCTTCACCCAGACAGAGTCCAGCAGAACTGAAATTGGGAATTCAAACCTCATCTCTGATGTGCTCATATCCACTGGACAAGATGAACGCTACATGGATGAGTTTTCACATCACTGACTCAGAGGAGTGTTACAGTCCATTTACCTTGAACTCAAGGTGTTCTTGGCAAACATCCAGGCAACTATGGACGAGCTGCAGCCCACATTTCTAGCGGTTTTAGCATTCTATACTGCACTATAGTGGTTTTTTTTAATGTAGAACTTCTAAACTTATTTAAGAGTTTCTTCTCCGCAAGACATCTGAATGACTGCTTTCTCTTTCTATCTCAGCCTGTGGTTTCAGTGATGCTGAAAGATCCAGACACTTCAGGTACTTGCAGAGCAGCAAGACTGCTAAAAATGTTCCACCTGCATACTTTGCAGCATTTGTGCAGCAAATAAGAGTATTGGGTGAGAAAGGATTTCTGGCTTCATCAATTCTTCTAGGCAAAACACCGTAATCATTATTTCTACAGCTCTGCCCACCCCTTCACCAGCTGGAGGCTTTGTACTTGTGTTCCACTTAATATACTGCTTATCCAATATGGGAATGAGTGGTTTTTGTTCCCTAAGATTATGTTATCGAAACATCATGACTCCCACAGGAAGCTGTAGGGAACAAACCTAGAAAATCCAATAATCCTTTTGACAGTCTAATATTTTCACGGGTTTTTTTGGCTAACCAGAGGTTCCTGAAACACATCCCATCCTTCTGCCAGCTTCTAAAGCCTCAAATCATCACAGGTGTTTCCCTGCAAACCATAATTATGTCATTTCGGCAGTGGAGTATTTACAAATTCTTTACTCCTCGATTCACACTCCTATTTGCATTTTTAGGCATGATAATTTGTCATGTAGAGCTAAGGCTTAGTAATTAAACATCACTACAAAATAAGAGAGTTTCAAAACCCAGTCTCAATAAGAAACTTCAGCAAGAATTAATCCTGTCGAGATTACCCTGTCCCCAGCTTTACCTTGTTTTCTTGACTTGAATGCTGCTACTAAGTTTTTCCAGCACATATTCCCCAGTGTCATGATTGATAATAAGCACACAGTCCTTCTGATATGGCCTTTTATTTCCTTTAAAGACAGTCATTGGTGGAGTTGAACCCTGGTACAAAGAAAGAGTACATGTTTGTTTTGTTATATTACCCCGCCCAAAAATTTATGAATACTAAGAGAAAAGAATATATGTATTGTTCTGGAAAAGAGGCTAAGCACTTACTGTTTAGTTCCTACAGAAAACATTCATTCATGAAGAGAAAAACACAGAGAAAATGTGCAGTAGATCAGACATTTCCTCATAGCAATATTATGCCTTTCATCATTTTAAGTGTCTCTGCACTGACAAAACATCTTCTCCACGGTTGCTATTATTTACAGTTCTCATTCCCAAAATGGCAGCATAACTAAATTTGCATAGCTGTCCCTGACAAGTATCAGAAATCTTCTGGATGTTTCTGCTCAGGAAATCATGGGTTTGGGTAAGAAATAAAGTTCTAATTATTTGTGTAGCAGAACTATTGCCCAAGGAAATATATGGTCAATTGAAAAATAATTTAAACTGCACCGTATATTTTACAGAAATATATATGGAAGTATTTTCACAGTGGATTACGAGCAACTGTCACAAACTATGTAAGAACAGCTGCCTTCTTCAAAGTCAGATTAGCATGCATATGCCCATGCAATTATACTGAAATGTCTTCCCAAAGGCAAATGGGGTATTTTGATGCCTCACAGAAAGTCCCCAAGTCTGCACAGCGCTGCATAGAGCCTTAAAAGTCTAAAGGCTTAGACTGAGAAGCAATAAAGGCAACAAACTCATGTGATGGTGCACACTGGCTAGCTGGTCATGCTCAGATTATCCAAGTTGTACTGCATCCATGCACCTGGTTTTGGGGTTACAGCCTGCTGAAACCACTGTTTATCAGCAGGTAACAGCATGGATACACACCCGGCCATGTCAAAATGGTATTGCTCAAGGGATTATGTTCTCAGCTATGAAACATTCTCAGGCTTCTCTATAATGTACACATACTGCACAAAAGATTTTTTTAAAAAATAAATGTTTATTCATATGCGCTTTTGCACATACTGCAGGAAAGCAACCAAAATCGGGTACCAAAGGAAAAAATCCTGCACTCTCCTATATTTTATTCTGAGTAGCGAAAACGAACAATCGTATTTAACTACTCTGAAAGCAATTCCTATTCTCTATGCTGCTAATAGATAGAATATATTTGAATTTGAAATGGGTTCTGAACAGTAAGTGTGAAAAATCTGCGTTCCCAACAAAGCAAGAGAGATTCAGAAATACGATTCAGAAAGGATGTCTCAAGAAAGTCTACTCTTCAAAGGCATGTTACATTTTTTTCATTCCTACATTTACGAGAGGAAAGCAACATTTAAGAGAGTAAAAAGAAAGCTGAAAGTCAAATCCTGCTTGCTGTTGAGAACTAAGACAGGAAATGTATCATGTACAAATGTAATGAAAATTGATCAAGTTTGTTGGCTACCATTCTGCTACCCAGAAGCCTCCTAACGTAGCAAAGACTGTGATTTTGGCTAAACAGTCAGTAGAAATGTAAGTGCTTAAGCAAATTAGGTCCCACTCTCCTACTTAAAATTAAATGTTTAGGGTTTCTGTTAGAGCCTAAATAACAGTGGCTTACAGATTTTGCCGACTGCGGGACAGAAGAAGGAGGTAGGTGAAACAAGTAACATTTAATCAAATTGTTTTCAAGTGTGAGGGTTTTTTGCCTGACAGAGTTCAAGAAGCACTTGGACAATGCTCTCAGGCACATGGTGTTATTCTTGGGATTGCTCTGTGCAGGGCCAGGAGCTGGACTTTGATGATCCTTGTGGGGATCCTTCCAGCTCATGATATTCTATAATCTCCTTCTGTAGTACTCTAACAAAAAGAAATTTTCACTTCCCCAATCCAAACTGTTTATCAAGTATTACCATCACTAAATCCACATGTAGAAATAGTACTTCAATTTACCCAAGCTACAAGGGACACCAAAATATTTCCACCGAACCAATGATCAGAGATATTTTCAGGGATTAGGCAATTTCAAAAAGAAAACCAAGAGTCAGAATTTGAATCCTATCTGGTTGTTGGACCACAGGGAAGCAAAGCAGCATCCAAGAAATTCAGTGAAGCTTGTCAGGATGAAACAATCTCAAAACCTCTCACTCTTTTCCAGCATGCCGAGTGTTTTCCAGCTCAGTGTTAAGAACACAGGCAGCACTGCCTCGGAACAACACACACAGAGCGGCTTGGCTGCCTCAGCCTTTGGAGCACACTACAAACTCAAGGTTGTTCTTACTGAGGGGAAGAGAACCAAATTAAGCCCCTCAGTACAGAGATCTGAAAAGGAACATTACAAGCGATGCTGCTCAACACAGAAGATGAATGAGAAACACTGTTTCCAACTGATCCAAGATGAAGGCTGCTGTTAATTGTGCTGTTACCTGCTCTCCAAGAGCTCATCATTTCTACAGACAAAAGACAGCGTGGGACCTCCTGCAGCACTGAAGGTGACCAAAGCCATATAAAGGCCAGGAGCAGGGTGAAGCAGGCTACAGCTGCATCCAGTGACAATTACCACAGCACCATCCCCTACCAATTAAAGCCATGGGCACGCTGAAATGAACAATGCCAAGAGGATCTGACGCACAGCTTCCAAACGGACCAGTGCCCTCCTGCAGCCACCAGACCCATTGATGTCTGTGAATTCTGGTTTACTGGCCTGATGCATAGCAATAACCTCAGCTAATAAACAAATCCAGTTCCAGCACACGAGCACTTTCTTTTGTCTGGGTAAGGAAACCCTGAATCTTCAATTACAAAACAGCTGCACCTATAAACAGATTGATCACTTGTTTTACTGCCATTTGACCATCATCCTCACACAGTAGAGCTTTATGGCATCATTAGGGAAGGAAGTGGATGGGAAGCCACTTCATGGTCACTCATCAGGACTGCCCCCCTCGCTTCCGCTGACAAAGCTGAGGCAAGGAACCCTCTATGCCCTATCTGTGCATGTCTGAGCAAGGGCAGGAATATGCTCACAGATCTGCATGTGGGTTCTGAACATCCAGCCTTGACTGAAACCCAAGTTACACTGCCTTTCTTCAGCAAGCCATAGCACTAAAAATGGATGGGAACCAGGTGCACAGCTTCGGCTGAGAGTAAAAGTCTCCTTGTCTTTCAAGGAGGAGTAGGAAGGAAGGAATCAAAAGCAAAGAACAATTTGCAACCTTACAAATAGAGCTCTTTACAAAGATCCAATGTACAGTCCTTTCCTGAGGACTACACACTACAAGTCAGGCTGCTTAAATATTGAACCCAGGGTATTAATAAAGACAAAAGTGAAAACAGCATTTACATTAGACTGTAACGACACTGCCAGTTTGCTGGAGAGTAAACAGGGGCACATATATAACAGACTTACCGGGATATGTGGCAAAGTGATGGTAACATCATCTCCTTTACCCACTTGGAGGTCCCCCTCACATGACGTATCAATCGACGCCGGCTTAAAATCATCTAAAGAGGAAAACAATTGTGATTACATTTGTTGGTCTCCAGAAGCGTCATCCTGCCCTGCAAAGAGCCACCATACACTTACTGTGATTACAGGGGATGGTAAAACGCACCCCAGTGTTTACAGCAGGGCTGGAATAACACACCAGCACATTGTGTCTGTGTCTAACAACCCAGTCACATGTTGGTACTGTACCCTGAACATCCTTTTTAAAATGGAAATAAGCTTTTAGATCTTGTGTTTGACCACCAAAAGCAGACTTCTCCAAACCCCAGGCTTTGAGAGCCACTTGGTTTTGCAGGCAAGTGTAAAACTGTGCCAATCAACTCAAGAGAGTAACAACTTTCAAAACCCTGGGCTCTGCTTAGCTCTTGCCAGTTCCAAACCTGAGGACTCTCTCTGTGACAAGCACTAATTTAATGACACCCACTCCTTTAGTCTGACTGATATTTCAGGCTCTTTCACAGCCATCTCGCCTCCACAAGGGTGCTAAAAGCTCCACATGGGTGGAGGAGATCTCGGGTCTCAGTTATGAGGAAAGAAAGAGGTGCTGATCTTTGCTGGTCCAAAGCAGCTGTGGACAGAAAGCAGCAGTGAGGGGAGGCGCTGTAATGGCCTTAAACTAACACCCATTTTAGGTGTTTTTGCTCTGTTGTATAGAATGCTTTGTCTCTCAATCAAGGCACCTCTCTTTAATGTATTCATTTGAACTGAGAACATTTTTAGTTAGAAGTATTTCCTCCTCATTATTTCGTTGTGCTGGTGAGCCATAAAAAACTCAGAAAAAAATCCTATCAGAACCTCTAATATCTTGAGAGAGGATTTAAAGAAAGTGAAATAAAATCACACAGATAGAGGCTACTTTGCTTTGTCTGTTTCTAGAAGAAGCCTGCATTCACATCTAGCATCCCTAGATGAGAAGAGGTGCAATTATATTCACAATCAAGGGTTTCAATTACTGCATTGGTTATGAAATTAATACCTCAGAACAAATTTAAAATATAATTCCACTACGAAAAACACATTTGCAGGAAAAACAACCCCAAACCCTGGCTTGTAATAAATTCTCATTACGAAGATGTTAATGTTTAATTGAGTTTTACTTTGACAGCACAACAAGCAGAATCAGACACACTTGACTTAATCCTCATGCCTTAACTGCCAGATCAAATCATAGCCTTCATTTTCATCTGAGCAATCTGTTTCTAGCTATTGTTTCCCACCTACTTTATGTGCAAGCTTGCTAAATAAAACAAACCAGCTGTACAAGAGCTAGTGTCTTTGCCAAAATGGGATCAAGAGTTTCAACAGCACAGTCACTAACTCAAAAGGAGTATCACTATCAGACTTCTTCCTTAGGTATAGCAATACAGAGTCACTTTAAACAAACACTTAACTAATTGTTTTCATTTTGTTAGCTTACTCGGCGCACGTGCTTGCCTAATCCTCATGTAGATCAAGAGCACACACTTCCCTCCAAATATACCCACAGTCCTTTTTCCAAAAATCAGATGTTTTTAAGATGTGTTTTCCAAGGATAATCCAGTTTCTCAGTACAGTGTTTCAAAAACATTACGTAAAGGAATGAAGTGTTTTAAGAAGGTCGAAACAAATTTAGCCTACAAAATCCTCTCATTGTAGTTTGTGTGAGGAGGATTATGGAAATAATATAATGTTTGGATCCCAGATAAATCATTCCAGGACAGTAGTTAGGGAAAAAAATTATAACCAGACAATGAAGAAATCTCATTTGAAAGTCACAGATGGAAAACAGAGCATACAGAAATATCTTCTGAAATAAAACTGCATTCTTCCAGTTGTCGTCTGAAGAGCTTTGGCTTTGCAATCCCTTAGGAAATAGGTTATTGAAGCACTTTCCATTCTAGAAATCCAGTATATTTCCACCTGGATATGGCTTGGGTTTAACTCACACAGGACCAGGCATTCGGGTGACCAATATCACTGAAACTACGACTTGTGGTGGATGAATATGGGCCATGAGACTGGGCCTAAATCTGTGCATCATAAACCAAGATATCCTCCTGCCGTCTGTATAAATTCCCCACCTTCATAGAAAATTACTGAATTATAGGTTTAGTATTCTTTACATTTACTCTTGATGGTTTACCAGTCATTTTAGTAAAGCAACCTGGACTCATTTTGCTCAGATTTCTCGCCCACAGGATTCAAGTACAGGAATACAGTGAGTTCCTCTTCAAAACGATCTTCTAACAAGGAATTAATAGATGTCTTGAAAAAATAAAATAAACTATTCTATAAATTATTCATAGCTGCTCGAGACCCAGCCTCAGGATTTATCTTGCATTTATTAGGCATTGCTGTATGTATCTAAGTGCTTTCTGCTGGCTTTCCTGGGATAGTGATTTGTTACAGCTGGCTGGAGTGGGGACAGCCAGGGACAGGGCTACGAATTGCTTCATCAGGAAAACACCCGGTTAAAACCCAAACTGCGGGTGCTCCGGCAGCTCCTCCCGGCCGGACCTGTCCCGCAGTTCAACTGCCACAGAGGGAATAAAACAAAATGGCAAAACCACCCTCTCACCGAGGGCATCCCTTCGCGCTCCCGAGCCATTCAGGAGAAACTTTCTGAAGCTGTTCCCTCGCCTTGGCCTGCCTCGCTCAAACCTCCTCCCTGCCGGCATCCACCTTCCCCTTCTTCCCGGGTCTGACCCCTCCGTGGGGAAAGCACTCGTGGGGAGGAAGGACGGGCGCCGAGGGAGGGGAACGGGGGTGGTGAAGGCGCTGAGGGAAAGGGGAGAAGGGCGCTGAAGGGGATGGGAGGGAAGGAAGGGGTGAGGCGGACGCTGAGGGGGCAGGAGGGAGGCGGGGGAGAAGGGCGTTGAGCGGGGACGGAGCCCCGCGATGGCGAGGCGAAGGAGGCGAGGAGAGCAGCGGGGCGGGCGCGGCCGGAGCAGAAGCGCAGCCGGGCACGGCACGGCACGGGACGGGACGGGACGGGAGCGGAGAGGAAGGGGCGGCCGCGGGGGAGGCGCTCACAGCGGATGGTGTGGAAGGACGCCTTGGGCCGCCGCTCGAAGCTCTCGCCCAGCTGCAGCGGGTGCTCCTCCTTGTCCAGCAACGAGTTCGCCGAGCCGTTCATGGCCCCGCTCCCGGCCCAGCCGGCCCTTCCCTCTCCTCCGTGCGCTGCCGCCCGGCGTCCTCCCGGAAATTCTTGACTTTCCCTTCCGGGAAGGCTCTGCGGGGCTGGCGGCGGGTACGGCGGGGCGAGCGGGGCTGGGGCTGGGGCTGCTGCCCCGGGGAGGGTCCCGGGGAGGTGGGCGCGGCGCTCCCCGCCCTCGGCACGGCACGGCACGGCAGGGCAGGGCAGGGCAGGGCAGGAGGGGCTTTCCTTCCCTGCCCGGGTGTACGAGCCCCGGCCCCGCTGCCGCAGGAGCTGCTGGAGGGAAGCCGCTTCCCTGTGGGGGGATCGCACCGAGGTGTTACATGTTTGTGGTCTTAGCTCCGGATTAAACACGGCTGAAAGGCTCTTCAGTGTAAGCACGGGCTGCTGCAGCTGAGTTTGTGGTCGCGCTGCCTCCCCGCCGCAGCAGACGCGTCCCTGGGAGGACTGGCTTGGGGTTGTTTCTGTCCCTCGCTCCTTCTGTGAAGAGATATTGGAGCGTGCCTCGATAATAGGCGTGTACAGAAATACTGCAGGCATTGTGCTGATTACGGTGTTTGTCTGTTTGTTTTGCGGATATGCTCCTCTTGAAGAGACTTCCTTTCAAAGGAGCCTCTTCTCCATGACCCCTTCTGCTGTTTTTGGAGGAAGAGGGGCTGTGTCTGTGACACTGGAGAAAATTCTGACTGGTTTTTTTTTTCATTTGCACACTTCCGTGTTTTATGTTTGTGTTTTTATCTTGACACGTATATATCGTGACAGCGCCATATATAACATACATAACATGTACATACGATACACGATATGTATCTTAGAACGTATTTTACCCTAAGATAAGGTACGTAAGTGAAGTACTATTTTTTTTTGTTTGTTCGTTTGTTTTAGGGTGTATTGTTGTGTTTTTCTCATTTCCTTTTTGGTAAATTGACACCAATGCCTGGGTCTGGGCACTGATGCACACGAGTGGCGTGTGTTTGCTGCCTGGGCTTTCCTGGGAGCTCTTGGCCATGCAGGATTTAATTCACATGTGCCATCATCCAGGACCTGCACGTTTGTGACAAGGCAGGTGTCAGAACCAGTTTAACATCAGAGAAAACACTTGAGTCTCTTCCCAGCCTATGTGAAACTCTTTTTGTTAACTTCTGAAAATAAAACCCCCTGTGATTGTTAAAACCAGTGTGAATCCTCAGGAGGAGGCAGAGGGAGGAATGCTGGCACAGGCCAGCTTTGGGCATTTTGGCCCCATACTGGTTTTGTTCCCTTCTTCAGGGGACGTGGTGTTATAAATGCTGATGTTTTCACCGGTGTTCTCTCACACAGCTGAGAGCAGGAAGGAGATGCTAACATGAATACGCTTTGTTTCATCAATTTTAATGTGACTTTTAAATGTCATCTGTTTTTCAGTTACCTTTTTTGGTGAAGTGTTCTAACTGAGGTTAATGCGAAACAAAGCCCTTGCTTTCCTTTTCAAGTCTCTTCTAGTGAAAATGCAGTTGGAGCTGCGCCATCTTTTTCTTGTTGGGTAGCTTTCCAGGATGCAGAGGGAATACCAGGAGACTCCCAAGTATCTGCTTTAAGTTTGACATCAGTGTGATGTTGTATACACTTCTTAGTTTGGATGAAGGTTTTCTGAAATTAAGAGAAATATGGTGACAAGTCAGTCCATCAGGTAGACAGATCACTGAAATTGTAGAAAGTGCATACTGTAATTTCTCATTTTTAATTCTGCTTCTAGATCCTCGCTTATTTTACCTAAGTTAAGCAATGGAATCAAACACTAAAGAAAAGAAATCACCCTTGGGTCTTCGGTGTTCATGTTTGTGTGAAAGAATCTGGGATGTTCCAAGAAAAGGCTTCAGCCAATTGCTTAAATATAGTAATGACATCAACTGAAGATGGTGCTTTCCAAACAAAAGGCCACAGTGCACGAGTCCTTAGCCCAGAGGAAGCCCAGAGACTGGCAAAAGATCAGGTTTTGGTGTCTGAGTTCAAACAACTAAAACTGGAGAAAGAGGCCCAGAAGAACTGGGATCTCTTTTACAAAAGAAACAGCACCAACTTCTTCAAAGACAGACACTGGACAACCAGAGAGTTTCAAGAGCTAAAGGCGTGTCGTGAGGTGAGATCTGTGCACTTGTGCTGTAACACATGGGGTTGATTGTTTTCAAGGGGGTTGGAAACCCAAAGCCATACGGATCAGAGCTGACATATGTAAAGTTTGCAGTGCCCTGTGTAGTTTCTTTTACCGTCAATGATAACTCCTCAGAATCAGATGCATCAGTTCAGTTTCAGCGTATAACTGACCCATACTGGATGGGGATGCTGTTCATAGCACACTGGTTGCTGAGAACGAAGTCCAGAATATTTGGTTTTTGTGTCCTGAATGGACAGCTTGTCTCTCAGTGTGCAAGCTGGTCCACTTCAGTGCAGTGCTTTGAAGGAAACCATCTAGAATTGCAGGCTAATTGCTGGCTGTTGTTAAGGGGAATAGCCAGATGCATCTGTTGTTCCTGACAACTGAATGAAAGACAAGACAGAAATGGCACAAGTCTGTTGATTACTTAAGGGCTAGATGACTGAGATGACTGAGGAAATATTAATATATTCTAAAATTATTTCTAATTTGGCAGAAATCAAAATGTCTGGGGTTTAGTGTCAGATTATCCAGTGGCTGTCTGCTTTGGTTTTTTTGAACGCTGGTAGTTAAAATTGATTATAGCTTTTAAAATGCTGGCTGAACAGTGCCTCTGCTCATATGACGGGGAAAACAAAAATGATGTGTTTTGTCTTGTGTTGCTTCCTCCCCAGTTTGCAGATCAAAAGCTGACCATTCTGGAAGCAGGCTGCGGGGTTGGGAACTGCTTGTTTCCACTCTTAGAAGAAGATCTGAATATTTTTGCATATGCCTGTGATTTCTCTCCTAGAGCTGTTGAGTATGTGAAGGTTGGTGTGATATTTGGAACTGCTTTTAGAGTGTTTTTTAGATGCTTCTAAAATTACAAATGACTGTAACAACAGACTTCTCTCGGCTTCCTTTTTTGTAAGAAGGGTAGAATATGTTTTGCCAAAAAATGGAGACTGATGCATTTCAGTGGAGATCCTGTGTAAAAAGCCAAATCATTGCTCAAGACTGGGCTTTACAGTGTGAAATTAGAGCATTATGGTGTATTACTTGAAAGATTTATGAAGACCGTGTCTTGTGGGAGCACTACTATATCTCTGCTGACTGTGCAGTACCAGCAAAATTTGTTTGTGATGGAAGCTTGCCCTTAAGAGAGGGAGTCCCAAGGAGAACCTTGAAAACAAGGCTAGGAAAGTTATTGTTAAAGAAATTTATAACCTGATGAGGAGTAGGTGTGTTTGCACTTCATCGTGGGCGCTGCAGTCCAAATTTGAGCCTTGCAGCAGGGCTGGTGGGGGCTTTGGGCCTTAGAAGTCTTTACTGAGTTTGTAATCACAGGTAAATTTCTGCATATCTGTTAATTGAAAGCATTGTGACCAGGAAGCACGAGACACACAGAGCATTTGTCATGGGAAAGGTGGAAAGAAGTGCTTGTGGCAAACAGAAGAGGACAGCAGCTCCCTGGGGTGCTCTGGCTGCACCCTGAGATGAGGTTGTGCCCTGGGGTTTGGATGACTTCATGGCATCTGCCTCCCCAGCTCTGGCTGAAATTATTTTTTGCCAAGACCAGGTTTTTTTTTCCAACTGCAAAACCATGGGCTGGAGCAGCCCAGCTGCAGATTATGTGACAGGAACCCCAACTGTTTGCAGCTCAAGAGCTTTGCTTTCATTACCCTGTAATACATAATTTCTTCTAATAGTATTTATGTATTCTTTGAAGTGTAGAAGCAGGGGTAAACCAGAAAATGTGTATGTTTTCTGTATTGTCTTAATGCACATTCCTTCTCAAATTCATGAGAACAGACTCTTCTAGTTGTAGTTTCACTATTGTAGTGTGCAGCAAAGAATTTCTGATTGCATTAGCTACTTGTTGGAAGTTAATATTCTTTTCCATCATGTTTTGTGTCTCTCTGTTGATTAATTTCACAAGATTTTTCATTTATTGTAGCAACAAACGCTGCTAATTTTCAATGAAAGCTTGCTCTTTTAATTTCCCTAGAAAAATGCCTTATATAATACTGAAAGATGTAAAGTGTTCCAGTGTGATCTTACCAAAGATGATCTTCTAGACAATATACCAGCAAATTCCGTGGATGTTGTCACACTCATATTTGTGCTTTCTGCCATTCATCCTGACAAAATGCATCTCGTCCTGAGGAACATTTACAAGGTAAAACCAGCTGATTTTACAGCCTTTAAAGAACTTCTTTTTAGCTCAAAAGTAAATTTTTTTCCTGAGAAAATTACTCTTTTGCAATGGTGATTTTTCGTATTATATTCCAGGATGAGTTTAATTAGTTCACCAAGCATGCAGGACTAAAATATGCTTTACAATGTCCTTTTCTTGCTCTCCTGGTATTGTGAGATTGTTTGGATTGAGGCCTAAGTCATGCCATCAGCATGACAAAAAGGCATCTAAAAGATGGCTTTCATGTACCTGAAGGGGTACCTGCAGGAAAGATGCAGAGATTTTTTACAAGAGCGTGGAGTGCCAAGGAAAAGGGGAATGGATTCAAACTGAGAGAGAGTGGGTTTAGATTAGATAGTAGGAAGAAATTCTTTAGTGAGGCACTGGAACAGGTTGTCCAGAGAAGCTGTGGATGCCCTGCTCCTGGAAGCGTTCAAGGCCAGGATGGATGGGGCTTTGAACAACCTGATCTAGCGGGAGGTGTCCCTGCCCATGGCAGGGGAGGTTGGAACCAGGTGATCCTCCAGGTCCCTTCCACCCCAGGCCGCTCTATGATTTTAAAGCTGTGCCTTGGGTTGCATGCTGTGAATAATGTTTATATATTGCAGAGATGCCTGTGTTCACAAGGGGTGAATGTCAGTGAGCCAAAATGAACTTCCAGAGATCCAGTGACCTGCACTTAGGATGTTGCTGTTACTGTTAAACACACCCGATCTGTGGTGATTTAAAAGTGGAGTGTTCAGAAGTCAGCATTAATCCAGAGAGACTCGCCTCCCTAAACTTCGTTAGCTGATAGACTGGGATAGGCCCATCCAAAGGGTGGTTTAGACAACCTGAATTGTGATTGTTCTGAATTTTCCTGAGATGTCTGATATTGACTGCAAAGGGAAACAGTTCACATACTTTTTACTTATGCATGGGTGTGTATTTGGGGTCTTGTATTTTCTGATATAATTTGGTTTATTATCAGTAGCTTGAAGAGGGAATATTAGCTTTTTTTTGGTGTATCTCCAGCTGTTCTTCAGAATCAGGATTGATTCTTAGCTCCTACTTGTGAAAGGGCTAATTATTTTTTTTCTGTGGCGATGCCTGGGTCTTTCAAGTCGCTTGTAGGTTTCTGCACAAATTGGCAAGTGGCAAGTGCTCGTTTTCTCCTCTAACAAATACAGCTGGTGTTTGATGACTTAGAAAAGTTACACGCATCAAGTATCTAGAATCAGCACAGGCAATGACCATGTATTTATAAATTTTAAACTCTTTATGACTTGCTTTCTTTACCAAAAAGCGGTTGAAAAAATCCATTATGCATTTTCCTAAAATGGTTTCGTATTTATTTCTCAGCATATTGCAACATTTTTCTTTCTCCCGTGAGAAAAGAAATGTCATGATATTCTAAATTTTATTGTCAACCATTAAGCAAAACCAGGTGCTAAACAGGATGCTACCCAACAGAAAAAATGCCCTGATGGGAATTTTTGTTAAACCACATATTTTTTTCTTTCCTCTGTGTTTGAAGAGTATTGCTTATTTAGCTGATCAGCCCCCAAACAGGTACTCTAAAACTATTTGTAGTCTTTTGCTCACGGGGAAACATTTTTGAAAATCAGTTTATTTTGTACACAACAGATACAGATGTAGATAGAGATACAGATATCGTCTCACTGCTGCATTGAGTATGTCAGTCTGCCTTGTCTTAGTGATCTGTGTGTGTCTGTATGTACACAAATAAATATTTCTATATGTGATTAAATCTGTTGAGCTCATTAAAGCATGCATGTATTGTGTGACAGGTGTTAAAACCAGGCAGGTGTGTCCTGTTCCGAGACTATGGCCTGTATGATCATGCCATGCTCAGGTTTAAATCCGGCAGCAAACTTGGGGACAACTTTTACGTCAGACAAGATGGGACGAGGTCGTATTTTTTTACTGAAGGTAAGACATACCCTAGAGTATTTCTTTTCTGTGAATCTCGTCTTTAAACTTGCTCCAGGGAACTGCCAACATGCCCGTGCAAGTTTTATTTTATGTGGGTGAACTGTTAAATTGTGGTTTATTTCATTTACCATCCATTTTGGGAAGAAGTTGTTATTTAGACTGGTAGAACCTTGTGGAGCACTTCCTTGTTTACAAGCTCGCTGTATGTGCTGTAATGCTCCAAGAGCAGCAGTTTCTGAATTTGCCGAATTTCATCCAGATTTATTACCTAAGGGGAAAAGACCAATGTTCAGTAAGAGAATTGATCATTTCACGAAGCAACTAAGCAGTTCTTTTGGCATCATTCTTTGTGCAAGGCTATTTCTGGTGTGCAGGATGAGGTCTGTTGGCTTCTAAAAGCAGAGCAGTGACTGCAGCGCTGAGAAGCTCGTGCACAAATCCTGCTGGGATAGCACTGACTGGCTGTGGCCGCTCTGTGTTCTGGGGTTTCCATTCCAGTAAAGACGATGCAGAAAACCATTCCCACGTGATACGGTATTTAGTTTTGTTCAGTGCTCCTAGTGGTTTAGGAGGCAAGGTAGTTATTGCAGATTACTGGTGGAGAATTTGAAGCACAGAGACATGAAGGAATTTGCTTAGACTCCCATAATGAACTGGGATTTTAGCTTGGCTATAGCTTCTAACTCCCAATTCCTCATGCTAAACTCATTACTCCCCCCTAGCACTTCTAGAGCATTGTGCAATAAGAGCTGTGAATTTATTTCTGTGGGGCTCTTTGTCCTTAGTCTAAAGCAAAATACAGCCACTGAAGAGACCGATTTGGAGCCAAGTAAATATTACTCATATTTTGTGCCATAACATGTTACCTAATTGCTTCTGATATATAAAAACCATTAATCTTGTCTGAGCTCCCCCTATTCTTCATAGGACAATGATGAAATCTAAGGTAATGCAGGCTGTGCTATGGCTTCATTGAAGCATTTCTAGAACTGTTATTTACTGAGTGATTTTTGGTTCTGTTTAAACAATTATCTCTTACAAAGAGAATGGCTGCTAAAGGGAGCAAATAAGATACTGACCTAGCTGTGGAATTTTAAATCCCATTTTTATTGTGTTTTAGAGTAGTTTCTGAATGAGAAGTTTCTTGCTAGTATGCATGTTTCCCCATGACAGAAGAATTGAGGTAGGGACGAGGAAGAGGAAGGAAGGAGAAAAGAGAGAATTTATTTTATATTGCTTGTATCAGCAATTGTTTTTCCTTGGACAGGTCTGTGACCATCTCATGGATCACCTCTACTCCGATTTTTAATCATTATGATGTCATTAATTTCACAAATTTTCTTATAAACATTGCTTAATGCTTGGGAATTCTTCTGTTACTGGAGACATGACTCCCGTCATCTCCACAGAGGTTGCAACCCTTGCTGTTTTTCATTTCTTTAGCACTACATTGGAACACCAAGTAATTGCTGCATGGGATGATTTGAATGATACCTTATTTATAATATGTCTGGCCTCAGATAACAACACGGAACTTCTTCCATGGGAAAAAAAAATCCATTCTTCTAGTGTTTGAAATAACATTAAATTTGTGGAGGAATGCGTGGTTGTAGTTTTGTGCTACGAAATATGTGCAACTTCCTTAAAATGAGATTTCAGCAGGTCCACAGTTAAGTGCTGTTTGTTTATATTTTTTGGTGTGGCTCTCCCATTTTACATGAACACACAATGTTTCCCGCCGTGGTGGGCTTGGGTTGGTACAAGCCTGCAGTGCCACCAAGGTGGGTGGTCTACTCTTCCTCAGCACACCATCCCTTGTGGCGCTTCCTGTACCCGCAGGATCGGTGTTTCATCGAGCTGATCCCCCTGAGCAGTGGAAAATGGAATGCCTTTGTTTTCTATCAAGTAACACAGTTTTAGAACAGCTTAAATTTACTGTGAAATTACAGCCTGAGTAAGTGAATTGAGGTGCAGGAAAGGAAAAATGATGATTTTTAATTAACATGACGAGTCAATAGCGTGAGCAGACCTTCCTGCTGCATAGGCCATGCTGTGTGTGTGAGGTGCTTCTGCCTTCCTTAAGGGAGATATGCTTTGAGTAAAATTTCTTTGTTCATGGAAAATACTTTCAGTTCAGCTCAGTGGAGCCTTGGTACCACCATATCCTCTTTGCCATTTTGTCAGGTTTTTGTTGAGCAATTGCATGCAACATAGGGTGTTATCCTTCCCTGAGCAGAGGTGCATCTACACAGCTGGATTACCTTTGAAATATTTGTGGTAAGTGGTGTGTTCAGCTAGTGAAGGTCAGCTGCACAGAGGGAAAACGCATTGGTGACAGCCACAACGAGAATGGCAAGGCATAATAAAAACAAGAGATGAGGCAATTTTTGGAAATTCAACTGAGTAACCAGCTTAAGCCCCAGTTTTACAAGCGGTTTTGCTTAGGCTGATGTTTCTAAAGGAGATCTTTATTGATTTTTATTCAGCAGTCTGCCCACATAGAACAGCTTGAAATCTGAAGGCCTGTGTGATTTTCATGCTGTAACACAGAAGAACATATGCTTATATAATTGCTGTCTGGTGTTTCAAAAATAGCTTAAACATAATACTTAATATTTTTTTTTTAAATTATCTTCCAGAGTTCTTATCTCAGCTGTTCAAGGCTGAGGGATACGAGCAAGTGGTCAATGAATATGTGCGGCGAGAAACTGTGAATAGGAAAGAAGACTTGCGTGTTCCAAGAGTTTTTCTTCAAAGCAAATTTCAAAAGCCTTTCAGTAAGGCAGAAGTTCTTGCTGATTAGCAACAGCATTGCTTGTTTGAGATGGAAGCTAGCACGTAAGCTGTGCGCTTCTCTTTCTGGTGAGCCAAAAATGACTGCGTCCAGTACCTCTTGTTGGTTCCCATCCTAGGATACAAAATATGAATGCTATTTCTAATTCAATTATAGGACGGTTTAGGGATGCAGGCAATCTGTTGAGCATCTGTACGGCTTCTGAAATAAAACCTGTGCAACATTGTTGGAGGATCAGGTAAAGCATATAAATACGGTGAATTTTAAGCATTAGTTTTCATTAGTTATTATCATGCCTGCTACTTCCATTTTTATTAAAAACTGTTTTTAAATAAGTATCCTGTGTTTCCTGTCACTTGTGATTTTTGAGGCTTGTTAAAGTTAGAATATTTCATTTACTTTCAGTACTTGTGGGACTTCTGAGCGTAATTTCTCAGATACAGGAATGAGACAGACTCCGTGAGCAGTATAGTGTAAGCTGCCTTAATATTTTAATAATGGTATCTTTTTAATATGCTCAGCATTTAGATGTGTAAACAAATGTTTCTATTCTAAACAAGATCCTAATTTATCTGATTTCATGCTTGAAGAAGCGTGTTAGTGGATCAGGTTGTATTTATCCCTAATTAATTTAAGATGTTCTTCATTTGATGTGCAGAAATATTTGAAGTTTTGCAAGTCAGTTCCCTATTTGGAGCTAAAATCAGCAAGTCAGGAGTGCTTTCTTTGATGCGAAGTGTGTTTCCTTCCTGCTGCTTTCCTGAGCAGATGTCTTCATTCTTTTCCATCACTCTCAGGAAAGTTGTGTTGGTCTTTGCTCTTTGTGCCACTGAAAGCCACCAAAAGCAGACTTAACTGCTTGAAGGAGCTTCTTCCTTTCCTTACAGCACTTTGCACTGCAGGACCGTTTCTGTGTTCTTGGATGGTGTAATTTCAAAATCGTGCCTGGATCTTGAAGCTGCATTTTGAACAGCTGCTCTGCAGCAGAGGAAGCCCAGGAGTGTCCGGTGACTTGTGCAATGGCCTGTGCTGACTTTTTATAACATACACAATTTGCAACAGGGGAAATTCCAGGGAAATACTGAGGGGAGGTCAAACCCTGGGGCAGGGCCCAGAGAAGGTGTGGAACCTTCGTTCTTGGGAATATTTGGAATAAGAGTGGCCAGGGCCTTGAGCATCCTGTGAGTTTGAGGGTGGTGCTGTTCTGAGTAGGAGTTTCATCTCTGGCTGTGTATGTGAGTATGTGATCGATTGACTCAGGCTGTCATTCCACTGCACTTGTGTGTTGCTACATGACCCAGTCAAACACATCTAATGTGGACCAGAGGTGACTTTTTCCCTCTGCTTATGAAGAAGTAGACATAAAGTGTAATAATGATTTTTTTTTCCCCAGGCTCTTAACACTGGCTGTATGTGCATGGAAAGAAAGAAGTAGTAATTTTCCAGCCTAAAGCTTAATGTTACAAAGTTAACCAGTCAAAATTTTTTTTAACAAATTGGATCCGCCAAGGGTCTTATTCAGTTGATATGGTTAGAAATAAATTTGCAACAGATCATTGCTTCACATCAGGACACCACAGGTTTTTTTTGTCCATTATCATGAGCCCCACAATTGAATTTATTGTGTCACAAATCTTTGGCCTCAGAGGAAAAAATGCTTAAATCACACAACTCTCCTAATGACTCTTTGAGGAGGGTTATTACATGTCATCTCCTTCTTTTATGGAGACTATTATCCCAGAGATTTATGCATTGCTGACCCTTGCTGTGCAACCCATTAGCTCTTTCTGCCATGCTAGTAATAAATATCCAGTAACATTTATAGTAAATGAAAAGCTGTGCTGAAAAGGGATATAACAATGACAGCACTATTCTAATCTGAGCTCTCATTATTTGGTGGCTTTCATCAGCACATGTTCATCTTTAGCACAGCAGTTTTGCAACGACTGCATGTAGTGTGAGCTCTGTTGATATTTAGTGGGGTTTGAAGGCTGTGTCATAAATAA
>VYZT01048711.1:0-88543 GCA_013400735.1 Pomatostomus ruficeps
TGCCCTTGGGGTGCTGATTCAGCCTCCTGGCATCCTGCACCTGGCACAGTCACGGGGTGAGGAGCAGCTCCTGCCCTGGAATGTGGGAGCAGAACTCCCGGTCTGGGTGGGATACTGGCACTGCCTGGATCCCACTGGGATTCTGGGACAAACATTGGGAACTGCCCCTCACTGCAGGGACCGCGGAGGGGAAAAGGGGCCTCCTTGGCAGGGCCAGGGATCTGCTGGGGAGATGTTCGGAATTTAAATCTCCCTGAGGCCAAATCCCATTTCTGTGTCACTGTTTGGCATCACACAGGGAAGAGGGGGACCCAGGCGTGGAATAGGGGCACCCAGGCAAGGAAAAGCAGCACCCAGCCCCAAGCTCCTGGGAGTCAGGAGCCAGCCAAATCCTTTCCCCTGCCCTGGCCGAGGAGGTGAAGCCTCTGGCTGGAACATCCTGTTATCCTTGGCTGTTTTGGAGCTTGGCTCTGCTCACCATCAGTTCCCACTCCCAGAGGTTTTCGGACAAAATAAGAGCTGGGGGAAAATGGATCTTCAACCCCTTGGAGACAGGACCAAACCAGGGGCTGCTGGGCAGTGCAGCATCCAAATTCCCGAGTTCCTCCCATCGCCCTCGGAGCGCGGTGGGACACCGGGGCTGCAGACATCAAAGGGGCAGTTTAATGGCCTGTGCCCGGGGTATCTGCAGCTTCCCACTGCCCCCAAGGCCCTCAATCCCTAATTAAACTGTGTACAGCATTCCTTCCCCATCACACCTCGTAAAAACGGGAACCCACCAACCCGGGCTGGGCTGCTCCGGGATAACGATCCAGCACGGAGCTGCTGCGGATCCATGGAGAGAGGGACCTGAGGGGGACATGGGGGCTTCTTTCTGTGTCCCTGGCTTTGATTTATGTGCAAAAAAGTCTGAATCCAGCATAATGAGAGGGAAAAGCAACAGCAGAATTGGGAATGTGGCCTGGAGTGTGACCAAGGTGGCTCATGGGGCCACAAGAGTGGGAACCTGCAAGGACACGGCTGTGGAGGGCAGGGACAGCCCGGCACTGTGACCTCTGCCAGGATGAAACACAGGAATATGGCAATTCTCAGGGCCATGAGGCTGTTGGAGGTCAAGGATTCAAAGGAGAACATGAGATGGGAATTATAACATTGATTCTGTAGAGTTTTGGGAATTTTAACATTGATTCTGTAGAGATCCCAACATGTGGAACTAAAATCTTCCATCTCCCAAGCTCCATTTGGGCCAGGAAATCATGGATCTCTCCTGCTCTCCGCTCACACAGAATGTGAGGAGGTTTTCTGGAGCAGCAGCTTTGTCCAGAGCCATCCCTGGAGGGGTTAAAAAGCTGTGGCACTTGGGGACATGGGTCGCCTTGGCAGCACAAGGGACTTGATGGGCTCCAAGGGCTTTTCCAGCTGCATGGTGCTGGGACAGGGGCTCTCCAGGCTGGAAAAGCTCTGGATGATGCTTGGCCAGGTCACTCAGTACGGGCAGGAGCTGGAGGGCTCCGCTGCTCCGGCCGGGGCCATTGTCCCCCTTTAATGTGTTTTACACATGTGATGAATATCGAAGGAATTTGTTTTTTAAAGCCTGTTTTGATTGAAATCGCACAGAAAGCGCCTCACGCTCGGGGCCTTCCTGTGAGTTATTATTATTTTTTTCATTTTGGGGCAAGATTATGTTTCTTAGGCAAACAGGAAAAACAACAGGGAAAAAAGGCTCTGTTTGTTTCTTTAGCTTGGAGCTCAATCTTGGAGCGGTTCCCTGCGGTGGAGACGATGGAGCAGCAGCGCCGTGGCATCAGAGGGTCCTGCTGGTGGTAATAACGGTTGGACTTGATGAGCTTAGAGCTCTTTTCCAACCTAAGTGATTCCATAATTCTGTGATTTTGGGATTTTATGAAGTGGGAGGAGCTGGTTGGGGTAACACTGTTGTCCCCTTGTCCTCTGTGCTTCCTTGAGGTCCAGCTGTGCCCCCATCACAAGGATGTGCCTTGAGGTGGCCCCTCAGCCGCCTCTGCAAGCCCCACCAAGACACTTTGGCATGTGGCAAGCGGGATTCAGCCGGTGGGGTACCTGGGGGAGGCATTTCCCTCTCTTCCCCCTCCTCTGGAGAAGGAGGAGGGGGTGACCAGAGCTGCTGGAGGCCCTGCAGGGTTCGGGGCTGCGGGTGGGAGCAGGAACCCCTCTTGGTGGGAACGAGGAGGCGTTTGCAGGTCATTCCAGCATGTTGTCCCAGTCAAATATTTGTCTAGTTAATAAATATATTGTTGTTTTTTGCAGCGAGGAAATGAGGAGACTGCGAAGAAAAATAATGAAAGGCCTTTCTTGTGCAGCCCCTCTCTGCGAGGAGCTGGATCAGGCCCTCGCCTTCTCCTTGGCCCTCCCGCTCCCAGAAACCCTGCTGCGGATTTCACAACGGCGTGATTGACAAGATTAGGAATTATCTCCCCCTCTCCCTACATATAAGGTTACTGCTGCTCCAGGCACAGTGTGAAATTCCCCTTGCCGGAGCTCATTAAATGGGTCAATGGACGCGTTCCAGCTTCTCCGCAGTTCACAAAGGGCTGAGTCCTGGCCACCCCACCAAACCCTGTCCCAGGCTGTTGACGAGTAAGTGCTTCCATATGGCTCACCTCAGCATCTCCTGAAAGATAACACACAGCTAATGGCTTGCAGATTCCACGGATGCTCGTCGGGAAACGCGCGGGGACGGGGGGCTCGGGGCTGCCTTCAATCACAGCTGATTGGGACCGAGGGGACCCGCGGGCTCCCTGCCAGCCCCCGGCCCCCGCAGAACCTCCCCCGGGCTGGGGGCACTGGGAAAGGGCAGCGGGTTCACGGAATTGCCTCGGGAATTGGGAGCAGGAGAAGGGCGAGCAGCAGCCACCGCCCCGGAGGCACCAGGGGCTGGAAGGTGAGGTGGTGCCCTCCGAGCTTTCACGGATCCTCACGATTCCTGGGATGAGGAACTACAGGTACCCGACAGTGGCAAGAGCTGGTTCTTGTCCTGGATGCACCCCCAGAGCATCCGGATGCCTCCGGGCCAGAAAGCCACGGATGTGGGTTTGGTGATGTGAGGACAATAAAATGCAAGGAAAGCATTCCTGCTGGGATGTTTGCCTTTCTTCCCTTCTTTTGTTCCTAACGGTACTTCAGAACTGGATATTGGGAAGAAATTCTTCCCTGTGAGGCTGGTGAGGGGCTGAGGTGGAATTGTCAGAGAGGCTGTGGCTGCCCCATTCCTGGAAGTGTCCAAGGCCAGGTTGGACGGGGCTTGGAGCCACCTGGGATAGTGGAAGGTGTCCCTGCCCATGGCAGGGGTGGGACTCGATGAGCTTTAAGGTCCTTTCCAACCCAAACCATCCTGGGATTCTGGGATTCTGGGATTCAGTGATTCAGAGATTCAGTGATTCACTGATTCAGTGACAAGGACACTTCTCTGAATCACACTTACTGTGAGAAACAGAATTACAAATTTCTCCCTGACGTTCATCCCTGTACATGAATCCCTGTGGAGCAGATGCTCGGAAACTCATCCTTGTCACCCGGCCATGGGCACGGCCTGGCATTTCTCCTCTCCCGCAGTTGGGTGGCTCCTGTCACTCCCTGGCACAGGGAACATCTCAGACGCACCCAAACATGCCATTGCAAACGCTGCTGTTGAATATTTGAGGATCCAATTTATATTTCATGAGCCCCTGTGCGGAATTCATGTGGAATTCAGACACAATGGGGTCGTGAGCTCAGGTGAGTCAAAGCATCCCGGTGTCACAACAGGCACTGTGGGACATGGGTGTCTGCTCAGGCTGCTCCAGCACCTGGCAGCGCTGTCACCCTGTCCCCACCCGCTGGCTTGGGATGCTCTGGGATACAATTTTCTGTGCTGGAATGTGTCAGAAAGCAGCCACAGTTTGGCAAGCAGGGTTTTCTCAGCTCTCCCATCAGCAGGAGCCACCCAGCGATGCTGCTGTGGTGCTGTAGGGCATGAATTCCCGGGATGAAGTTCCTGCAGTCCCCCAAAATCCCTTTGTGTGACACAGAAGGGTTTGGGAGGATCACCCGGCTTGTGGGGCAGGGATGGACCGCGCTGCTGGAGGAGCTGTGCCCCGGGTGTGTCATGGGGTCTGAATTACCCAGCTCGGCATCGTCACCCCCATGAGGTCCCTCCAAGCAGGGTGTTGGTGTCACTGACAGCCCTTTAAACCCTGCTACCCATTCCAGCACTGATTCCCTGGAATCAGGACGGTGGAAGTGCCCTTGGCACCTTTCTGGGGGGTTCTGGCTCCCCACACCTATGGGCCCTGCTCTCAGAGGGGCTCCCTGGTGTGGCTGGGCTGAGCCTCACCCTGCATTCCCTGTGCCCGGGATGGGGAAAGCCCGGCTGCGGGGAAGCTCTCCCTGCTCTGGGGAAGCTCTCCCTGCTCCACACTTCTCTCCAGGGTAATTCCACAGGTCTATCCAGCACAGGTCTCTCGAAGGGAAGGCTCTCTCCAGGACCACCTTTTCCCCCCTAGAACCACTCTCTGAGTGGCCCCACGACACTGAGGGATCCCCTCCTCCAGGTGAGCCGCACAAACAGCCGGGTTCAGAGAAAGTGACCGTGGTCCCAGGAGGGAAAAGGGCGTCCCGTAATCCCTGAGGGCAGCTCGGCATTGGAGCTCTGCTTTGTGCCCTCCCCTCCTTCAGTGAGAGGCTGGAAACCCCCACCCCCGTCTGATTTACACGCTGGAGCTGAAATAAATGAAATTACCTTTAATTATTCTCATTACTTTCCTCGGGAATGCTGGAGTGAAAGGCGGCATTTAGCTGTGAGCTACAGCAGGGCTCTGCCCTTCCTCCTGCCCCCCAAGCCGCTGCCAGGGGCCCCTGGCTCCTGCCTCCATCCCCTGGACACACACGGAGCTGCTCCTTCCCGGCAGGATGAAAGGAGGGGACGGGAGGGGAAGGACCCGGACAGCGCGGAGGGCGAGGGGAGAGCAGGGGGGAGCAGGGGTCAGGGCTGGGGGCTGGCAGGGGTCAGGGCTCACAGCCAGGCAGGGCTGACCTGCCCCTTTCCAGACCACCTCCAGCTGGAGGGACCCTCGGAGAGGGGAGAGAGGGGCAGTACAGGAGGCTGGGGGGGTTCTCACACCTTCACGGCCCATCACAGAGCAGCAGGAGGTGTCCAGCCACGGGCACTTCCACCGCCCTGCATTCCCTGTTTGTCCATCCCAGGAGCTGCTGGGGGGTGGATCCTGCCCCTCCACAACCGGGAAAACGGGTGGGACCCACTCCCAGGCAGGAGGTGCTGCCTGAGCTCCCCACGTGTGGAGAGGAACTGCCAATTATTCTTCCCTGTTTAAGGATTTGTGGCCCTGCAGCTCGGTGAGGTGCTGGCTGACACCTTCCAGCAGGTGTTTCTTGGGATATTTAAGTTCACATATCAGGCAGGATGGCTCTGGGGGGGCTCTGGGGCTCCAGGAGGGTTCCTTGTCATAGACACCCACCTCGAGTCTGTCCAGCAGTGAGTTGGGACCACAGGGATCGGCAGCTCCTGCTGATTCCTCAGAGCAGGCACCACTCCGCTCCCCTTGGCTCTTCTTTCCCCATCTCCAAGTGTGGAAAACAAGGATTTTCCTCTTCCCAGCAGCAAGGCTGAGGAGGAATTCCCTATCTCCTGAGCTGTGAAGGAAGGAGCACCCACCTTTGTGCCCAGCAGAGAAGAAAAAGCAAATGAGACCCCACCCCATGGGACTTCCCAAAATAGACCTTCCACGAAATCTGAGCCGTTGGGAAGGGGAGCCGGGGGGCTGGGAGCCCCATTCCAGATGGACACTGGGCCATTCTTCTGGAGAAGGTCTTGTTCCCCTCCAAGGTCAGCCATAAGTGACACCAAACCCAGCGGGGCCTTTGGGAAGGAACCCCCAGACACGTTCGCTGTCAAATGGAATCTATTAACAGGGATTAGAGGCTTTTTCCCTCAATCCCCCTGTGACACCGTGATGGGCTGAAATTGCTGTGAAAACATCATTATTAAAAATGGGCCTATTAGTATTAGAATGGACAGAAGCTCCTCGCTAAATTTAGCAGCAGTCACCGGAGCCGGGAGCGGAGGGGAAACAGCACAGGCGGCCCCGGGAAGGGGCTCTGGGAAACCTGGATGAGGTGGGAGCAGAGGGGGCTGGGGCACCACCAGCCCCACACTCAGCACGGGAAGCAAAGTGGTTGCTCGGAAATGCAGCAAACACCCCATTGTCCATGCTCCAAGTGCATCCAAGGAGCTGGAGATGCTCCGGGCATGCACATTGTGCTCCTTCAGGGAGCTGCCCCAGCTGAGAGCATCCCCAGGGACAGAGGGACATGGCCCGAGCGGCTGAGATCCAGCACCTCTGAAAGGTTTAAGTGGAGGCTGGAGGCTCCCAGGAGCTGGCAGGACCATATCCCCCAGGAAGACACATCCCTCTGCATGTCCCCCAGGAGGACACATCCCTTTGCATCCCAGGAGGACACATCCCATCCCTGTGCCTGTGGGAGGGGAGATTCGGCACTACCAAGCACAGCCCTGTGTGTCCCAGGATGCCTTGAATCCAAGGAGTGTTACCTGGGCCGGAGAGCAGGAATTGGGCATGGGGAGAGCTGGGAGAGCCTGGAGCAGCGGAGCCCTGACTGCACCAGGATGGGCACACGGACCACTCCAGGCTGGAGCTGATTTCCTGATGGGGAATTTTAGGTTGTCTATTTTTATTGCTGGGAAAACAAAGCTGATGAAATCACACTGATGATTCCTGCCCATTCCACACACAGAGCATCTCTCCCCTGGGGTGTGCACAGATCCCTGGGGATCCCGGGGAAATCCCCAGGATTCTGGATCAGCCCCTGGCTGCTGCATCCCATCCCAGTGAGAAGTTGCACCAAGGTGTCCCAGGAATGAGCAGCACCTCCAAACCTTCCCCTGCATCGGGACAGGATGGACATGGCTTGGTGTCCTCGGTTGTCACCGTGTGTAACCCCTGAGGGACACAGAGCACCTGGGGGGACCCCCACACCCTGGGGACAGAAAACAGGCTGCACAGTTTGGGAAGCACCTCTCTGGAGCCAGCTTGGTTCTGTGGGAGGGCTCAGCCTGGAATTGTTGACAGGTTGCTTTTCCTACTGAGAAGTGCAGTTTTATGGAAATCAAAGTGTTCCCGGGGAATCTGCTGGTTCTGACAAAGTTTTTGAGAGGAATGTGTCTGAACAAATCACTTTAACTCTCTTGCTTTATTTTTCACAGAGGTAAAAATAACTCCTTGGATCTTTAGGTGCTATAAATCCCATACAATACAATTAATCTAATATTTATAATATCGCATCTTGCATTGGCTTTGTCAACCACAACATTTAGCTGTTGACAAAAGGACTCAAAAATTCTCTTTCATAAGGCAGCCAGGCTCGCTCCCGGAATCTGAGCATGGAATTCCTCATGCAGGGAAGGCTCTGCTTGGGAAACAACCTGAGCATGAAAGCCCCAGAGCTGGGGATGGTGCTCCCAGGGGCTGGTGGGGTTCAGCCCCCGAGGGGGATTTTGAGGGGGGGGTTTGAGAGCTGAGCCCCCCCCAGTCAGAATTCCAGGGGTGTAACCCGAGTTTGCTTAGTCCTGGCCCTTCCCAGGCTGCTGCAGAGCACCAGATGGTATCCGATCCCTAGCCCTAAATGTTGGCTTTGATAATCAGCTCCATGTCATTAGGATAATTAAGGCTCATTTGTGTGCAGTCTTTCCTTTGCTGTTCGCGCCTCTCCTTTCTTCCCTTCCTCCCTCCCTCTCTCTCTTGCTTTCTTGATTTGCCCCTTCCCTTCCCTTCCCTTCCCTTCCCTTCCCTTCCTTGGGCTCCCAGAGTCTGTCTGGGAAGGGAATTTTTGGTAGGAACTGGAGTGTTAGGACAAGTAGTGATGATTTTTAACTAAAAAGGGGGGATTTATATGGGAGGTAAGGAAGAAGTTGGTCACAATGAGGGTGGGGAGGCCCTGGCACAGGTTTTCCAGAGAAGCTGTGGCTGCTCCATCCCTGGCAGTGTCCAAGGCCAGGTTGGACGGGGCTTGGACAAACCTGGGATGGTGGAAGGTGTCTCTGACCATGACAGGGAGTGGAACAAGATAAACTTTGCTCCCTTCCAATCCAAGCTATTCCATGATTCTCTGAAATCCAGACTCTCCCTGGACTCTCCTCCCTGCTGGCAAGGGTGGTGTCACAGCTCAGCTGGTAAAAGGTGCCCGAGGACACCACAACCCCCTCATGGCAGCTGGGCTGTGCTTCCGCCTCAGCCTCCTGAGAGCACAAAGTCCTTAAGAGCCACTTCCTCCCTCAGTCCCCATCCTCTGGGAACAGCTCTCACCAGGCTCAATGACCCAGCTTATCCTTGGGAGATGGACAACAGACAGGACAGACAACGCAATCCCTCACCTGCGTTTACAAACCGTTTGTTTACAACTCCCAAATTCCCCTGGAAAGCCACATCCCTGTGGATGGTAAGACCATCCCTGGCAGCCTCTCCAGCTCGCTGTGCGTGTCCGGTGCCTTCCCAGGGCTGCGGAATTCATGGACGGGCACCAGAAGAGCCGTCGTGCCAGCGAAGCCCTGGGCACCTCGGAAAAGGGGCTTTTTAATTAACCGTAGGAATAAAGCTGTGGCCAGTCCGTAACCATGGTGATGCAGAGCCAATCCCAGAGGATCGCCAGCCAGCTGGAATATTTGCTGGATGGCAAAGCTTCAGCCCGTCGTTTAATGGTGTTCGGCTCTATTCGGGAAAACAATTACATGCTCCATTTTCAACGGAGTCAGCTGAACAATGGAGTCAATGAGGCAATTTCGGCTCCTCTGCTCTGCCGGGCCCACAGAGCTGCTCCTCTGCCGGGCTGGAGTTGTCTTCCGAGGGCAGGTGTGGGGACACCTGGGGGCTGCCTGTGACAAGAGCCACCCTCGCGGGGATGCCGCAGGTCCTCGCACTGGTGGTGGCCCCAGCGCGTCCTCCTGGGCTTCCTTGGGTGGCCCAACCACTCAAATCTTGTCCCAACCACTTAAACCTTGTCCCAGCCATGACAATGTTGGGTGGTTGGAAGGGTGGCACAAGGGACACCGTGGCTGCCTCCCTGGCTTTGCACACCTGGAGTGGGAAGTGTCCCTTGCTGGTTTCCCCCCTGCTCACTTTGGGGTCTCAGTCTCTGTCTGGGGGTTCCAACCTGGAGAAAAGGAGGCTCAGGAGGGACCTTTTGGCTCTGCACAACTCCCTGACAGGAGGGGGCAGCCAGGGTGGGGTCGGGCTCTGCTCCCAGGGAACAGGGACAGGATGAGAGGAAACAGCCTCAAACTGTGCCAGGGGAAATTTACTTTGGATATTAGGAAATTTCTTCATGGAAAGGGTGGTCAAGTCCTGGATGGAATCACCAACCCTGGAAGTGTCCGAAAAAGGTGTGGATGTGGCACTTGGGGACATGGGTCAATGGTGGTACTGGGGGAGTAGTTGGACTCAGTCTCAGAGGGATTTTCCCACCTGAATGATTCCATGATTCCACAGCGCTTTGGAATCCCCTCCTCCTGTGTGACACAGCCATCCCTCTGTTTCTCACCTCCCTTTCCCAGAGCTCGCCCTTCCGCAGCTCCGTGACCTCCTTTCTCCTTCAGGAATATCCTGTTCCCTCGCCGTGTGTCACCGCCATTGCACACCAACCCCGTGGCCTCCAGACACGCCGGCCACAGAAATGCCTTTTAAGGCCTGCTGGGATTTAATTAATCGCTGCCTTTATTTTATTAGGATAAAAAATGCAGGTCTGGAAAATCTTTCCGAGGATGACATCAGTGTCTTCAGCTGAGTTTGGATTCGGTTGGTGTTATTTTAGCTATTCAAGGAATGCGAGGAGTAGGAGAGCCTGGTGACTCCTTCCCTGCCGCCACGCCTTGCTCGGGCTTGTTTTTCCCTCTCCTTGACCTCAGCACATCCATGGAATGACAATCCACCCCGACCTTCTCCGTTCTGTCCTTTCTCTCCAAGGACTTGGTTGGTTCCCATGGTGGTTCAGCTGATCCCTGATACTCTGGGCAGCTTTTCTCCTCCGTGGTGTTCCCTGAGGTTTATTATCCCTCCTTTTCCCCATCCCAGCCCTTTCACCTCCAGCTGTATAACCATGGGCAGGGAATGGACAAGCCCGCTCTTGCACAATTGCTCCATGAGAACATTCCTTGGATTTGCCATGAGCATTTGCCTGGCAGCTGAAAGCAGAGGGGCTCTTTGGGGTGCCCATCCCAAGACCTTTTCCAGCCTCTGGAGTTTGGGAAGACAAGCACACAACGTTGGTTGTTTTCTAAATGTCATCTTCCAGCTGGGCTCCCAAATCCCTGCTTATTCCTGAAAATTCAGGCTGCTGCTCTCCCAGTGACTCAGCTCGCGTTGATGGAAGAGCTTAATTAGGGTTACTCAAACCAGGGTTACTCAACTGGATATTCATCCCCATAGGAAGAGCTCTGTCTCCTCACTCACCCTTCCCGACTCTTTTGGGAAAGCCGACTCCAGGATTTATTGCAGGTTCCGGCGTGTCCCATCTTGAAGGGAAAGATTTGCCTCCAGGACAGGAGGAAACCATCCAAGAGCCTCCTCCTCCTCTTCCTCCTCTGACTCTGCCTCTTCTCCACCTGCCCATGGACCTCTGGCACCACCACACTCCTGAGGCTTGGAAAGGGCCTGGAAAAGAGAGCAAAAAGCGGTTTTTTCCTGAGGTTTTACAAATTGCTGCTGGCACTCTCTGGCCTGGAGATGGTGGTGAAGGAGGGGATGGAGAAGCTGCTCGGGAATGTCTGTGGTGGGACAGTCTTGGAAAGACCCCTTAAGAGCAATCCCACCAAAAATGAGTTTGGCCTCTGCTTCCATCGTTGGGCTCAATAGGAGAGGATAAAAGAGAGAGAAAGAGGGAAAAGGGAAAAGCCAGGCCGGGCTGAGAACAAATTGTTTATCTGTAATTTCCACGAAGCATCAGCAGTTCTTTAAAGAGGACAAAACCAGAGGGACCTTCCAGAGAAATCCTTGTAGGGGCTGGGGAGGTCTAATTAGTTTCTATATTTGACCAATGTAAAAGTTTATCTTGAAGCCTCCTGTATTTTTTAAATATGACATCAACGTCTTCGGCTTGGCTTTGATTGTCCTTAACGACCAGGTTTTATTATTATTCTTTTTTTTTTTTTGAACTGTTTCAAAAAAATAGAAGGGGAATATTTACTCAAGGCGTAAAAATACCCCTGAATTCTGATGGCTTTGGCAGAGAAGTGGTGGCCCCGTTGCTTTTCTATGTGATAAATCCTCCTGCTGCCATGCTGCTCCCACCCCAGGTCCAAGGATTGTTTAATTTTCGGCTCAATTTTGAAAACCCAAAATGTTCGGAGCCCAGTTAATGTCGTACTAATTTTTTAAGGCTGCAAGGCAAAGTGGCTCCTAACATAAATATTTTACCAACCGTTTATAAATAGCGTGGCTGCTCCAAAAGAACAACACCGTTGATCAGGAAGCTTTGGAGGCTCCGCGCTCGGTGCCAGAGGGATGGAGGGATTAAGGGTGGGAGATGTCGGCAGCCACTCCAAGGTGCTGGAAGCTTTTCAGAGCTGGAATTTTGTTCCTGTTTCCCCCCATTTTCTGTGTCCTGGAGCTGATTGTGGTGCAGCTGTTCCCGACTGTGAGGAAATCCGTTCTTGATGTGCTCCCATCCCTGTCTTGCCTGGATGAAGGCTGGATCCTGTCAGCACTGCTGGAATTGGCACTGGAACAGTGAGGACACCACAAATCCTTTCTGGGCTCAGTTCTCCAACCTTGACCTGAGGATTCTACAAATTCTTCTCCTGTTGATGTTGGAATTCTCTCTGGATCAGTGATGGCAGCTCCCTCCATTCCATACCCACCCCGGGACCCTCTGTGTGCCTGGAGATGGGATGGAGGGATGGAAAGAACTGGAGGAGGAGTCACAGCGAGGGAAAGACTTTATAAAATTCACTTTTAAACAAGTGAAAAGAGCATTACCCAAACCCTGGCCCTTTGTGGGGAGGATAATCCCCCTTTCAGATGTTAACGAGAAGGAATTAAAACAAGGATTTGGCTCTTTTCTCTTCAGAGCAGGAACAGTAATTCTGTAAGTACATCTTGGGAGGGTTTCCAAAGCCTTGGGAAGGGACAGTAATAAAACTGGACAGGTACCTTGGAGAGCAGGAATGGGATGGAATGGCCAAGAACCCGCACAGACCTGGCCCTGCATCCAACTCCTGCCTCTGGAGCAGGGTGAAGGAGAGAGGATCCAGGGTGGAAAATGGTAACAGGAAAGGGGATGGGATGGGATGGGATGGGATGGGATGGGATGGGATGGGATGGGAGGTATAAAACTGGGAAGCCTCTTTACCCAGTTGATCTCTGGGTGAGCCTCTGGAAACGGTGGGAGGTGTGGAATGGAGGCAGGAGCACAGCAGAAGGAACGGGACAGAGCCTTTGGAGTCTGACTTGGATCGAAGGAGCCAAACCCCTGTCCCTGACCCCTGCACTGCTTCCCTTCAGCTGGAGGCCGAGCTGATAATTCTCTCCCTTAGGAAAATTCACCAGGGAGGCAGAGCTATTTCCTCCTCAGATTGTTGGATTTTATGGCTGTTTGCACAATTCCTCGACCACGTCAGCCAGGGCCAAGCTGGGAAGAGATCCCCACCTTTCTGGGAACACGTGGGAAAAGCAAACACAGGGATATGACCTTCCCTTGCTCCGTGGGCAGCTCCTGCCCGAGGCGAGCTGGTTTCACCCAGGGCAATCAGGGCAATTTCCCTGCCTTCCATCCCCATCCCTCCTTCTGCAGGCATTCTGTGGGATATTTCCCTTCCCAGACTTGCTGTGGTGTCCTTGCCATCTCTGGGTTCACATGGACAGTCTGGCTCAGGAGGAATCGCAGGAGCCAAGCCGCTTCCTGCCCATGGAAGCGGCATCGGGAGGAAGATGTCAGCCGGTGACGGGAAGCGCCACGAGTGTGGTCGGCAGTATCCAGGGATCCCGGGATGTAAACACCAAACACACACACGGCTGCCAGAGGAGAGGGGTTGGAATGAATAGCACAGGCTCCGTGCCAGCTTCCCGGTGGCACACGGAGTTTGGGGCTGGCGCAGGGTTTGGGGGGACAGGGAATGCCTGGAGTGCTTGGGGAACTCTGGGAATTGTGGTTTGGGTCTCCCAAGTCCCCCAGCCTTCCCAGGAGGTCTCCAACCCGAGCTGGGAACAGAGGATCCATGCAAAACTTCCTGCCAAAGTGCTGGCAGCCCTCTGGGCTCCTCCTGGAATGTGGCAGCAGCTCCATCCCGAGCAGCTGGGGCAGGAGCGAGGTTCCTGCAGCCCAACAATAGCGGGGTTTGGGCCAGCCCTCAGCCCCCGGGGCTCTCTGCCACCCTGCTGTCCCCGGACATGCCGGGGACACTGGGACAGCAATCCAAGCCTGGATGTTCCCTCCCTCCTCCCCTCCTGTCCCCCCAGCCTGTCGTGTCTGCATCCGATGCTCCAGCGAGTATTAATAGAGTTGCAACTTCTGACGTCTCAAAGGAATCCCCTGTTGGGAAAAATCTGCTCCGGGAGCTGCTGGTGGGATGGCTCATCCCTTCCACCGCGGCATTCCCGGCTGCTCCCAGCACAAGCCCTGGCCGTCATGGGGCTCCTGGATTTCAACCCGAATTCCAGGGGTTTGGGGGTGCACCGCATCCGCCCGTTCGAGCAGTTAATGGGGTTTTACTCCGGGTAGTTTTACAGCTTTAATGCACTTAGCACTAATTTGGGGAAGTTTAATGCCAAACACATAAATGTTGGATGGGAGACGGCCGAGGTGTTTTACGGCCTCTGGGAATTGCCCAAAGTATGTGGGGCTCGTTTCGGCTTCTGATATCACTCAGCACAGAATTCCCGGTGCCTGGCCGGGTGCCAGGTGCTGGGACTGATGGATGGCGGTGGCACTCTCGGAGCGGTGACCGTGGCAGTACATAAACCCCAGAGTGGGGCCAGGGCTCAAAGCCTCGTTAAAGCTTTCCCTAATCTGGCAGGATCAGATTTGCCCGGTGTGCTCGGAGCCACTCCCACTCCCGGCCTCTGGTTTGTGTGGTCGCCTCAGTTTGTGTTGTGGGGAAAGTGGAGACGGCTCCGGTGCAGGGAAAACACCCCGGGAGGCTGTGAGGGGGAACCCGTCGGGAAAACCGAGCGGGATGTGATGGAGCGGGGAGCAGCGGAGCCAGCACTGTGTCTCTGCCCATCCCGTCACACCTCTTCCATCTCCAGGAGTCCTTTCCTCTGCATCCTGCAGTCTGGAGGATGGAAATGCCTGTTTTCCACATGGCAGCACCTCCCGTGGAGAGAGGGATCATTCCACAATCAAAGCCAAAGTTAGGGCAAACTGGTCGGGTCCTGGATGCAGTGAGCCTGGAGCAACAGGAAGACCAGGAGCATAAATCCAATGGGATGAAGGAGATCCAAAAGTCTGGGGCAGGAGGATGGACAAACGGCTGCCATGTCCTCTGGAGGACATGGAGTGTGGAAAAATTGCTGCTTCTTTGGAGGACAGGATTTGGCTGTGGCTTTGAGCCCAGCCTCGCTCCCCAGGCTCTGAAATCAGCCTCATTTATAACAACCCCTTCACAGGAAAGCCAGTGAGGACAGGGACGGCTTGGAAAAAGAGGCTCCCAGTGAAGATCCCAATGGATACCCAGGCATGGATGTCAAGAGGAGATGGAACTGAGCTGTCTGGATCATGTCGTGGGAGCAGGCACTTCCCCCTGTGCAGGATGCTCCTCTGTCCTGGGGAAGGAGACGACCTTCAGCCCTTCCTCCATGCGGGAGGGACCAGCAGCTCCATGTCCCTGGGAGCCGGGAGCTGGGAGCGCATCCCACACGGCTCGCCCTGGGCACAGGGAATGAGCAAGGGTGAGTGCCACCTCCAGCCAAGGGAGAAACTACACCCCAAAACATTGGTTTCTTGCTTGGGCCTTTAATTTAGCAAATGAGCTGCTCATTCCCGGCATGAGCCGGCTCTGCCTTGTCCAGCTAATCCCAGGGAAGCTGTTGTGGCTGTAGGAAGTTTTGGGTGCTCTCCTTGTCCCAGATTCACTCGTTATGAGTCACAAAAATCCTTTCCCAGCCTTGTCCTTCAGGTCACTCCCGTGAACGGTGCCTACTGAGCAGGCTCCGAACATTAACTTGTCAGTCATGTCCAGGCTGTCGTGCTGCTTCCAGGATCTGGGATGAGCTGAGCCAAAGGCACTCAGTGCTTTATCCAGGGCCAGCAGTGAAACCAAACTGGGTCAGTTGGGCCACCAATTCCCAGCCCTGTGCTTCGTCCAGGGAGATGTGGCAGCAAAGGCTGGGATGGCTCTGAGGTGGGACAAAGCTTGGGAAGCAGCCTGGGACAGCCAGTGACTGAGGTGGGAGTGGGGGGACTGAGCAGGAGGAGGAGGAAGGGAGGAAGGTTGGCGTTAGAGCTGAATTAACGTCAGCGGCTGTGGATGCTTCACTGCACCCTCCCACCTGCACTGCTGCTGCTTGGGGCTGCCAAAGGGGGGCCCAGCTGCAGCCTCGGGAGCTCCGTGTGATCCCAGCAGCTCAGCAGGGACAGGGAGAGGGGCTGGGATGGCATGGAATGGGTCATGTGCCAACGCCACCTCTCTGGGAGCTGTCCCAGAAGCTGTCAGCCAGATCCCTGGGTGCCTGTGCTGCTCCTGACATTGCAGCCAGCTTTTCCCACCTTTCCTTTTGCTCCAGGTGGAACCTGTCGGTTCATCCCACCGGGCCAAGGGGCAGAGCTGCCCCACGGCTCCAGCAGAGCAGTTGAGAGCTGCTGTCCCCACACAGCCTGGTTAATCCGGTTATCCTATAACCAAGGAGCTTATCTGCTCCTGGAGCTCAGCCAGGGACTTCTGCTCCCTCAGCACACAGCCCTGGGCAAGGGACTGCCCCAGACTGTGCAGTGACCCTGGCACAACTTGTCTGAGCCGTCCTGGCACTGATTTCCATCGAGGCACATCCCAGACACTCGGCCAAGCGGGGAGACTTCGCTGTTCCCAGGCAGCCCTGCCGAATTCCACCGGAGCAGCCAACCTCCCCCTGCATGGTGACCTGCTGCCCGCCAGGACTGCTGCCTCCACTCCTGTCCCTGCTCCTCAGTTCCAATCCCTGTGCCTCAGCTCCAATCCCTGCTCCTCAGCTCCCATTCCTGCTCTTCAGCTCCAATCCCTGCTCCTCAGCTCCAATCCCTCCTCCTCAGCTCCCACCCCTGCTCCTCAGCTCCCATCCCTACTCCTCAGCTCCCATTGCTGCTCCTCAGCTCCCAGCCCTGCTCCTCAGCTCTGCTGGGAGCCCAAGCAAGCCCTGGCATCTTTCCTGCAGGCAGGAATTGCTCCCTTTCCCTCTGGAGGAGAGGAACATGGAGCTCTGGAAGTGCCTTGTCCCTGATGCCTCGGACAAACTCTTCCACCCCTGGTTCTGCAGAGCCACTTGTGTTTGGAGAAGGTTTTAAACCCACTGCACAGGGCTGCGTTCTCCCCAGGGAATTCCCTCACAGCCCTGCTAATCCTTCCTTTAATTTGATGCCTTTTCTTCTGTCGTCTCTTTTAATTACTTGAAAACCACCCCAAAGTGAAATCACATCCAATAAATTCATGCTCCCAGGAGAGCCCCAAGAGGCTGCAGGAAGTTCAGCGGGAATAAAGACCGTGTTTCTGGAATGCTCCGGGAGCTTTGGCAGGAGGTGCCCAGGAGTCTCAGGGCTCATGTTCCATTTCCCTTCCTCCTGGGAATCTCATTTCTGGTCCCCTGGTCCGGGTGAGGAGGAGGAGGGTGAGCTGGGGGTGCTTCCTTTGGTTTGCTGGGGCACAGGCATGAGGGGGTGGATCTGAGAGAGATCCTCTGCTGCTGAGAGCTGGGAGACAGAGAAAAACATGGAAAATCCATGTCAGGGCATGGCTGGGCCCCACGGCAGACACACTTCACTCCATGTCCAAGCACAAACCCCAGGTCCGCGCTGACCCCGCTGCTCTGAGGCCATCAGGATCTGCCTTGGCATCTTGGGAGCAAACATTTCCCTTCCCCAGCAGCTGGAAAAGTTTTTTCCCTTTGTTTTCACTCAACACGAGCCTTGCCCTTCTTGCCCCATCACTGGCTGTGACTCAGAACTGTGCAAGAGGCAGCAGAACGGGCCTGGGGCTGCTGGACCTGCCGTGGCCAGCCCAGGGCACACACGGACCTGCCCGGACCCTGCAGGACCTGCCATGCTCAGCCCAGAGCACACACAGACCTGTCCGGACCTTGTAGGACCTACCCAGGGCAGACACGGACCTGCCCGGACCCTGCAGGACCTGCCATGCTCAGCCCAGAGCACACACAGACCTGTCCGGACCTTGTAGGACCTACCCAGGGCANGACCCTGCAGGACCTGCCGTGGCCAGCCCAGGGCACACACGGACCTGCCCAGTGCCAAGCCATCCTCAGGATCTGCACACATACGGGGATCAAGCCGAAATAAAGCTCTTGGCCAAACATTTTCCCCGGGCAGGAGTTGGGGATGGCACAGGGACTCTGCAGCATCTGGGCTGCTTGTCCTTGTGTCCCTCCCTGCCTTCCCATGAGGTGCTGCTTTGGGGCTGCCACTGTCACCGGTGTCCCTGTCCCATGGCATTGATCCACAGCTGTGTGGGGACTTCCCTGCTGTCATGGATTCATGGAATAGTTTGGGTGGAAAGGGATCTCAGGGATCATTCAGCTCCACCCCCTGCCATGGGTCCACCTTCCACTAGACCAGTCCCACGTGGCCTCATCCAACTCTTTCCATCCTAACACACCCTTGGGGACAGCAGGGAGGGTCTCTAGGGACCTTGTCCTGCCACGCACTGTGGCTCATCCCTGCTCCATCCAGCCTGGCTGGGGTCTCTGCCGTGGGCAGCAAATCTCCAAGGAAAAGCTTGGAGAGCCCACGGGGACTTCTGCAAGGGCTGGCCTGGCCCGCAGGGCTGGTGGGACACGGAGCTGGCACCAGCAGGTCCTGCCTCTGTCCCCTTGGATGTGGAGAATTCCCCAGTGTGTCCCAGCAGCCACAGGTGACCAAGGACACTTGTGGGGCTGTCCTGGCAGTGGGGTCCCTGCCCCACCGGTGTCCCCCACCCCTTGGAGAGCCCCCCACACTCGGCCACACAGCCACACACCTTGCCGGTGCCTGTGACAAGGAGCTATCAGAGAGTCCCCCCGCGGGGCTGGCAGACAGCTCCTGCTCCGTGCGGCTGAGCGGAATGTTAAAGCAGGCTTAGGGATCCATCCCCGCGGGATGGATGGAGCGGCTGCGGGATTGACTCCCACACCACAAACCCCACACCACCCTGGGGGTGTCACTGGCACAGGAAAACCGGCAGAGCTCCAGTAAAACCAGTGCTGTGGGCTGGGCTCGGTGACCAGCGGCGCGGGGTGCAGGGACAGCCCTGCGCCATCCCGCTGCCAGCTCCGGCATTCCCATGCCACCTGCATGTGAATGAAGGGAAAATAGGACATCAGCTACTCCGGGCAGGGATGGGAACGGTTGTTCAGGAGGGCCGGGAGGGCCCCCAGGTGCCGGCTGCTCACACCTCACATCAGCTGAGCAAAATGTTAATTGGAAATGTTCAAAGTTCCAGCCCTGCTCGCTGCTGCTCCGAGTGCTGCGGATACACGAGGTGACAGCAGGGAAACGGCCACCAAATGTCCCCCCAGAGCCAGCCCCGGGACACGGGGCCAAGCTGGGGAAAGCCCCAACCTGCTGGGCAGGGATTGCTGTCCTGGCACAGAGACACATCCCGCCCAGAGCAGGGTCAGAGCCAGCAGAGGGGGACAGAGCCAGGAAAGGGATGGGACAATCAATGCAGGGTGTGACACCGCGGACCCTGACCCAGCCGCTGCTCAAACACACCAGGCCACAGGTCCTTGGCATTCCCATGTCTCGCTGGGCTCAGGGTCATGTTCACAGCAAAGGTGAAGGCAGGGAGCTCTGACACCTCTTTGTTCAATCCCGGGGAGAGGGAGGAGTTCAAATCTTCAAATTTCACCTGAAGGTAAAACTGGAAAAACTGTGATTTAATAAATAAAGGAATTGTCTTTAAAAAATCTCGCCCACAAAGCTTGGGAGTGTTATTCGAAACATTTTGGTTTGATTTTGATGTTTCAGCTCAGAGGAAAAATGCTAAAACTGAACTGGGACCCCTGGACCTCGCAGTGTTTTCATAATTATTCACCAAACACGTCGATGAAATATAAATGTTTTCACAAAGCCCTTCTAGCGTGTGGAATCAGCATTTCCTGACTCCAGCATTCCACTGGAAAGTGTTTGGTCACCTCTCAAAAATGCCTGGTCTGGGCTGATCGTACCCACCCTGCCCCTGCTGTCCCTTTCCTTGGAGCGCCCAGGCTGCTGCTCCCACCCCGGCTCCGTGCAGAGGGTGCTGGATGGGGGGGAAGGAAACACTGGAGAAGCTCAAGTGGACAATTTTAATTTCCTTCCCTGCTGGGGAACAGGAGGCTGGGGGCTGTTTCCGAGCTGGGGACCCCTTGTCTTGCCCAGCCGCTCCCTCCCAGGCTCTCCCAGGGTTCCAGCGCTGTGCTGGGATCCCAGAATGCCGGGATCAGACCAGGAGGCTCCTCTACTCCCCAGGCAGCAGCCAGAGTGGGACATCAGGGGGTCAGAGGGATGAACCGTCCTTGCTCCAGGTGTGCACCCAGGATACCTTCGATCCGGGCCAGCACCCAGCAGTGCCACCTCCACAGCTCCCTCAGCGCGGGCAGGGACTGGGAATCTCCTGGTGGGGTGAGCTCAGAGATGCCACAACATCTTCTCTCCCTTCAGAGACCTCTCAGCCTCTTTACCTGGGCCACTTCTAGTTTTGGGATGCTTTTCAAAGGACACGCTCCAAGAGAGGGATGCAGCAGAATGTGGATGTTCAGCTCCCTGTGCTGCTGAGGGCACACGGAGGGAATTTGGAGAACCCCGATGAGCTGAGTTGATGGGAGCGTGGTCAGAGATGGACACACTCCTCGAGAGCCTCCCAGGACCTCTTTGGGAAGGATCCTTCTGATGTGCTGGAGGTGCCGAGTCCTGAGCTCCACGGGCTCCTGGCCCTTCCCAGGGCTCCGCAGCCCCCCCAGCTCCCCATGGCAGCTCCCTGGCTGCTCCCAGGGCTGGGGCCGTGAGCTCTGGCAGCCGGGAGCAAGTGCTGGCACAGGGAGCCGGGCCATCTCACCTCTGGTGATTAATTATCCCCTGAGCCTGCCGCCTCCTTCACCTCCAGCCATAATTCAAAGGCTCTTAAAAAAGCTGTGTTTTTCTTCTCCCTGTACCATTTAATTAGTTACACATGTCCCCGGGACAAGGCTTTTTTTTTTTTTTTTCTTTTTCTTTTTTTAATGGAGCACTTGGGAAATTAAAAGGAAAAGGTGATAAGGCTTCCTCATTCCCGACTGCCCTCTGCTCCCAGCTCCCGGGGTGTCAGTTCCTTCATTCCCAGGGATGGACGGGAATGCCCGAGGGGGCACTGGGAGGTTTTCCTGGGGGGAGCAGCCCCTGATCTCTGCCATGAGTCCTCCCCAAGGGGCTGCAGGGATGGTGGGTGCTCCCTGGCTGCCATTCCCGGTGGGAAGAGCCTGGGAGAAGCTGCCCGCGCCCCACTGCCAGGGCAAGGCCAGGTAAAGCTGTCCAGGAGTGTTGGCATAACCTGCTCCTTCCCCACCTGCACCCACCTTTGGGGAGAAAAGGAGAAAATCCCAAACCTGTCTGGAAAGCCCGGAGCCTTCCAGCCTGATCCTGCTCCTGTGGATGGTGCCAGCCCTCTTCCCTGCTTTTTTACACTGCAGCAGGATCCAACCCCGCTCCAGGTGAAAACGAGGGGTCCTGTTTCCCATTATATAAATAAATATCGAAACCCCTATAAATATCTCCATATATAGAGATATCTCCTCCTGTGCAGGACTCTCCTTACGGCTTCAGTGGATTTCTTGTCAGAGATCAACAAAGAATTCCAGAAGGGTTTGGGTTGGAAGGATCTTCAAGCCCATCTCCAGGAAGGCAGGGCCTGCTGAGAGCCCTGCTGGTGTCCCTTCAGCTCCAGGCTGGCCATCCTTGGCCATCCCCAGGAAAAGGGACCCTCTTGTGTGAGGGGCCATGTCTGCTCCCCCTTGTCCTGGCTGGAGAGTTTGGACCCAGCCCAGGCCGTGCTTGTTCAGGATCTGCTGTTCCCTGTCAGTGCTCCAAGGCTTTCGTTCCCATCCAAAAACACGAGACAAAACACAAGTGGGGAGAGCTCAGGCGGCCTCAGCCCAGCCCCGGAGCGGGTGCTGTGAATTCATCCGCGGTGAAATCTCTGTTTGGAGATGAATGCAGGAATTCAGCCTGGGATGAGGGGTTTGCAAAGCCCCTGCCAGGAAATATTTGCTTTAAAGGAGCAAAAGTCCCCAGCTCAGCTCTCTCCTGCCCATTGCCACCATGGCCGGCTGGTGACCAGTGTCCTGCATGTGGCACAGGGGACAGTGGCCAGCCCATGCCATATCCCCCTCTGTCCTCTGCAATGTGGGGGTGCTTCCAGGCTGTGCCAGGTCTCCCCCAAACTTTGGGGATGAAAGACCTCAGTGTCACACCACCGCATCTCCCTCGGAATCTCACGGCTCCCATCCTGGTGGGATGTGGTGGGAGAGGTTTCGGCTCCTCAGTGGTGCCTTGAGGCACCCCCAAATCCATCCTCACCTGGGCTGCCAGCCTGGAAAACCACGCGGGGATGAGCCCTGAGCCCTGCCTGGCTTCCCAGTGAGCTGGGGACGAGTCCTTGCTGGAGCCCACCCCGTCCTGCTCTGTGCGCTGCCGAGCTCCGATCACACCACACTGCACAGCCCTCACCTGCCTGGAGTGGGAGAGAGGACAGAAAAGGGGAGGGAGAGACAGGTCCCCAGGAAATGGGGATTTACGATCACCGGTGACAAGTGCGAGGGACTCGCAGAGACCTCCAGGGTTTATGAGCGAGGCTTGAGGCTTGACTGGCTGCTTAAACACAGCTCAGCTAATCCCGGCTCAGCGTATCCAGCGCAAATTGGAAAAGGTTTAGCAGGAAGACAAGGGGGAAATGAGAGCATAAAACATACTTTACATCGTGTCAGAGGAATATGTAATTTACAGTCAAAGGATGTTAAACAAACACCAGAGGCAGCCACGGGAGCGGAGAGGGAGCAGAGAAGCTGCTTCTCTTTGGGCAGCAACAGGGGGATTCTCTGGAGCATGGAGAGAGGGAGCAGCTGGGAGTGGCACCTCTGCTCCTCTCCAGAGACATCCTGGCAGTGGGACAGCTGCACCTGGCAGTGCCAGGGTAGGGACAGAGGACACCAGCCCTGTGGGCAGGCAGCACAGGAGGACAATTCCCAGGGAGCCACAGGCTCTTCATTTTCACCCGGACCCCTCCTCTCCAGGCTGTGTCTCTGCCTCAGCCCCTCCTGTGCTATCCCAGCTGGGGAATGGCCGGAGGGCAGGGTGAGATGGGATATGAGGACGAAATTCCTCCCTGTGAGGGTGGGAAGGCCCTGGCACAGGGTGCCCAGAGAAGCTGTGGCTGCCCCATCCCTGGAAGTGTCCAAAGCCAGGCTGGAATAACCTGGGACGGTGGAAGGTGTCCCTGCTCATGGCAGGAGTGGCACTGAATGAGTTTTAACCTTCCTACCCAAAGCATTCCATGAATCCGTGGCACAGAGTGGGTGCCTGGGGGGTGCTGCCTGCAGCATCCAGGCAGGCGCGGGCAGGTGGCTGTGCCAGGTTCGTGCTTCCCTTGGGATCAGCCCAGAGCTGCCGCTCATCCAGCTGCTCCCTCTCACCTGCCCGTGGGAGGAGACAGAAACCAGCCCGGGTGAGAGCAGCCTTTGCTGCAGGGGCTCTGGGACACGGAATTTCCTGGAGCAAGGAGCTTCCTTCTCCATCCTCCTCCATCAGCGTTACTGAAGAGAAGCGTCGGATCCTGGCTGGAAGAAGAGCAGCCCTGACAGGATAACGAGCAGCCCTGGCAGGATAATGAGCGGCTGCAGGCCAGGCTGGGCTCCCGAAGGCTGCAGGAGCTTGGGGGTGATCCTGCTCCCCCTCCCAGGCTGTCCTGCCCTGTCCCTGCCAGGTGTTCCCAGCGCTGGTGCCAACACCTCGTCACCTCCCTGCCATGACCCTTTTCCAGCAGCGAAGCACAATTAAAAAGCTGCTTTTTCCCCGCTGTGTCCAGCAGCTGCTTCCCTGCACTCTGCTGGCTCTGACCTTCCTCTTCTCCTCTGCCCCGGAGCAGCCTGAGGCCACTGGGAACAGGCAGAGCACGATGCAGGACTGTCACTCCTGAGGGACGTGGTGTCTCCGTCCCCACCCCTCACACCCAGCCGGGGTGGCACTGGGGGGTCACACAAGTCACCCCTCGACAGGCAGAGCTGTTTGTGGTGCCTCTGTGGCTTCCTGCCCGGAGAAATTCCAGCTTTCCTTCACCGAGGGCTCCGTCCCGGCTCTCCCCAGCAGCCGCAGGCTACCAGGAAATTTATTAGACTTGTAAAACTTCAGGGCTCAAATCTAATTGTCTCCTTCTCCCCCCGCTCCCTGGAGGGAAGCTCCTTGATTTAAGCCCCAATTCCAAGCCCAGCCAGCACGTCAGCACTCGGAGTTCAAAGTCAAATGAGCCATTTTTGCCGGGGCCAAGGGATAATTACAGCTCCCGTGGGTCGGGGACCAGAAGCAGCTCCTGTCCTGACAGAGGGGTGCCACCCCTTGTTTGGGGACACCAGCCCAGCTCACCTGAGCTGGCTGGGACAGAGCTGAGACATCCCCGTCCACTGTGGCAGCAGGAATGTGGTGTTTGTTCCCCAGCACGAGCAACCCCTGCAGGAGAACACCATCCCTCTGCCACGGGCTCTGCCCAACCCCAAAATTTGTAGACGGTTATGGAAATATCTGTGAGGGGACTGAGGCTGGGTTATGAATTAATGGCATGAGGGCTTCCAGCACAGCTGGGTTTGCTTGGTGACAAAAGGCAGCACCAGATGGGTGGGAATTGGAGCTGGGTGGGGATAAAAGGGGAGTCAGGAATGAAGGAGCTGAGGGTTTGGGGCTTAACTCCAGCCAGGAATTCAGTTCCACACAATCCATCACCCCCCAGGGATCCAGGGTTGGCCCTCCTTCCAAGTCTTTTGGGGGACAAGGACAGCCCTGTGCTTGGGATGGAGGCTGCCTGTGGAGGTGAGGACTGGGATGGTGTGGGATGGCTCCAGCACTGGGGAGGTTTTGAGCTGCACCAAAACCGGTGAAGCTGTGGAGGAAAGGAAGTTCCACTGCAGCCCTGGGGATGATCCAGGTGCTTTTGCCCTGTAATTCCCTGCAGAACTCCCATCCAGCCCCCTTGCTGACTCTCCTGAGCCTGTTGTGCCTCACTGAGCAGTGACCCAGCAGGGACAGTGCCTCCAGCCCTGCCTGCTCTGTGTCCCCACAGACCACGAGGCTTTTTGTGGGGTTGAGCGCCTGTATCTGATCCCTTGACTGGAAAATCACCCTGAGCTCCCTAAACCCCCTCAGCCCTTTCCATGGCTTCACTCAGGCTGTTTAATTGGGCATTTCTGTGCTCATCTGGCAGGGAGAGGTCTCCCTGTAATCCCAGGCTCTGTGTCACCGCTCCATCGGCCACAGCCACCGGGGCTTTGCTGCCTGCAGCAGCTTCATTCCAGCAAATTGTAAACTCCAGGAGATTTTGCAGCTCTGCTTGGGGCCCACCTGGCAAGAGCAACCCCATTTCCCACTTTGCTTCCCTGTTGAAGATAAACTTTATTTTTCCATTCTTCTGCTTTCCCTGAGCAGTGCTGGCCGTGGCAGAGCTGCTGGGCTGAGCAAATTCCTTCCCTGCACATCCCATCTCCATTCCAGCTGGAGAGGGTGGGGATTGATGCCACTGGGGTGCTACAGGGCAAGAGCACCATCCTGGAAGTGTCCAGGGCCAGGTTGGACGGGGCTTGGAGCAACCTGGGATAACAGAAGGTGTCCCCGCCTGTGGCAGGGAGGGGAAAGAGATGGGCTTTAAGGTCTTTTCCAACCCAAACCATTCCGTGATTTCCAAATGAGGATGTTGAGCCCAGGCTGCTGCTCCTGAGGGCTCGGAATTCACCCCGCTGAAGGATGTCACGTGGTGCGTGAACTCTCTGCCTTCCCCGACTCCCGGTTTCCTGGGCCTCGCAAGCTGCTCCCCAGCAATTTGCAAATCAGAAAGGAAGTTAAAATTCTGTCTCCAGAAATAGCTGATTCCTGGGTTTGCAGCTTGTCTGGAAGCTGCTGGCAATTTTGTCATTTGCAGTTGGGAGAAGGGAGGAAAAAAAAAAAAACGAGAAATAAGAAAATGCAAAATCCAACGAGGGCAGAAAGCTGAAGTTTGGATGGCGCCAGGAATTACAGGAGGTGCCCAGGAGATGCTTGGAGGTGTCCAACACCTTCTGAGCTGCGGTCTCTGGGCACTGTGCCACAGAGGGAGGTGACAACAGCTCTTTCCTGGACAGCTCTGCTGTGCCAATCCATCACAGTGCCTCTCATCCAGAGAAATGAATGGATACAGCACCGGCAGTGGATCAGGGGAGATTTATGGGGAGGGATTAAAAGAACTAAATATCCCGAGCTGGGTGGGGAGACGTTTAAGGGAAAGGGCACGTGTGTACAGGCAGGGAGTGAAAAGTGTAATAACACTCTATAAATATTTGAAGGTGGAGGCACCAGCAGCAGATTGATTTATTTGTGGCTGTGGAAACGAGCTGAGGCTGTGGAAGAGGGATGGGAGAAGCCGGAGCGGTTTCAATCCTGAAGAAGGAGCACGGATCCCTGGATCACCCGGAGGCGGGTGGAGGTGCTGAGAGGACAGAGGGAATGTGGGATGCCTGATTTGGGCTGAGTGGCCCGTGGTGCTCCGGTTCAGAGCTCGATGTTGGTGGAGATGGTCTGGACCCCGTGGGCTCCATCAAACTCTGCTCCATGAGCTTTTCCATTCATCTCTTCCCAAACAGCACCCAGACAACGCCTGAACTGCTCCTCCTCCTCCTCCTCCTCCTCTCCCCCCCTCCCAGCCCCTCGTGCTGCCAAGCTGTTCATGTGTAAGGAGAACATCTTGGGCAGGACGCGCGCTCCGAGTCCTTCCCGCTTTTCTCAGCGGCCCCCCGGCCCCCTCCCAGCTCGGTGTCACGTTGTCCCTGCCGAGTGTGCCACGCTGGGTGGCAGAGCCTGGCTGGCATCGGCGGCGCCGCGAACGCGACAGATGGGAGAGAGGAAGGCTCGCTCCGCCTGTGCCAGGGTGAAAATGGCTCAGCTGCAAATGAATATTTCCAGAAACCTCTCCTTCCCTGCTTTATAATTATGAGCAGATTTTCTTGGGGATAAAAGAGAGGCTGGTTTCAAAAAAGAACTGACCCTGTGTGGGAAGAACGGATTCTTCTCGGAAAAAATATGGTGCCTTGAGCGAGTTTAACTCTTCTGCTTCCTCCAGGCAAGAGAGGATACACTGCATCCAAATTCAGTCAGCTCCGAGCCTGAGGCTTGGCTCCAGCAACCTCCCGGCACAGGAACCGGAGGCTGTTTCAAACCAGACAGTTTCTCTTCCAGGCTCTGTGCAGGGGGCTGTGATCCCATGGGAAGCCCTTCCTTGGAAGCTCCTGGAGCATCTCTGGCAGGCGGGGCTCTACATGTGAAGGTCTTGGAGTGTGACTGAGAGGCACTGGTGGCGGGTGGGACATGGTGGCATTGCCTGGTGATGGCTGTGGGGGTCCCTGCGCTGCTCTGGGGCTATTCCATGGGGAATTCCAGCGGGGAAGACCACTCTGGGTTGGATTCGGGTGTGGAAACCCAACCTGGAATTCTCTGGAAGATGGCTGGTGCTGCCCAGAGGGGGCTGGGCTGAGCACTGGGCTCCATCCCAGGTGTGGGAGCTTCTGCCAATGCTCATTCCACAGAGAGGGAGGGGAGGCAGCTGGGAATGAGCTGAGATGTGCATGGTGACATCACACACGTCCATGGTGACACTACACATGTCCATGGTGATGTCACACATGCCCATGGTCACATCCCACATATCCGTGACCACATCACACACATCTGTGGTCACATCACAAGTGTCCATGGTGACGTCACACACATCCATGGTGACGTCACAATGTCCATGGTGACATCACACATGTCCATGACCACATTACACATGTCCATGGCGACCTCCTACATGTCCATGGTGACATCACACATATCCATGTCACATCACACATGTCCATGACCATGTCACACAATTCCATATCACACAATTCCATGCTGACATCACACGCATGCCCATGGTCACATCACACACATCCATGGTGACATCACAGATGCCACTGGTCGGATCAAACATGTCCATGTCCCATCACACACATCCATGGTGACATCACACATGTCCATGTCACATCCCTTGTCTGTGGTCACATCACACATATCCATGGTGACATCACAGATGCCCATGGTCACACCACAAACATCCATGGTGACATCACAATGTGCATGGTCACATCACAGATGCACGCGGTCAGATCAAACATGTCCATGTCACATCACACACATCCATAGTGACATCACACATGTCTATGTCACATCCCATGTCTAAGGTCACATCACACAAATCCTTGGTCACATCAAAGAATTCCATGGTGACATCACACACCTCTGTGGTGACATCACACATGTCCATGGTGACATCACACATGTCCATGTCACATCCCATGTCTAGGGTCACATGACACAATTCCTTGGTCATAATCAAACATGTCCATGTCCCATCACACACAACCATGGTGACATCACACACAACCATGGTGACATCACACATGTCCATGGTCACATCACGGGATGTCCACCCCATCCATGTGCTCGCCAGACCATCGTGGCCATGCGTGACAAGCATCCCACAAGCTGGGAGCTCTGGGATACAGGATCCCCTTCCCTGCATCCAAACCGCCCCCGCTATGTCAGAAACGCCCCGGAAAATTCACGTGACAGACGCGGGAGGCAAAGGGGTCCTTGGAAGTTTTCCCCAGCGCGAGGGAAGCTCTTGAAGTTGATTCCTAGAACAGGCACCTTATTAGGGAGCGTCGGGGCGAACTTTGAACAGCTCTTACACGGAAACAGATCTGCCTCTCGAGCAGCAGTTTGCTGTGTTCCTTTTGATAACGATAATGATCTTACATCGCGGCGCTGCCTTTCATCTCGCCCGATCTTAATGAGCTCTACAGACAAATGTGCAAGCGATACGGGCAGATCCATTCTGCCGACAATGCCAGCACTGGATGTGGCAGGTGTCTGGGAATCAGCCCACGCCGGAGCGGGGGGGACGGGGGTTTGTTTTGATTCTTCCTTATTTATTGAAAATGCAGGCAGCATTTTAGAGAAGTGGGATTTGGCAGGCTCCGATTTGGCCGGGACAACAAAGTTGTCTCTCTGTCTTTCCTTTTGGAGCTGTTCCTCCCCTCGATCCATATTTCAGCCGCGCTGGTGCCAGGGAAGGGATCGCTTCCCGATGGCTGGAGCGGCTGCCTGGCGTGGAGACACACGGCTCCGGGGCTCTGCCGAGTGTTCCGTGTGTTTCAGAGGTGCCAAGAGGAGGGAGATGTGCCAGAATAGCCCATGGCCGGTGCCCGCAGAGCTCAGCCGGGCTTGGACCGAGGTGCTGCATCCGTCACAGCCTCTCCCTGCAGTTCTGCTCCTGGGTTTTTCTCCGTTTCTCACCCATGCCCAAACGATGGGGTGGGATCTGCTCCTGGATATTTCCAGCCGCTGTTGTGTTCAAGGGTAGAGGCGTCACCTTGAACGCCGGGCTCCGTGTCCCCGGAGTCTCATCTGTTCCCAATCCATCAGGCCAAATTTAGCGTTGCCGTGAGGAGAGGTCCCCAAGCACAGCACATCTCCTCCATCTCCTCCATTTCCTCCGTCTCCTCCATCTGCCCCACATCCATGAGGACACCTCTCCGATCCTCCCCACAGCAGCCAGCTCAGGAGCCGGCCTTCAGGGGAGAGGGAAAGGCAGGAGCTGGGAGCACCCGGATGATCCAGGTTTGGTTTTGAGCCAATATTCTGCCTCATGATCCAGGCCAAGGGGAAAACTGCTGCTGCTGCTGCTCAGGTGTTGCTGGAGCCTCCTGCCCTGTCCCATCCTTGAGCTCGGAATCCTCCTCCTTCTCCTCATTTAGGATTTTCCCCAGGAAATAGCTGCCCCCCATCCCAGCACCCAGCCAGGGCAGTCTGTGGCTGGTGCTGCCCCTCCCCTCCTGGGGACATCCCAGCTCGGTCAGGATGTGCCCCCTTTGGGTCACAAATGCTTTCAGCCCTTTGGGGTTTGTGTGGAAGCAAATTCCTTTTCTCTCCTCTGTTTCTCTTCCTCTCAAGCTGACCCCTCCTAAGAGCCCTTTTATCCTCCTGCGCCTCCATTTCCACCTCTTTTTTGGGGGCTGTGGTGGGGTTAACCCTTCCTTTGCTGTCTGGTGCTGCTGCTCAGGATATTTGGGGTTAAAAGCAAACCCTTGTGCCCTGGGTGCCTCAGGAAACAGGGGTCCCACAGGAGGCTGGTGTGGGACATCCCAGCCCAGGGGTTTTGCTCTCATGCTCACTCCCGAGGTTTCGGTTCCATGGGGAGCAGGGAATCAAGGAATGTGTCTGGGGGAGGATGTTTTGTGGCCAACAAGAAGGGCCCTGTGGGGGGATGAGTTAAATGCTCATTTGCTGTGATAAAAATTCATTAGCAGAGCTGATTGACAGAAAAGGACACAAACACGGACTCTCCTGAGTGCTGATGTGTGATGGGAATGCTGGAGTGGTTATCAGGATTTGGGAACTCTCCTGTCCAGGACTATCAGGCTGATGTGACCATTTACATGGCATTTAGTGTGGCTTCCCCATCCCTGGCAGTGTCCAAGGCCAGGCTGGACAAGGCTTGGGCAAACCTGGGACAGTGGAAGGTGTCCCTGCCCATGGCTTTGAGGTTGTTTCCAAATTGTTCTGGAATTCCACTCTTGGAAGAGCTGCTGTGACACTACAGCTTCCATGGATTTCCCGTGTTTGCAGCCGCTGCCTCACCCTGACTAATGGGCAATGGCATGAAAGGAAGCATTTTGCAGGGAATTTGGGATCATCCAAGTCTGGTCTGGTGGCCTTGGCTCTCTGCTTGTTTACAAGGAGACAATTGATTCTGCCACATTTGCATTTGGAGCACTTGTGGGAAACGCTGAAACCTCTCCAAACCTGATTTTCTCTGAGAATTAGAAAACCACAAAAAATCACAAGAAAAGCTCACAAAAAAGACAAACACAACCAGATTGGGAAGTGTTTTATCCATGTCAATGTCCATGAAGCTCCTCTCTCCTGTATTCCCCCCCCTCCCATGAGCATCCCGTGGGGATGGGGCTGTCGGAAGTTGGGATGCAACCAGGGGGTCTCTGGTTTCACTCCAGGGCTCAGGAGAGGATCCTGCAGCTCTGGAGTGGATCTTTCTTCCCTCTCTCCAGCTCCAGCACAGCGGTGCCAGCACTGGGTTAAATGTCCGATCAGTCCCTCCCACTTCCCAGTGAATCACTGTGGGTGGGAACCTTTGGGATCCATCAGCTCCTCATCCTCCTCCTCTGCCCAGCTGGCCTGGGCTGGCTCCAGGGCCGCTTTTGGGGGCTGCCACTGCCGAGAAATCCGGCCTGAGATCCCTTGGGAATGGGAGTGCTGCGTTGGCTGCCTCCAGGTGATCCATGAGCCCGGGTTTTGGCCGTAGGAGGAGGGACAAAGGGAATAATGGGGACAGAGCAGCCAAAGCTTGATGACGTGTCACAGCGCAGGCAGGGATGTAAGGATTTCTATGGAAAGGTGATTAATAATCAAGGAAAAAGCTGATGCCAAACAAGGCTCCAGGGGTGAGGGGCTTTCCAGGTGTTGGGTGTGAGCTCACGGCTTGTCCCGCACATGGGGGATCTCACAACTGGTGGGTGCATCCCATCCCTCCTGCTCCAGCCTGAGCATTCCCACAGCTCCCTGGGGTGTGGGAAGGTGCTGAACCCGCCTTTCCTCACCTCCTGAGCATGGAGCAGCACCCAGCACCTCTTGCAGCTTTGCTGGCAGGGAAAAGAGCGAGTGCCAGGGAATTTTGTTGGCTCCTCATCCTCGCTGGCATCAGAGCAGCGCTGGGACTTGGGCTGAGGTTGGGTTGAATTCAGCCAAATTCCTTAATCCCTGGCAGTGGAGAAGCCTCCCCTCTGCCTCGGGCTTTGTGGTTGGTGTCTGGATCATGCACCAGAGGTGGCCCGGAGGCACAGGAGCGTTGTCACCCCAGACGTGCTCGTGACACGAGCAGAATGAGCTCATAACCCGCTGCTGCTGCTGCTGGACCGATGGCTGGAATTGGTGACCTTAAAGGGTTTTTCCGACCTTAACAATTCCACGATTTGTAATTCCCCTCTCCCTGCACTTGTAGGGTTTTAAAACCCGATTTTATCTGAGGTGGTTGATGCCCCCTCGCAGCTCCTCCAGCAGGCAGGTGAATGTCACCGGCCCTGTTTTACAGGCAGAGGGGACACTCGGCCTGCGGAGAGCCAATGTCAGAGGCAGGGTCACACCCCGAGAGCCAGTCCGTCCTCTGCTCCCTGCAGCAAGGATTTTTCTTGCAGCAACATCCCCCCTGTGTGAGCCGGGGCTATAAAGAACAGATAAAGTGCTGTGCAAGCCAAAGGAAACGGCATCGTTTAAAATCCGCACAAGGTTAAAAGGCGCGGGGAGGACGCGGAACGTGCGGAGGACACCCCTGCCATGGGCAGATGGCAGGAGAGCTGGCAGAGCACACCCAGGGGCTGCAGAGCCCCGGCCGAACCAGCCGGGTGCAGAAGGAGCGGGGAAATCGGGCTCCTCACCTGCGCCAGGACCGTCCCAGGGGATGCGGATCAGCTCCGCGCCGCCGCGTTCCCGAGGGAAGAGCTAATGGATCGGTTTTCCAGCGCCAGCCGTGGCCCTGCAGAGTCATCCCGGGCAATTAGCTGGGAGTGATGCCCTGCTGGCAGTGACAGCGACCCGCGCTGCTCCCACCGTCCGTCCGGCACATTCCCGGCTGGAGAGCACGGGAGCCGCTCCCGGGGCTGGGTCTCCAGGGGCTCGGGCCGCAGGGATTTGGGGAGCTTTTAGAGCCGTTTGCTCTCGCTGCCCCGCAGGCAGGGCCTGGGGCGAGCTGCCTGCCCGAATTAGGCCACTGTCAGGTCTGGCGGCTGAGGTTTCAGCTCGTTTTCTTCTTGGCTCGCTCCGAGCAGCCCCATGTGGATTCCCGGGCCGGGATGCAAAGTGCCTGGGCAGAGCTCGGCCGTGCTCCCTGCTGAGCTGTTAACACTGATTTTCCATGAATATTCAGGACTATGAGAGGCATCCAGGATGCTCCTGCAGTCAAAGCTCGCTGGAACTTGACTCCAGTGCTGCCATTGGCTTCCCGTGGCTTCTTGGGCAAAGCAGCCTTTGGCTCCCTCAGAGAAATCTTTTTATATCTGAGTGGGTAATGGGAGAGGGCTTATCCAGGACGGGAAGAACCATGGAATCATGGCATGAGTTTGATTGGAAGTGACCTCAAAGCTCATCCAATTTCACCCCTGCCATGGGCAGGGACACCTTCCACTATCCCAGGTTGCTCCAAGCCCTGTCCAACCTGGCCTTGGACATTTCCAGGGGTGGGGCAGCGACAGCTTTCCTGGGCAGTTCTTCCCAATATCCCATCTCAAGCTGCCCGCTGGCAGTGGGAAGCTGTTCCCTGTGTCCCATCATTCTATGCCCTTGCCCAGAGTCCCTCTCCAGGGCAGGTGGCAGCAATGAGCTCAGGGAAGGCTCCGTCTCCAACAGGATTTGTTTCCCAGTGGGATTGGGAAGGGCAGCATCCCCCGGAGTCATTCAGCACTAATCCTGGAGCCTGGTTGGAGTGGGGTGTCCATGATGAGTCCCCCAAGAGCCTTTTCCCAGGAATGTCAGCCTGGAGCCCCTCTGCTCACGCAGGGGCTGTGGGGAGCTCCTCCCTGCTGTGACTTTGCTCCCAGAACCTTCACTTTGTTCCCAGAAGGGAACAGGGAAGATCCTGGGCAGTGACTGCTGAGTTCTGCTCCCCAGCCTGTCATTCCCCGGCTGTCTGCTCTCAGCCAGCCCTGCTTTGCCACCTCAGCCCCGCTCCCAGCACACGGGAACAGCTGGATGGAACCAAATTTTCACTTGCTTTTGAAAGAGCCAGCAGGTCCCTTCGCCAGGAAAAACATTTACTGACAAAATAGTCATGGATCTATTTCCCTTTCATCAGGGTGAGGGCGGCAGCGCAGATGGGGACGTTTCCTACCCGAAATTCGGGAATCACTGTCACTAAAATGGGAACCCAGTGTATTCCAGGCTGGTCAGGCTGCTGACACCCATCAGACCCCTGGAAGCAGCCCAGGGATCATGGGGACAGCCTTTGGCTTCCCCAGCTCTGGTGGGCTTGGAATGGTTGTTCCTCTGAAAGCAGGGCTTCTGTTTTGTGGTTTTCCCTTAACAGGGGAGATTTTCCTGTCACTGCAGAGGAATTGCTGCTGGGCCTGGACTCAGAATCCTTCAGAACTTGGTGCCATGAGCTCCTGAACCCTCTCTGGGGTCCTGTCCCAGCCTGGGATTCACCTCAGGAATTCCTTGAGCTCTTCCCTCACCAGAGCTGTCTCCTGGTTGGAGTCTGACCTCCACCAAGACCTGCTCCCGGTTCCTATTTGTCTTTCCAAAGGCACTGATCCCCCTGGGGAGGCTGGAGCAGGATCTGGGCACTGATGGGGAGAGGGGGTTTCACACGTACCCACCGGAGCTGCTGCTTTGGGGAAAACTGGAATATCCATCCCACCAGTATTCCCTTTCCTCTGGGACACCCCAGGCTCCACTCCAGCCTCAGGAAGAATCCTCAGGGTTGGAAAAGCCCTCTAAGGTCATTGACTCCCACCTGTGCCTGATCCCCATCTTGTCACTGAGTGCCACATCCTGTCATTCCCAGGACACCTCCCGGGGCGGGGTGGGGTTGGGATGACTCCAAACCTCCCTGGACAGTCCAGAACTTCCTATAGTCCCCCTTGACCCCTCTCTTCCCTCTCCATCCTCACACGGATGCACTGACCTTCTTTTGGGTCAAGTTCTGTGTTATTCCCATGGCTATTCCTGCTGAGCAGGATCCTTGGCTCTGCTCCTCCCAGCCTTAAACGCTGGGAGAGTCCCCATCCTGCTGGGCTCGGGGTCAGCTGAGCCCCAGGGCAGAGGAGGTGCAGGTTTCCAGCTGCCCTGGGAAAGGTCTCGGGGAGCATCCCATTTTCTGGGTGTCAGCCCGCCTCGCTCCACAGCCTGGCTGAGGAGCTGCGCCTCTCCAGGGGCACTGGCTCAGGCAGGGCTGGCGTCTCCACTGGGCACTGGCACGGGGAGTGGATTTCAGCTCGTTAATCCCTGGCCACATTCACCTCCCTCCCTCAGCTGGTTTTTCCAGCAGCCTGGTCCAAGTGTGATCCCGTCACTGTGTTTGCAGTGGTTTGGCAGGGACTCGCTCCCTGGGCTCCCTCCCCTTGCCCACTCCTTGCCCTTTCATTTGCTGCAGCTTCCCTGTGTCCTCTGTTTTTCTCCTCTGTTTTTCCTTAGTTTCCATGTGCCCAGACACACTGGAAGGGAAGTTGGCTCCTGTCCCATTCCTGACCCTGCTGTGCAGAAGTGGGGGATGAGCACGTTGCTCATCCCTGCGCAGCTCAGAGGAGGAGGAGGAGAAGATCCAAAATGCATCCCAGAAATACCCATGAGCATCTCCTGGAGGTGCAGCCCCTCCAGCATCATTCCCCCATGGAACGCAGCCTTCCCTCTGCTCCATGTGGTGCTCCGGTGGGTGCCTGGGGAAACCCTGCCCTGCAGAGCCGTGTCCAGATTCCTGAGGTGCAGGAAAAAATCCTTCTGCTCCCTAAAATCAGGGAATATTTTGGCTGGTTCTTAGTCTGGGTTGAACCATGGGCTGAAAGAGAAGGCAAAGCAGGGATAACTCTGGGCAGTGTCCACATTTCCAGGGCAGAAATTCCAAAGGGGTTTCTGCCCTCCCTGTCACTGCCATATTTATGGATCAGACACGGCAAACAAGGAAGAGGATTGGAAAATGGGGTGTTGGAATGCAGAGTGCAGCAGGAATGATGAGTTGGCATCCCAGCTGGGGAGACGTGGAGAGAAAGGAGAGCAATTCCAATGAGTCAAATGCCCTTCCCTGGCTCCAGGCTAAAATCCAGGGAGATTGGGAAATATAAAAGGAAAGGGGAGGGAGGGAGTGCCCTCAAACTCAGACAGAATATTCAGTGTTTGCTTTCAGTGGTGGCGTTTTTCCTTGTCCCTCTTCCTCTCCAGAGGAGAATTAACCTCCGGATGAGAAGTCCAAGCACTTTGTGCTAAAAATGCCCGTCCCAGTTAGGTCTGGTCTTAGCCCAAAACTGCGAATAGTTTCCATCTCCCTGGAACTGCTGTTTCCAGTCAATGAGGCTTCACTCCAGTCACACACAGCCCTCAAACTGGTTAAAGGAAGAAATTCCCCCCCTGCTCTTCCCTGTGCATCCCAGCGTATCCACCCTCCCTGGAAAAGCTGAAGAGGGAAGGTTTTTTGTCGAGTTTAAACAATGGCTTCTGGGAAGAGCCATGGCATGTGTTCTGCAGCAAATCCAAGGGGATGACCACAAGATTCCCTCCGGCTCTGTGCTCCGGGAAGCCATTGTTTGGGATGCGTTATGGGGCTGTTTGCCTTGGCCCAGCGTGTCATCCTCTCTCCAGGCTTTGAATAGACCCTGCTGGAGAAAAGCACTGGAAAAGTCTGTTCTCCATTTGCTCTTGGCATTCGCTTGGTTGTTTGTTTGTTTATTTCTTTGGGATTATTTTAAGGACCTCGAGGTCCCCACAGCTCCAGAGGCAGGACCTCCATGTGCTGCACGGATGTTCCCTCTCCGGCTGCTCTGATGGCAGAGGATGGGGAAGGTCACGTCCCCTTTGTCCCGGTGCCTGACCTGGAAGTGCTGCTCCTACTCCTCCGTGTCCTGAAGGACCAAGGGCTCTCAGCATCCCTGCAGGTCCATTTCCACGGGTGAACGATTCTTTCTGCATCCCTGGCTGCTCTAGGCCATGTCCCAGGATTCCCAGTGCCAGAGGGCAGGGTTGGATGGGATATTGGGGAGGAATTCCTCCCTGTGAGGGTGGGCAAGCCCTGGCACAGGGTGCCCAGAGCAGCTGTGACTGCCCCTGGCTCCCTGGGAGTGTCCCAGGCCAGGCTGGATGGGGCTTGGAGCAGCCTGGGATAGCAGGAGATGTCCCTGCCCATGGCAGAGGGTGGCACTGGATGGGCTTTAAGGTCCCTTCCAACCCAAACCATCCTGTCACTCTGATTGTGGAGCCTCAGGCTCCATCTCTCCAGCCTCTCCCTGAGGGATGAACCCCAGCTTCCCCCATCCTCTCCCACTCCCCTTTCCCAGGCAGGCCCAGCTCCTCCCAGCTGATTTCCAGCTATTTGTCTGAGCTCCCAGAAGATCTGAGCCCCAGGGAGCCTGGCACAGCCCCAGGCAATCAGCTCCAGTGCGTTGCTATCCTTAGAAAGGATTTGTAAACACAAATCTGGATCTTTTCTGCTGCAATCTCAGACCATTGTCGGGTCCCAGCCAGGCAGCCCCAGCTGCTTTCCTCTGATGGATGAAAAGCTGGGAAAACCTGAGGCTTGGACAGGGTCTGGTTCTGCTCAGACACCCACGGGCATCTGGGGAGGTCACCCCCATCCTCCTGAGATCCCAAAGAATCACAGAATCATGGAATGGTTTGGGTTGGAAGGGACATTTCAAGGTCATCATCTTTCACTTCTGTCATGAGCAAGAACAGCTTCGACTGTCCCAGGGTGCTCTAAGCCCCGTCCAACCTGGCCTTGGACACTTCCAAGGATCCAGAGGCAGCCGCAGCTTCTCTGGGCAGCTATGCCAGGGCCTCCCACCTTCACAAGGAACAATTCATCCCAATCTAAACCAGAGGGATTCCTCAGCTCTGCCCTGAGGAAGAGGAAACCTTGGGTCCAACGGCCAAGGAAAGGTTTGGATGTCAGCTGTGCCCTCCAAAAGGAGCTCAGGAGGTGTCCCAAGGTGGGAGGAGAGCAGTTACATCCTGCCTGGCATTATCTGAGCCGCAGCTGAGGGCAGGAGCAGCGGCGGCGCTGACCACGAGTCCCTCTGGAAATAGCAAAGGGAAGGAAGCAGCAGATGGAGAAAAGGAGGAGCGAGACAGCGCGAGGGAGAATAAGTGGCTGTGCATGAGGAGCTGGGAGGAGTGGAGAGCACAGGGAGCTGTAATTAGGGCAGGTTTGGCTGTGTGAATTTTGCTGGGTCTGCAGCAGGAGGTTGCCCAGCAGCTGCACAAATGATTTATTACACGCTCACTACATCTGCCCTGTAGGAAGGTAAATAAAATGTACACAGTGTCCCATTTACTCAGACAATCGAGGGGATATGACCCAATTTCTCTTCGACTCCGGCATTTTCCTCACCGGGATGAGCCCCCCGGGAGGCGGGAGCACCCCAGGCTCCCCCGGAGCCACATTTATCTCCCTGTCCTTGCTGTCAGAGTGATCCCGGGAGGCGCAGTCGGGATTAACCCCCCACACCACCCTGCACCTCCGGCAGCGCCTCCCCCAAGCAGCGGTGACTTGTGACAAGGACGGACACCCCGGGAGGTGCCAGGCCCGCTCCGGGAGTCCGCCGGCACCATCTGCGTGTGGGATGAGGGACACTCTTCCTCTGACAGGGACAGGGACAGTGGCAGGAGCCGGGAGCATCATCTGGCTGCCGCATCTGCCGGCGCTGCCGGGATCGGTGCAGGGGAGGGGGCTCGGACCCCCCTTCGGAGGAGAAAGTGCTGTGCGAGCAGCGGGAACGGGATTTTCCATGGCTTTGCTCCGTCACTCAGCAGGTCTGGGGGAGATAAGGGCCCCTGCACCCTGGGATCCGTTTGCTGATATCCCAGATCCAGCCTTTGCTGAATGTGCAGGTTTTGGCCGCGCTGTTCACGACTGTTCCTGCGATTTTTATTTTTTTTCTTCCAGCTCTCCTTGTTCAGGCTCCTCCGGCCTCCCCAGCAGGCAGCCCCGGGCAGGCAGGAGCCGGCTCCAGCCCTGCGGCCGCCGGGATTTGTTGCAGATGTCGGGCAGGGAGAGGCCGGGGAGGTGGCACTTGGCCAGCGGGGCCACGGGCAAGCGACCGGGCATGAAGTGGCCATTGAGCTAAAACCCCTCTTCGGTGGATTCGAGTTCAAGGATTTGGCTGCGCAAAGAAAGAGCCCGTGGGCTCTTCCGAATCCCATTTCCACAGGACTTTGAGCAAACACTCCCTGGAAGCGTGTTGTGCCCCGTGTTTGGTTTATCTGCTGGGTTTATCCTGCCGCACGCAGGACAATCCAGCTGGAAAAACCTTTCTGGAGGGCTGAGGAGAGGAGCAGCACACAGGGGCTGGTGGCAGCTTCTCCTGGAAGCGCAAGTGCTCCGGGATGGACTTTTGCACCAATCCCTTCGCCAGAGGGTCCCTGTTCTCCCGTCCTGCAGCCAGATGTTCCCCCAGCTGTGCCGGGAGGACAGGACCCTGTTCCTTAGCAACAGCTGGAGGATGTGCTTTAACCCTGTCCCCAGCACCACCCTCCCAGAGAGTCCTGTGGGGAAAAGGGCACCGTTCCCATCAGAGCGAGGCTCCGTGAGGGGTTTTTTCCCATTTTATCCTTTTTCTGCTCCATAATTCTGGGATGCTTCAGACCCAGGGAGCTGCTCGGTCCAGGGCTGGGATGAATCCCGGCTCTCTGGGATGAGCGGGGCACATCCCGGAGCCGCCGCCGCTTCTCCCTCCATTCACGGCAGGCTCCTTCCCCTGCTCCACGCTCCCGCTCCTCCCACAGCCCGAGGACAAAAACCTAATTGCACGACATAAATTATAGCAACTCTCCAAATAAAAGCCCAGGCAGAAAAGGCTGCGGCTGGATGGACACTTGAGGGCTATTAGAAGATGCATAAATTCCTTTCCTCGGGTTTTTCATTTTTACATGTCTAATTACGGTGAAAGGAGCCTTTCAAGGGCTGCTCAACTGCCAGGGCTCTCCGCAGCCCCTGGCAACTGGAGCGGGAAGAGGTGGCAGGGTCGGACACCCCCGTTTACCTTGGAGAGAGCCCGGGGCTAAACAAATGCCAAGGGCTTGGGAAGGAGCGGCAGGAACCGCTGCATTCCCTCGATCTCCCCCGGGAACCTGCAGCGGTTCCCCGGGCACCCATCACTCCCAGGGAGATGTCTGGGCCATTGTGGTCCCTCTTTATTTATCTGACGCTCCTCAAACTTTAATTAAAGATGTCTCCTCGGGGTGTGCTTTAGCTCCGTATTGAAGATGGACTGGCTGGAGAAAATGAAAATGAGCGGCGTTCCTGAGCACTGGGAATAAAATCTGGGAGGGGGATGATAGAATTTAATGGTCTGGCTCCCCCCCGCCCTGTGCTCCGGCCATGGAGGCCCCAGATGTGCCAGGGCGGCTTGGAGGGAACAGGAAGGGCCCGGGATCCATCAGGCAGGGGAATTTCAGGCTGGGATGGGGAGAAAAGCCCTTAAAGCAAGAGAAATGCAGCGGGGTCAGAGGGCAGAGCTGCTCCCAGCTCGGAGCACCCAGCGCCTGACGAGCTGCTGGGATAATTAGGGGCAATTTATACCTCCAGGTCAGGGGTTCACTCTGCCTTGTCATCGATTTTGAGGTGGGTGATAAACTGCTGGGAAAACAGAGCTGTCGGGATAACACGGGAAATGTCCCATTAGAGGGGGAGCTCCTGGAGCAAGCACTGCCATCGGAGCCCCTCCGAGCGCCCCGTGGTCCTGGCCTGGGCAGGACCCCTGTGGCTTTATTGTTACTGTCCCACATCACTGGGGCTGGCAAAAGTCCCCTCTGATGCTGTGCTGGTCCCCTTCCCACGGGGGAAGGTGTTGGGATGCTGGACATCCATGTCCCCCCAGTCCAGGAATCATTCCATCATTTTTGGGAAGCAGATGGAGGAAGGCAGCCCCAAGGTCACACTCACACAACTTTCGGGGACACGGATTTTTCTGCCTGGGAACCTGCAAACAAATCCAGGGAAGTTTTGTGCCTGCATTTGTCCGTGCTTTCCCAGTGCTGGGGAGCAGCCTTTGGCTCCTGGCCCTGGATCCATGGACGGGATGATTCCCAGGGCTGTCCTGGTGGCAGGTCCTAAAGGCTGGGGTGTGCAGGGCATGGATTCGTCCTCAGCCCCTCCTGCTGCCGTGTTTGCTGTGCTCCAGAGGTGATGGAAAAGGGCAGCCCAGGCGAGGGGAGCGTTGGGAGCTCTCCTGCGGGGAAGGGGTTGTCCCTTGGCTCGCAGCTCTGATCACAGATGCAGATCCTGCTGCTCCCGGCGAGCACAGCAAGAGCTTAAATGTGTTTGTTCCGTGCCTTTCTTTGCAAGCTGCTCCAGCAGGTAGAACGCTTCCCGGGTTTATTCCTGAAGCCAAAGGAAAGCAGCTGCAGGAGGGAGCTGGATATGTGAGACAACCCAAGCTGGTTGTCGCACACTGGTTTTGCCACAGGGCACAAGGAGCTCTGCCCCTCATCCCGGGATGCTCCCCCGGATTTGATCGCACCGATGTGATCCCGCTCTGGATAAGCTGCCTGAGCTGGAGCCTGGCTCTGCTTCCTCTGATTAAAGGTGTCAAATTATGCCCCAGACTGAATTCAGCAGCAGCAGCAAAGTCCTTCCCGAGTCCATGAAATCATCCAGACCTTGAGCCATGAAATTCCAGGAGAGGTGATGGGCTCTGAACTTCCCGGGCTGAGGAGTGCCCTTTTCACCCAAAGAGGTCCCAAACAATTAAACCTGACCTGGCTTGTTGGGATCAGTGTTAAAATTGCTCCATCTGTGGCTCAGGGCTCATCCACAGCCCCTCAAAAACCAGGTGCTGATCCACAAGTCTTGGAATCTGCAGGGATGGGGATGGAGCAGTGCTGTGCTGCATTCCAGGGTTGGGAACAGGGCTGGGCACCGTCACAGCCTTTCTGGAACCTCTCTGTGTCACTCTGGATGATGTCCCAGCTCTCAGAAGTGATCCTTGTCCTGATGGGGACACGGAGAAGCCTCAGACCCAACCCATGGGCAGGGTGGCAGGGATCAGGCATTTCCAACCATGAAGATTTAAGGAAATCCACACTTGCAAATGGATTCAGCAGAAAAGACAAAATTCACCAGGTGAATCCTTTGCTGGGGCTGGGAATGAGGTGCCTGGAGAGCTCCATGTCCCCCAAACCCCTCAGCTCAGCAGATCCCCCTCACTGAGCACTCAGCTCGTCACCTCTGTGGGGACGGATTTGTGAGGATGCTCCTGCTGTGCCATTAAAAATATTAATAATAATAAAAAAGGAGGGGGAAGGAAAGCGCGTGGGGATGGAAAAGGGAGTCTGCAGCCTGAAAAGCCACCCCTGAGCTCTGGCATGGCTCAGAGAAGCCCCCTCGGCATCCAGTCCCTGGGTGGTCTCTGCCTCTTAATTACAGGGTTAATGCCACGTTACGATCGGGAGAAGTTTCTTAGCCTGATAATGAGTGGGAAGCAGCTGTAGCCTGGAAAATGGAATAATTGCAGAGTGGAGCAGTGTAATTATAAGGTGTGGATCTTCTGCCTCCATGTTTACCTAGAGGAGACGAAATCCCCTCGGAAGGAGCTGCAGCCGTGGCAGCAGCTGGAGCTGCTCCTGGCAGGGGGTGTAAGTGCGGAGTAAAGGGGGAGCAGGGACAAGTCCTGGCCTGCTCCAGGCACTGGGAATGTGCCAGAGCCTGAGCTGAGGGGGACTTGGAGCCAGCAGCACCCAGCCTGTGCTGGATGAGCACCATTCCAGCTCCTGGGAGAGGCATTTCCATGGAACATCACCATGACAATCCCTGCTTGGACACAGCATCACAGGATGGGTTGGGATGGGTTTGAAGGGACCTTAAAGGTCATTGAGTCCCACCCCCTGCCACGGATCTTAAAGATCAGCCCTGTTCCACCTTCCCCTATCCCAAGGTTCTCCAAGCCCCGTCCAACCTGGCCCTGGACACTTCCAGGGATCGAGCAGCCACAGCTTCTCTGTGCCAGGGCCTTACCACCCTCGCTGTAAAAACTTCTTTCCACATGCTCATTCTCCCTCATTTTCATTCTGGGAAAAAGCTTTTGCCAACTTTTTTTTTTTTCTCCCGAAAAAGAGATTCGGCTGAATCCAAACATTTGTTGCAGTTTTGCTGGGTCTGCTCAATTATTCTGCGCTTTAAAAAGACAAAATATGCCAGTGTGGAGAAGGAAAGTGGGTCAGGTTTGAGATGAGTGGCAGGAACAGCGACTGAAGTGCAGCTGAGCTGTTCCAGCAGCTCTGGCCGGTGCTCTCCTTGAGATCTCGATGCTCTCCTTGAGATCCTGCAGCCGGCACAGCCTCGCTCCAAACCTATCCCGAGCTCCATTGCCTGTGCAACCTTTGGAAATGTCTTCCTTTGATCTTTGATAATGACCCTGTGCTGGTGTGTTCTGTGATGAATGGGCTGGAGAGGAGCAGGGCAAGGTGAGAAGAACCCATCCCTAACTATTCCCTAATCCTTCCCTAACCCATCCCTAATCCTTCCCTAACCCTTCCCAACCCTTCCTTAACCTTTTCCTAACCCTTCCCTAACCCATCCCTAACCCTTCCCTAACCTTTTCCTAACCTTTTCCTAGCCCTTCCCTAACCATCCCCTAACCCTTTCCTAACCGTTCCCTAACCCATCCCTAACCCTTCCCTATCCCTAACCCTTCCCTAACCCTTCTCTAACCCTTTCCTAACCCTTCCCTAACCCTTCCCTATCCCTAATCCTTCCCTAACCCTTGCCAAGGTCTGGGATCTTCTCCTGCTGCTCATCAGCTGGAAAATGGCTCAGGCACCACTCAGGGAGCTGGACCAAGTTCGGTGATGGGAGACAAGGAACTCACTGATGAGAGGGAATTTATCATGGCCCCACACATTTCCCAAATGCTCCTGGGACACGGTGCTTTCCCCCATGGTAGATGTCCGGCTGGTCACTGCTCTCCACCAGGTGACATCCCATCCCTTGGCAGCATCTCTTACAATCCCAAAATGTTTTGGTTGGAAGGGACCTTAGAGCCTATCCAGTCCCAACCCTGCCATGGGACACCTTCCTCTATCCCAGGTTGCTCCAAGCGCCATCCAGCCTGGCCTTGAACACTTCCAGGGATGGGGTAGCCGGAGATTTTTTGGGCACTCTGTGCCAGGGCCTTCCCACCCTCACAGTAAAAACTCCTTCCCAATATTTAATTTAAATGGACTCTCCTCTGGGTCGATATCTGGGCACCGGGTGGTTCCTGTGCCAGCTGCTCCATGAGCTCCCAACCCCTGAGTCCGTCCCTGCCTCCCCAAGGGACAGGAGCCCCTCGTGCTCCTGCACTGGGCCCTGAGGACAAAACCGGGGCTGTGTGACTGCAGCAGGGTCACTGAGATGCCACGAGAGCCCCATCCTGGCAGAGAGCCCCGTGCTCCATCCCCAAACCACCTCCTCCCCAGGGATCCCACTCAGCTCCCAGAACTCCTGCACAGGTTTAAATTGGGCTGTTCAGACCTCCAGGGCAGGAAAAGCAGGAGGAGGCAAGCAGGGCCCCAAGTGGCTGATCTAATTCCACGTTCCCATCGGAATCACTGTTCCATTGGAGGTTGGAACAGGTAGCTCCAGCATGGAACTGCAGCCTGTGCCAGGGTCGTGCTCCGGAGGCAGCAGAAATTTCACCCTGATCACTTTTACTCATTACCGGCATCTCCAAATCCCTCCAAATTCCTCTTGTCTCTCTCCTTGATTTCCCCCCGGTCCTGCATGCTGAAGTCTGCAGAATCCCTGCCTTCCCTGTCCATTAAGCTTTTAACACTCCCTGCATTTCCCGACAATGCCGCAGATCCCATTACAGCTCCTTAAATGTTAATTTTTATCGATTCCATGCATGGACATAAAAATGCACCCCCCTACAAACACCAGACGTATATTGAGATATATATTGATATGTGGCAAGTGGTTCCCGGAGCTGGAGGCTACTGGAAGTTGGTTACCGGGACCCCAGGGAATGGGGGAATCCTTCCCAGTAGGAAAACAGGGACGCCAAAGGCAGAGCAGTTCCACCAGCAACTGGTCAGGCAGCAAAGGGATTTTCCTCAAGGCATTCCCAAGGAAAAGGACTTGAGGAGCTGCTGGGCTGGATAGAATCTGAGGTGATAGATGGGAATAGCATCAGGAAGGAGGGAATTTCCAGGGTTTCTGCTGGAATGAACCCTTGCTCACCACATGACCCGACAGCAGCTCCATGCCAGGCACACAGTGAGCATCCCACACCCATCATCCCTCGGATCCCTCAGAAGAGGCAGATTTCCCCTCAGAAGATGGGGATTTCCCTGGGAAAGGGTCTGGTTGCCTCAGGGATTACGGAGTTGTTGGGCTCTGTGTCGTGGTCACGGCAGCAAAGCCGAACGGAGCAGCCAAACGGCTTCATTAATCCTCTGCCTTTAATTTCCAGCACTGCCCGTTTGCAAACACGGCTTTAATCTCCATCCTGGATTTCCAGCGAGCTCCGCGAAGGACACCGGAAAATGAGGATGCTCAAAGACAAGGAAGCGGAGGACGGCCCCAGTGAGGGCCCTTGCAGAGGCACTGGGTGTCCCCAGCCAGCCCTGTCCCCTCCCAGCTGCTTAGTGACCGTGTGCAGGTGTCACTCAGCTCCAGGAAAACTCAATCCCATTTTCTTGATCTGGAGAAAATCACCTGCCCTGGCTTCGAGCTGCTCCCAAAGAGCATCAGTGTCACCTGCCACAGGGCAAAGTTTCACATGGGGACCTTGCAGAGGGGACGAACCCAGTGCTGGGATTGGTATCGGAATGAGAGGGGGCATGAGGGACCCACAGGGTCCTTGCTGGGACATTCAAAGTGAATCCAGGAGGGACTGGAAACCAAATTCTCACCTGCCATCTGTTTTCTACTTCATGAGCTCCATCCAAGGCCTCTATGCATTGTCCCTGTGCAAAGGGGCCGGGTTTGGAACTAAGAGAGGGAAGATTTAGGTTAAATATTAGGGGGAAATTCCTCACTGGGAGGGTGATAAGGCCCTGGCACAGGTTGTCCGGAGAAGCTGTGGCTGCCCCATCCCTGGAAGTGTCTGAGGCAGGGAGTGGAACAAGCAGAGTTTTAATCCCAAACCTTCAATCCCAAACCATTCTGGGACTCTGTGATATTTTGGGAAGGGGATGGTGCCTGGGGAGCTTGGGAGAGCTGTGGCCCTGGGGACATGGCTGTGCCTGCTGTGGCACCAGGTCTTTTGGTGCTGCTGTGGGGCTCCACAGAGCTGCAGCTGCATTGACGGCTCTGTTTCGTGGCTCTGCTGGGTGTCAGGAGGGAGGAGAGATGGCAGCAGCTTGATTTTCCTGAGAATGATCCATTTAGAGAGCTATGGCTCAGCCAATCCTTTGGGAAAAGCCCGGGGGCCTACGTGCAGCCACAAGTGTTATTGAGACTTTCAGCTCCGACACCAGCTCCCATCCATCATGCCTGCCCGGCCTTCCCACCGCCCCTCCTTCTTCTCCCACAAATATTCCCGGAGCAAACTCACTCCACTGACCCTCCCAAGGTCCCTGTTCACCTGTTGCCTGACAGGCTCTGGGCTCGTCCTCCGGCGTTGGAAGGGTTAAATCCCGCCTGCCCCGAGGCCACGCTTCACTTGATAATGTCATCAGCTGGTGACAGTGTTAATGCGGGGATCAGGTGCAGGAGGCGGCTGCATTACCCTGGAGAGAGATGAGCTGTGTCCGGAAGAGCCAGAGCTGGATACGTGGAATGATTGCACCCGGGATGTCCTTCCTTCTTTCCCCCAGCAGAGCATCAGCTGCCCCTCCGCGGGGAGCAGCCTCTTCCCTCTTGTTCCAGGAACCTCCCTTCCTCCTCCTCCTCCTCCTCCTCCTCCTCCCCCTCTGTGCCATATTGGATCGTGTCCCTCCAGGCTGCTGCTCTCTCCATCCTGGGAAATGCAGCATCCCTGGATGGTCAGGAGTGGCAGCAGTGCTAAGCCAGTGCCACCATCCCGCTGTCCCGAGTGCTCCCTTCATCCCTCCTGCTGTCCCGCACCTGTGCCACCCCATCCCTCTCCTGTGACACCCCTTCTGTCCCTCCTGTGCCATCCCCTGTCCCCCACCTGTGCCATCCCTGCCACTCTCCTGCCCGTGTAACACACTGGGAATTTTTTCAGTAAATATTAACACCTCTTCGTCTCTCTAGGAGATAAAGGCTCCATCCATCCCGGTATCCCAGAGGTCCCAGACTGGCAGGGAGTGCTGGCCTGGGGAACTCGCTGCTGGAACCTGCTGGTGTCCCTTCTCTGACCACTGGATGGTGTCACCATGTGCCTTTTCCATCTGGCTCTGCTCATCCAGGTGGGAGATTCACGTGGATGGTGGCAACTTGGGACACTCCCCTGGGAGCTGAGCAGGGCTGGGAGTTCGTGGGACAGAAAGCGGGATCTGGGCAGGGGAAGCAGGAGAGTAGGCAGGAGCAGATCCCTCTCCCCTGGCAGCATCCTGCCCATCTGTACCGGGTGTTCCAGAGCCACTTGGAAACCTTCTCATCCCTGGAAGTGTCCAAGGACGGTGGCAGGTGTCCCTTGCCATGGCAGGGGTTGGAACAGGACAAGCTTTAAGGTCCTTCCCAACCCAAACCATTCCCTGATCCAGTGATTCCATGATTCTGTGAAAAGCTCAGGAACACTGAACAAGAGGTGACCCTGGTGCTGTCCCAGGGTCTGAGGCTGTGACAGGGACCCCCTGAAACCTCCTGCAGAGCCCTCCCAGCATCGCTGCTGTGGGACCCTGCTCCATCAGCTGGAGAACAGGGAGAGAACAGCAGCAGGAGAAGAGGTTTCCCAGCTGGAATTGGAGCAGCTGGATGAGCCCCAGCAGAACGCCCTGAGGAGCCCTGGGAGGGTGGGAAGGGAGAAGAGTAGGCAGGAGAGGCTCTTGTGCAAAGCCTGGATTTAAATAAACAAGCAGCAGGCAAAGAAGAGTTGGACTGGAGGAGAACTCCTTCAGCTGAGGTTTCCATGAGTGCTTCCACGGGTACACAAGGAGTTTGTCCCGATAGTTCTTGTTCTGCACTTTCCCAGTAAACATCTCCGGGCAGGATCCTTAAGTGCGCTGGGTCCAATGGGGACAGTGGGGACTTCCATCCTTGGGTTGTTTTTGTTTGTGTTCTGCTGGTGCCGGGAGAGCTTTGCTGGAGTTATCCAAGGAAAAATGAGATTTTCCAAGCAGGGATCTAAAGACCCAAAGTGCTGCCATGGCCTCGTCACCTCTTCTGCTCTCTCCAGCCTTGGCCGTGCCTCCTGCATCCCTCGGGATCTGCCAGCAGTGAGGACACAGCGGCTTCCCCTCCCTCCTTTAGGGCTTCACCCACTTCCTCCCCTGATTTGGAGATCCAATTGTCCCATCCTGTTCCTTATCTTCTCACCGTCACCTCTTGCTGTCTCAACCCTGTCCTTCTCCCTGGATTTGGGGGATATTTTCCCACTCTCTTTCCCCGAGGAGCTGTGTCCATGTGCACATTTCACCCTGGTGAGACTGAGAGCTGGAGAAGAGGAGCGGGGGGCAGGAATGGAGCAGCCCCGTGTTTCCCATTGGAGCCAGGCTGCCCTGCCAGCCAACCTCAAGTCCTTGCAGCTTCCCGGCCCTTCTTACCCTGCCAGTTATTAAAGGTGTCCCCCAGCTCCACCAACACGAGGAATTTTTGCTCAGGGAGCAGGACAGATGGATTTTAACTGAGCTACGGCTCCTCAGACATGTTCTCTGCACGAGAACATCTTATTTCTATCATCCTTTCACCACCCTTTCCCCCCCATCTTCCCCCTTCCCGACTTGGTCACAAACCAACTTGGAAATCTCAAGCTCCAAGCCAGCCCCTAACTTTTAATTAATGTTCTCCACTTTGCCCCGGACCTGCCGAGCTTTGCTGACACTCTCAGCATCCCAAAGAGCCTGGAGAAGCAGCTGAAACCTCCGTGGCGAGGGGGCCGTGCCCACCTCCCCCGGTTCCCACACTCCCAACACCTCCGGACCCTTCCCGGCTCCCGGTTTGCGTTTCCCCCGCACGGCCGGCTTCTCGCGGCTCGGCTCTCAGACAGCTGTGATGGATCAGTGACAAGCTGCCTTTGTGTCCTCCTCTTGCACAACAATAGATACTCCTGTCTGTTTATACAAGTTTGAATTTGTCCCTATAAATACGGGGTGGAAGAAACAGTAGACTATAGATTGCACCCTGACAGCTGAAAGATTAAGGGAATCCATTAACTAAACCAACTGCCTGGAAATCTTATGCAGAACATACACCTGAAAGCCATTACTGCTGTCCTGTCATGCTGCTTTATCTCTTTATTTAGGACCCTTTTTGTTTGGTTGAGGGGTTGCTGTTTTTTTCTGCCTTTTTTTTCCCCCCTTCTAATAATGTAAACTTGTTCTGGAGTAACAGAGGAGCCCTTGATGAAGTATCTAAGTATTTTCTGCTGAAGAATTTATGAACTCGGAGCCAGCACTGTCCTTGCCAGATCCCATGGAGCGGGAGGGGAGGGGGCATTCGCCTGTCTCGGCGTTTGTGCAGTGAATGGCCTTGGCTCGGGTTTCCCTGCTCTCAACTGTTTGCTTTGCTCTCATGGGCGACTCTGCCTCACTTCAATCTCTGGCTGCACTTAACCTTTTTTCACCTGAATTCTCTCCCTCCCTCCCTCCCTCGCTCCCCACCTCTCCCGCCGGCTCCCTGCTTTTCCAAAGCCCACCCTCAAGTTCACGAGTGCAGCAGTCGCTCGGCGCTGCCGGAGCCGGGCGGGATCCTGGCTCTGATACTGTTGAAGTCTTTTTTTTCCTCCCGGTCTATTCAGGAATGCACACAATGCCCGTCTCCATAGTGCCCGTGCAAGCTCCTTGTCTCCACCAGCACCACGCCTGCTCCTCTCCGGCCTCTCCCCTCCTGGCTCAGCACCGGGGGGGCGGGTCTGAGGGGTCTCTCTGCACCTTGCTGGGAGCCAGAATTAGGGACGGGAAAAGCAGAGATGTGCAGCTGGTCTGAAGTGAAGTGAAAGTCATTTCTGATTGACACAGAGACGGTTTAGATGGGATATTGGGAAGGAATTCCTCCCTGTGAGGGTGATGCCTCCGGTTTCCCAGAGAAGCTGTGGCTGCCCCATCCCTGGAAGTGTCCAAGGCCAGGCTGGATGGGGCTTGGAGCAACCTGGTCTATGGAAGGTGTCCCTGCCCCTGGCACGGGGTGGAATGGGATGGGCTTTAGGGTCTTTTCCAGCCCAAACCATTCCATGATTCCATTCTGAGCCCAAGGAGCACTGGGGCACTGCTCACATGGGACCTCTCCAGCTCCCACCCGACACGAGTGGTGCAGCTGCAGGAGCATGCACACATCACCGGTTGGCTTTTGGAAGCTGTTTGCCTGAGAAAACAGGTTGAGGCCTCACTGTTCCCCTTTTCCCTGATTCTGCTTCCCCTCTCCCAGGGCGGCAGAGGCCGAGCCCCTCCAGCAGCCCCGCAGCATTGCTGATGTGACCTTGCAGTTACCAATGATTTCTGCCCCCTGTTCTCAGGCCAGACCCTCGTCTCAGAGGGTGACATCGAGAGTCCAGTTCCTCCCACCCTCCTCCCAGGCAGCTTTGTCCTTCCTTTGAAATCCCAGGATGGGGCAGTGGTGGGAAAAAAGGACAACCGCAGCGGTTCTGCGCAGGCTCTCTCCAGGTGGGAGGGTGACCCTGCTGAGGCAGAGCCCCCGCTCCGTGCCGATGGTGAGTGATTAATGCTGTCCCCAGGCAGGAATAAAGTTTCAGGAGCTGCTATTGTCAGGGGAACAGGAGCGGCTCCCATCCCTCTGGACAGATAGCAACCATGGCAACGGCGGATAGACCGGGAAGGGGCTGGGAGGGTTTGGTGGGCATTGGGACATGGGGGGAGATCCCGTTCAAGCCCATCCCTGGGTGTCACTGAGATGTGAAGAATTTGAAAAGAGGGCTCAAAGTTACAGCAGCTGCAAGTGAGATGGGGAATTTTTGTTCCTCTAAGTTGTCCAAATTCCCAGCCAATGCTGCTGGATCCTGTCTCAGCATGGATCGTGCCCACTGGGACTCCTCTAGGTTGGGAGAGATGTTCCTCAGCAGCTGGGAGCAATCAGAAAGGAGTTTCGGGATGGAAGGGCAGGAATGAAGGATGGGAGAATGCAGGTGAAACGGCTGCAATTGTGGAAAATCCTGGATGAATCCACAAAAGAAACCCCACCCATTTCAGGAGGCTCTGGGACGTTGGAAGGATCCCTGCCCCTTGCTCCATGGCTCTACAAAATCCCTGGAAAGGCCCTGGAGCACGTCTGCCAAGTGCTGTGGGGAACTCTGAGCAGGGAAGAGCCTGGATGAACAGCCATGGATGCACCACCAATGGCTTCTGCTTCCAAGTTGTCTCTGGGACTTCCACCAATGGATCGATGTGCTGGAAGGAGCCTGGAGACCTTTGGTGAGCTTTGGGAATGGCTCCAAATGGACACCCACTGACCATCAGTGGGTCAAGGCTTCTCCTGGACCTGCCCGTGTGTTTTGAGGAAGGGATGGGTGTGTTTGAAGGCACGGATGCTGTTTGGGGTTTGCCGGGGAGCTCTGTGAGCAGCTCAGCCTCACAGCTGGGATCTCCAGTGCAGAGATGCTCCAGGGAAGAATCCGTGGTGGCCCTTCCTCCAGACCGACCAGTGGCTGCCCTGGGAGGTGTTTTCCACCTGGGAAAAGAGAGAAAGGGATGGAGATGGAGAGATGAGCCCCATGCTGCTGGAGGACTCCTTGAGCCCCGTAAATCCGATTGTGCTGGAGAGGGCTCCAGGCGGATCGGGCTCATTTGGGCTGTGCTGGGGGGAGATGGAAGAGGTCGGGAGAGCTGGGGTTGCCAGGCAACACTCCCTGTATATTGGGAAGATAAATCCCACAATAATGGAAAGAATGGATTCTTTCCTCTCCTGTCGTTTGTTTGTCTCTTCCTCCGTGGTTCGGCTCACTCAGATCCTGGCTGCAGCTCCAGGGAACAACATGACCTTTTCATGCTCCAAAGGACCAAGAGGTTTATCCTTGGTGATGAAAACTGGGATTTTTGGATCTGCTAGGCGAGAGTGCTGGCAGAGACAGGCACGCCTGGTTTTGGGAGGAAAAGGGATTGTGGGAAAAGCCAATTCCTTATCTCTGGACACATCCCACTCATGTACCACTTGCTTTTGGCAAACATTTGTGTGTTTGCTCTTTCCCCATCTCCAAGGAAGTGTTTCATGGTCCCCGCTCTGAACGGGGGCTGAGGCTGGTGTTGGCTTTGCTGGGATTGCGGTTGCTCCATCAGCACCAGGTGACTGATTCCATCCCTCTGATCCCTTCGCTTGTGATTCCAGCTCAAACACAGCTGGAGCGCCGAGCACCCTCAGCGAGCTGTTTGCAATCAGCCAAGAAAAAAGCAGGCAGACAAGTCTCCCACTCCAGGCGTTTAAACACTTCCCAACAACAAGAAAAGCTGGAGGAAATTGCGATGATGAGAGCGGCCAGAATTGGAGGCTTAATTTATCCCATCTATCATTTGCTTCAACTGGTTCAGCCGGCTCGATTTTCCATCAGTGCTTTTCAGGGATGCAACTGGGATGAGGAGGAGAAGAAACAAAGTAGGATGAGAATCCGGCTTGAGGAGCGTTTGCTGAGCTCACTCTGCTGTGGCAGTGCCCATCATCCCGGCCTGGACTGGCAGCATCCCCTGCTCCCGGGATCCTCCATCCCTGGGAGCAGTGACCTTCACTCAAAGGTTGGATTCAGTCTCGGAGGTGTTTTCCAGCATTAATGATTCTATGCAGAGGAAAGCCCCAAAAGAATGGTGGTTCCTCTTCCCATCACTGCTCTCCCCACCCATCAGGCAGAGGAATGAGGCCCAAGCCATCAGATTCCGGCTCTGCTCCCAGGAATCCTCCATCCCTGGGAACGATGACCTTCACTCAAAGGCTGGACTCAGTCTTGGAGGTGTTTTCCTACATTAATGATTCTATGCCGTGGAAAGTTCCAGAAAAGTGGTGGTTCCTCTTCCCACCATCACTCTCCCCAGCCATGAGGCAGAGGAATGAAGCCCAAGCTGTCGGATTCCAGCTCTAATCCCAGGAATCCTCCTTCCCCAGGAGCGGTGACCTTCGCTCAAACTTTGGACTTGATCTTGGAGGGGTTTTCCCACATAAATGATTCTGTGGGGAGGAAAACCCCAAAGAGTGGTGGTTTCTCACCTCTCTCCCCACCCATCAGGCAGAGGATCCATCCCAAGGCTGGGCTGGAGCAGTCGGATTCTGGAGCTGCTGCTCCCAGCTCCGCTCGTTTCCGTCTGCAATTAGCTTGGAGCAGCACGGTAAATATTTCATACCTTAGAGCAAAGGTTGTTTAATTTTTCATTCTCTTAAAGCTGCTCATGAATGTTTTACGGAGCTGCTCTCCTTGGCTAGAATGGGAATGGGAAAGCACAGGAGAGGCGTCCTGCAGCTCCGGGTTTGGGAGTGTATCCGGTGACCCCTCATCCGCGGAGAATCTTCATTGAAGGTGCTGATGAGCACGACTGGAGCGGGGTGTTGAGCACAGCACCTTTACGGAATCTGCTGCCACATGAAATAAATGCCGCCAATATCCCTCTCCAATCCTGTTTATTCCAGCAGGAATGAAATTGTCCTGTATTCCATGGACTCAGCAAGAGGACAAACCCTCTGCTCGTGTGTCATGGCGCTTTCTGCTCTGCAGTTTTTGGGAACTTGCTTCAAGTTCCACCGTTGCAGGGATCTGCCAAAAATGCCATTTTTAAAAGGTTTTTCTCAAAATCCATTACTCCTGCTCATTTTCATGAGGAAGGTGGCCCTGCCTGTGGCAAGGGGTTGGAACCAGTTGTCTTCCAACACAAACTATTCCAGGATTCTCTGAGTTTCTGGGATGACAGCCTCGTTTCTTCTCCCTTTCTCTCTCTCCAGGAAAAGAAAGCCAAGAACAGCTCAACTCATGACATTTGCCACCCAGACTTTTCATTCCGGATACCACGGCATTCCCTGGATTCAGATCCATGCCTGCCTCCCCGCAGGATAAGCTGAGGGTGAAGTGGGTTGAATGAGCCCAAATTAAGTCTTCAGGAAAGGAGTTGGGAATTTAATCCCAGCCGGGAGCTGAAGCAGGCAGAATGTGCTCCCACGGCTGCGTTCCCTCCATCCCTGCTCCCGCTCTCTCCCTCTGCCCACGTCCTCCAGCACTTTAACAGGAACAGATTTCCAAAGCCCGGAGCACCCATGCACTGGGCCAGCTCCTTCCAGCTGTGTTTTGTCGACCTGTTTTAATTGCACAAGCAGGCTGGAATGTGCAGAGTCCTGGCAGGGACCAGTTCCTGGTTTTTTGGAAGACTTCCCTGGAAAAAGCTCTCCTGTCTGCTTTTTCCTTCCTGAGGTAGAAGCCCCATCCCTGGAAGTGCTCAAGGCCAGGTTGGATGGGGCTTGGAGCAACCTGGTCTGGTTGAAGGGGTTGGATGAGGTGGCCTTGAAAGGTCCCTTCCAACCCAAATCATTCCATGAATCCTTCCCCACATTGGCAGCAGCTCTGGAAAGAGAAGGGATGCCAAAGGCGTCCTCCCAAACCTTGGCTTTTCCCTGTGCTTCCCTGTCCTTGCTGGGCTAATTCATCCAGCCTGATCCAGGGGACATCCCTCAATCCAGTGCTCTCCACAGCAAACATTTGGAATTCCATTTCCTCTGGAGAAATGGAGGAACACACGGGGAAGAGGGGGGAAAAGGGAAAGGAATATACAGGATAAAGGGCACAAAAAGGAGGAATACACAAGTTAGAGGGAACAAAACGCAGGAATACACCTGATAAGGGACACAAAAATGAGGAATACACATGATAAAGGATTTAAACCACAGGAATACACATGATAACAGCAAGGAAGAAATCGGCATGACAAAGGACAATTACCAGGAGTAATGGATTGCCTGGGATCTCTTATCAGATCTGTTATCACCATTCTTCTTCACTTTCCCTTGTTTGGGACCTGCCTAAGTGGATTCCCTGTATTTCAGCTCCCATGTGGATGATCCTCACAGACTGTGCTGTCCCAGGGCAGTTTGGGATGATGTGACAGACGTTGACCAGGTTCAGGGGTGGTTTTCCCATCGAATTCCTGCAGCCTGGACACCCAGGGGTAACCGAATTCCTGATCTGCGTTTTGCTGCTGCCCACACCAGGAATTCAGATCCTCTGTTCCTGTGTGCTTGTCCCAAGCCATGGTTTTAGCACAGAACTGCAAGAAAATTCCCACGGGAAAGTTATCAAGTGAATTCTGCAGCTGGAATGAGCTTTCCCTGAGCCTCCCCCGGGCCCTTGGAATTGGCATTTGGTGGCCCTGTGACAGAAGGACTTTGGAGAGAGTTTTGTGGTGGCCCCTCCCTGGTGGCCTGAATCCACACGGGATGGAGGTGACAGCAGGAGGGATCACCTTCCCTGTCCCTGAGTCACCTCGGGATGGGAGCAGGGATGCTCTGAGTTCCCACCATCTGTCCCCTCTGCACACCCTGAGGCCACACGCCCACGCTCCTCAGGGACAGGAGGAGCAGGAAACGTCACACTCCCTCTTTTGTGCATCCAGAACTGCCACTTGTGTCCCATTCAAAGAATTCCTGGTGTAAGTTGTGCTTGGATTTCCATTCTTTCCCCTGGGGCGAGAGCAGGTAACGAGACCCGGAGCTCTGAAGCGCTCGGAGCTGCTGGGGTTTGGTAGGGAGGCTCTGCTTTTCTCCTGGAGATAACATGGAATTCGGGATGCGGGTGGTGGTTTGGGGTGCAGGGTTTGGGGACAGCTGGATCCACACCGCTGGCACAAGGAGCAGGGAGCCTGGGATGAGCAAGGAGCGGGGACAACTCTGTTCTGACACCTCCCGATGGCAGAGCTGAGTCAGATGGCAGAGCCAGCGGAGCTTTGGGAACACTGACCAGGAATTCCTAATGAATGAAATCACCCCGTGGCACCCGGAATGGTATCTGCAACCTGCTCCGTGTGTGCTTTCCATGAATCCATTAATTAGGGACTGAGCCTCCGAGCGACGTTAACAAATCATCAGGATGCGTTTGTCCACGCTCCCTCTGAAAGCTCCCATTTGGAAATCTGATTAGGATTGGATCATTTTAATCAGTGACTGAGGAACACGGAATCCCTGTCCTCCCTCTCTGCCTGAGTGATGCAGGCACACGGCCTTGCATTCAGGCAGCTCTCCATAACCTTTTCCTGGAAAATCAAAGGAACCAGGGCTGTGAGGGGCTCATGTCCTGCAGGGCTGGGACACCTCGTCCAGAAATCCCTTTGGAAGGTTCAGCTCACGCTGGGCCTGTGCAGCAAGAAGGGATGAGAAAGGAGTCAAAGACAATAAACAGGAGGACAAAACACTCTGGAAGGCAGTGTGGAATGTAGGTGACAGTTTAGTGTGACCTGGGATCACCAACAAACAGTTCCAGCAGCTGGGAAAGGTTTCCCACCAGGAGACTTCCGTGAGTGCTTGTCCCAAATCACCTCAAATGCGAGCGCAGAACCCTCGGAGGAGGGACAAACGCTCTCATCCGAGCAGGAACAAACACACGGATCCAGACCAGATTTTTTACTTCACCTCCCCTGCCTGAAAATCTGCTGCTCCCAAAGTGTCAGACAGGGAAGAGACTCCCCTTTGTCTCTTCATTCACTGGGAAGAATCCATCATCCAACACTTTTCACCTGCCTCAGTCACAGGTAAATCCCACACCAGATTTTTTTGCGCTCAAACCCTTCACGCTTCCTCTCACCTCCCTCGATGGGACAAATAAAGCTCCGTAATATGCAAAATCCCTGATTTCTTGAATTCCTTCCACTCCAAGATGTCTTTTGGCACGGAGCCTCCTGCAGAAGGGATGAGCCCCATCTGTGCCAAAATGCAACTCAACCCCCCGCTTGCAGCCCTGGGTCGGATTTTGATCATAACTCTGCTTTGAATACATGGAAGCATTAAAAAAGGGGGAGGAAAGGACATTCAATGGAAAACCAAGGGCTTTGAAATGTGAGCTGAGCTCGGGCAGCACCAGGGGCTGCTGCCGGGCGGCCTCGCCGCGCTCCCGGCGTTGTCCCGGCGTTGTCCCGGCCTTCTCCCGGCGTTCCCGGCCGCTGCCCCGCCGAGAGAGCCTTTTGTCTTCCCAGCAGGCTGGGGCTGAGCGCTGGAAGCCGCTTCCCAGAGGGAAGGCAGCTTGTTTGCAAGAAAAAGGGGAGTTTTCTTTGGCTTTTTTTTGAAAAATAATCTGCCATTTATTTTTTTTTTCTATATCTGCATAAATGCTGCAATTCTTTGTGGGATTTTTTCCCCCTCTCTCTCTCCGCTAACAAATGCTCCAGTGTCTTTTCCAGCATAAAAGGGTGGGGGAGGGAGAGGCACAACCCCCTCCTTCCCAACCAAACCAGCAGCATATTTGCACTGGTTAATTTAATCGGGAATTAATGCCATTAGCGGATTAAACGCGGCAACAGCCCCGGCTCCCGGCGTGAATTCCGGCGGAGCAGACGGGTGTGGATCCAGCACACGCTGACAATGAAGTGGGAAGGAGCCGGGCTGGGCGTGGCGGGATCCGGTGTCCTCCTGCATCCCTCTGAGGATCCGCGTGGCACAGGGACAAGGACAGACCGGGATGGGGAGAATTCTCTGGTGGACACGGGCAGGGGTGGGATGGACACTCGGGGAGAAGGCTCTGGGCGCATTTTCCTGCTCCAGCCTCTGTTTTCTCCTGTGTAAAACGGGCACAAAGACGTGGATCCAGCACGGTCTGGAATGTCCTGGTGGGAAGTGGAGAGCACGAGAGCAATAGGGTTTTCCAGGAGAGCCCAGGGATCAGCAGGAATGTGCTGGAAGAGGCAGGAGAAGGAGACTCTGGCTCCTGTTAGCACTGCCTGAGATGGTGTCCCAGCCAGGTGACCGTGCCTCGGATTTGGGATTCTGTTTCTCCCAGGAAGTGGGAAACAGCTTTTTCTCCCCAATTCCTTCCTCCCCTGGCCATCCCTGCTCATTTTCCGCTGAGGAACTCAGGTTTGGAACACCTGTCCCACCATTCCCGATGGAAAACCTGGCTGCTTGATCCCCTCTGCTCCTTTCCTGGGAGCTGTACCCAAGTGTGGGACATTCCCCTCTCCTGGAGCTGGCAAAGGGCTCCCAGTCCCTGTCCCACCCACACTGGAGGACCAGGAGAACCCAGGGGAGAAGGGGCAGTGCTTTGGGTGAGGAGTTTTAAGGAAGATGCCCTCAGGAAAAATGGGATTGCGTGGAGAAAACAGCCAAAGGGGAAAATCCGCACATCCAGAAGCGCCCGAGCGTGCAGATGATGCTCAGGGGCTGCACCAGGGACAGCCAAGGAGCTGAGAGGAGCCAGAGGGATGAGGAGGATGCGGAGGAAGAATGAGCTGAGGTGATGTGGAGACAGCACAGCCCTAGCCAGAGCCTTTGGAGCGTAGGGAGAGAGAAAGGAAGGGAAGGAGGCCAAGAGAAGCGTCACTGGGACCGGTCAGACATTTCAGTTTTGCCAGCTGTGCTCCAAAATTCTCAACGCACCCGAAAGAAAAAGAACTGAAGAGAAACCCCTTCAATAAACACTGAAAATGACCGGGGCCTTTCAGTGGGATGTGATTTGCACGGGATTTTTGTGAGCGGGTGACAGGATCCCCTCCCTCCCTGGCGAGACACCTGGCAGGGGAGCGGGAATGAATGGAGGAGGGATGGATGAGCAGCTCGGGAATGTTGGCCGGATGGCTGGCAGCGCTCCCCGGCTCCGGTGGGATGAGCTGGCACAGGATTTGGGCTTTGCTGCCAGTCCGTGGAGAGGTGAAGGAGCAGAGCGGAGAGTGGGGGCATCCACAGCTTCTCTCCCAGAGGTTTCCCAAGGAAGCTGTGGCTGCTCCATCTCTGGAAGTGTCCAAAGCCAGGCTGGATGGGGCTTGGAGCAACCTGGGATAGGGGAAGGTGTCCCTGCTCATGGCACGGGGTGCACTGGGTGACCTTGAAAGGTCCCTTCCACCCAAATTCCATGTTTCCATGAAAGTTTCCAGCAGCCAAATTCCCACTGACGCTGGTGAGTGCCCAGACCTGCAGCTCCTGACACCAGGAGATGTTTCCCACCTGGCTGCATCCCTGTGGGACTCCTTGCTGCCCATCCCAGCCCAAGAGGGTGCAGAAAGGTGCAGAAAGCCCTGGGTGGCTGCTGAGGAGTCTTGGGTGTCCTGACAGCTCTGGGTGGGTGCTGAGGAGTTTTGGGTGCTCCCTGACAGCCCCGAGTGGGTGCTGAGGAGACTTGGGTGCTCCCAGACAGCCCTGGGTGGCTGCTGAGGAGTTTTGGGTGCTCCCTGACATCTCTGAGTGAGTGCTGAGGACCTTTGGGTGCTCCCTGGTGCTGCAGCCGAGCTCCACATGCCCCTCTCCCACCCACATCCCCCTTCTTGGAGCTCTCAGCCATCCTGTTTTCCATTAGGTCCATTAACTTTTGGACTCTTAATCCCCTCCATGGAATAAATCACTGCTCCCAGGCTGATAACTCCTCTCCCCCTGGAGCCATCACCCCGGGCTTTCATTCCAGGCGGGATCGGAGGCTCTCCCTGCTGGCTGCAATCAAGCTGCATTCTTTCAGCAATTATTTTGTGGCGCTGCTCTCCCCTCGGGAATTTCGGGGGCTCGCAGCTTTTTGTGCTCACAGGCTTCCTGTGGCTCCTTATCTCCAGCCGAGAGGTCCTTCCATTCCCCCTCCTCTGTCTGCCATGGCCCTGGATATGGATCCCGGTCCAAGACGCTTTCTGCAGACGTTTGTCAGGCTGGAGCTTTTGCAGCTGGGCTGGGAGGGCAGCGCTGAGTTCCCTGTCACCGGGGCCAGCAGCTGAGCCAATGCATGGAATCAGGGTCTCTGGGATCACCGGGATAACCGGAGGAGGCTCTACAAGGGTGACACAGGGAACTGGGGGTAGGGAGGAGAGGGGGAATTTGGAGGCACAAAGGAGCTTTTGCTTCCCTCAGGGCCTTGCTGTGATCCTTGGTTGGGGATTCCCCATCCCCGGACTTGTCCAAGGCCAGGTTGGACAGGGCTTGGAGCAACCTGGGATAGTGGAAGGTGTCCCTGCCCATGCCTTTGAGGTGCCTGTGCCTGCTCAGGCCATCCATCCCCTCTGTGACATTCCCGACACCGCAGAACTCACCAGCAGCTCTGGATCCTCAATATGGATGGTTTAGACAGAAGAATAAAGGACAAAACAATCCATTTTCCTTTGGTTTTGTTTTAGGCTTGGATCCATCCTCTCTCTAGGAAGGAGTTTTGATTGTATTCACCTGGAGGAGCCACCCAGGGTGGTGTCCCCTGCCAGGCAGGTGCTCCTGGCAGGATGGACCCTCTCAGGCTCATCCACGGAGATTCCCCAAAGCCCAGCCGTGGTGTGGGGCCGGATTTTGCGCTTATGCAGCATTTCCTGAGGAAGAATTCTAAGTGAAAAGTTTCCCACAATTACAAGCTTGGAAGGTTTTTGGCTGGTGCCTGATGGATCCAGGCAGTGCAGCATCTGGACGTGGCGGGCAGGAGCTGTGACAAGGATTGGAGCTGGAGCTGCCCACCCTGGAATGCTCAAGGCCACGCTGGACAAGACTTGGACCAAACTGATCCAGCGAAAGGTGTCCCTACCCCGGGAACAACCCCAAAATCAACCCCAGGGCACTGCAGGGACCAACAACCTCGGTGCTTGGATAAATCCACCTCTCTGGAACACAGGAGGATAAAACCCCCTGCTTTTGGAAAGAACACCCGGCACTGGAGTGACTTGGCTGAGCAGGCTGTCATTGGTTTGATGTGTCCTGAGTGCTCCCCCAGCTCCTGAACCCACTCCAGAAAACTTCATCTGAGGCACTCAGTGATTCCCAGGCCACGTCCTGAATGCTCTCCCAGCTCCGGAGCCCACTCCAGCAAACCCTTCACCTGAGGCACTCAGTGATTCCCAGGCCACGTCCTGAATGCTCTCCCAGCTCCGGAGCCCACTCCAGCAAACCCTTCACCTGAGGCACTCAGTGATTCCCAGGCTCCGGCCTCCTCTCCCGGCCTGCCCGTGCAGCCTCCAATCCAGCCGCATTCCTGAGACTCACTGATGACAGGGAGGGAGAAAAGGAGCCTCTTTGTTCACCCATTCCCCTGCTGCTGCTGCCGTGTGTGGATAAAACATCTCCAACAAGAAGAATTAAAGCTGGAAGGAGGGAAAACATTGTCCGGGAGCTCCCATTCTCATGGATTTGTGCCTTGACAAATGCGGTGACACTGGTGCTCCAGTGGCTCTGCTGCTCTCAGCACTGTGGATGGACATCCCTGTGCTCCAGAAGGGCACGGATGGAGCCCTGGGAGGGTTGAGAGCTGCAGGGTGTCCTGTCCAGGCATGTCATTCCTGGGAGGATCTCTGAGCCCTGCGCTGGCTCCAGGCTCCGAGGAAAAGCAGTCGCGCCAGAGCAATTAGAGCAGGCGGGAATGTGACACAAATGTGGGGCTGTCTCGTCAAGTTACGGGAAATTTCCCAGCTCACCTGGCGGGGTTTGGCCTTTGAACCAGAACCTGGCTCTTCCCTGGAGCCCCAGGCCTGGGATGCCAAGGATGGAATCAGACCTGCATCCCCACGGGGTTATCCCGCTGCTCCCGCCATCATTCCCTCCTGTCTGGGAATTCCTGGAAGCCAGGGGGGATTTGGTCACCACAGCCTTTACCTGGTGCCTTTCCCTGGTCTGCTGGGCAGTGCCAGGGCCTCCTGTCTGCCAGGGAATGTTCTGGATCCGGTGAAGCAGGCAGGAGCTGCAGGGAATCCTCTTGGATCAAGATCCAAGGCACTGCCAGTCCATCATGAGTGGTGACTGAGGCGTTCAGCCTCCCGACAAACTGGCACTGGATATGTTGGAAGTGTCCAAGGCCAGGTTGGATGAGGCTCAGAACAACCTGGGGTAGGACAAGGTGTCCTTGCACCATGGCAGGGGAATGAGATGATCTTGAAGGTTGCTTCCCACCCAAACCATCCCAGGATTCCATGACTCTGTGATTCCCTGCTGTTCCTCATGGCAATGGTGCAGAAAATCCCTGTGGAAAGCAGGCACAAGCTGAGCTCTCCCTACTGGACTTTAAAATAAACAACTGCAGGGAGCCAGAGCCGGGAGCAGGAGCGAAAGGAAAGGGAAGCTGGAATGAAATCCATGAAATCCTCCTCTTCTCTCCGTCCTCTTCTGCTTTGTTTCACCCCTGACATTTACTCTGCTTAATAAAAGCAGTATTTATGTTTGACTCCCAGAATGGTGCCTTTGAATCTCTGGGACCTCGATCCTTCAGGATCTTTCAGTGTGTGCATCCAAAAAAGTGAGGATGGATCCCAGTCTGGGCAAGGAGGGAGCACGAGGGGCACTGGGGGCCAAGATTGTGACGTTCCACATCCCAAAGGCTTTAGGAGCCAGATTAATGCTGCAGCCCCGATGACAAGGGCTGGGAGGCTCACTTGGGAATCTCTGAGCATCCCAGATGTCCTGGGATAGCTGCTCCTGTGGGGCGACAGGGGGGTCACCCCTGGTTATCACGTCTCCTGGTGGGAAGTGACAGAAGCCCCTGGAAATCAAACCCTGGAGTTTCCATCAGTGACATCCCGAGGCAGCCGGAGCTGATGGGCTCCAGATGGGATGGCAGGATCCAATTAATGATCCTGGCCCCGTGGAGGGAGAGTGCTGGGAGGGACCATGTTGAGGATGGGATCTGGTTTGGGGGAGCCTGGGATGGGCTGGTGGGTGGAGGGATCATGAGGGTGGAGGGCAGAGGGCGGTGTGGGAGCGGAGGGCAGTAGGATGGTGGGATGGTGGGACAGTGGGATGGTGGGATGGTGGGAAGGTGGGATGGTGGGATGGTGGGATGGTGGGATGGTGGGATGGTGGGATGGTGGGATGGTGGGATGGTGGGATGGTGGGATGGTGGGATGGTGGGATGGTGGGATGGTGGGATGGTGGGATGGTGGGATGGTGGGATGGTGGGATGGTGGGATGGTGGGATGGTGGGATGGTGGGATGGTGGGATGGTGGGATGGTGGGATGGTGGGATGGTGGGATGGTGGGATGAAGAGGTGGTGGGGAGGTGGGCATATGAAGCTCACGTGCACCTCCCATGGTGCCCACAGTTCCCAGGTGATGGGAGAGAGGAGAGGAATGACAGATCCAGGTGGCCCAGCAGCATTCCAGCCCTTCCAAGGGCTCTTCACAGCTTCCTCTCAATGAAATATTAATGAAAATGTCCTAATGATGCCAGCGCCAGGATGCAAATCCATCCCTGCTTTAGACTGAGCAATGGGGCAGGAAGGGGATTATCCCTGGGATCCCTGTGAGAAGGGATCAGCCTGTGGCTGCTGCCAGCACCTCCCTGCTCCTCCCATCCCAGCCCCTTCCCAGGGGTCTCCAAGTCCTGTCCCAGTCCGGGGTTCCATTTTCTCCTGCTTGCCCTGGATAAGGCCATGCCCCAATGGGTCTGTGGGGTGGGCTGGCAGCCACCAACACCAGGGAAGTGTCCCAATTCCAGGGGTGCCGGGACATGTCCTGGTGGGACCCACACGGCTCCAGCACTCCCCTCTCCCACTGATTAATGACTCCTTACCAGAGCCCCGCTCCCTGTGGAAAAGAGCGTTTCCGCTTGCCCAATTAGAGCTGAAGACATGATCTCATTAATTCTGGAGGTGGCAACATGGAAGAATTAATCTGGGGGGGCATTTCCCGGGATATTTGTCTCCCAAGGCTGCCTTGGAGCTGCCCTGTCAGGCGGGACAGATGGGCCCGGCGCAGGACTGTGAGGGCAGCTCCGGCATTCCCGGGGTAGATCCCACGCGCTGTGTTTGCTTTGGCTCTGCTTCCCGTCCCTTCAAGTGGATCCCGACTGGAGCATGACAGGGGCTGGTGACAAATTGGGAACATTCTTTGGGAATCAGGGCCCAAAGCAGCGGGGTCAGCGCGGGGGGACCGGGGGCTGCGCATGGTTCATCTCACACCAGCTCAGCCTTGAAAACCGGGAAGAAAAATCATCCCCAAGTTCCTCAGGTCCCTCCAGAGGCTCTGGACAGAAATTAATGAGCTGGAATGTGGCCCTGGAGACGGGAGTGGGGGGACCTGACAGCGCTGGCGGCTGCGGATGAGGAACTGTGGTCACCACTGGGGAGTGGGGGCACATGTGGCATCTGTGCCCCGTCCTGTGCACGATGCGAACAGGCTTTTCCTGCCTCCGGCCTGATTTCCCAGCTCTTCCTGGCTGCCTGGGGCTCTGAGCTGGGCATGGAGTGGGGATGGGGTGGAGCTGAACCTACTTGGGAGTGGGAGATGGGAAGGAGCAGGAGGTCATGGCACAGCACAGGACATGTGGCACGGCAGGGGACACATGGCATGGTATGGGACACATGGCATGGTATGGGACACATGGCATGGGACACATGGCACAGACAGGACACATGGCACAGACAGGACACATGGCATGGCATGGAACACATGGTATGGGGCACATGGCACAGCACAGGACACAGGTCATGGCATGGTGCACATGGCACATTGTGGGACATATGGCACAGGACACACACCCTTGGCACAGGACACATGGCATGGCATGGGACACTCACCCTTAGCACAGGACACGTGGCACAACATGGGACACCTGGCATGGGACACCTGGCATGGGACACATGGCATGGCACAGGACACATGGCACAGCATGGGACACATGGAATGGTGTAGGACACATGGCACAGACAGGACACATGGCACATTGTGGCACACATGGCATGGCATGGGACACGTGGCATGGGCCACACACCCTCAGCACTGGGCTGCTGCATCCCTGGAAAAGGCAGGAGGAATTTGGAGCCATTATCAGCCCAATAAACCCAAAGCCCTTGGGATCACTCTCAGGTTGTTATTTTCTCTGTCTCGCTTTTTCCAGTTATTTCATCCCTTAAATTGTTTTTCTCCCTTTGAGATGTGCCCTGAAATTTTCCTCGACCTGCGCAGCAGAGCCGGAGGCTCTGCTCTGCTCCCGCTTTCCCGAAACACGGAGCGGTGTCACAACGGCAAATTAAGCTGTTGGAGCCTTTTCCACTCTCATCTCTCCCTTGGTTTTGTTGTTATTTTCCTGGCCACGTTCCCCTGTGGAAACTCCAGGTTCCGGCTGATTTTCCGTTCATTCCATTTCAAAGGCGCCGGCTCTCCCCGGCCTTCAGCAGGTGCCAGCTTGGAGCTGGCAGTGCCAGCGCTGCCCGGCCGCGCAGAGCTCCCGCCAGCAGCCAGCCTGGATCCATGGAGAGCAGTGGCTGCATCCCAAGGCTCCCCGGGCATCCTTCCAGGATGAGGGATGGCTCCCCTGCGGAGCGGTCAGGGTGCCAACGCCGGGCTCCCCTCGTGCCACAGGGTCTCCCAGTGCTGTCTCCACTGCCAGGACATGACTGGCAGCAGCCGGGCAGGGCTCTCCTTGGAAGGGAAAGCTGATAAAAAACCAGCTCCAGCCTCCGCCCCGGCTCCTGGGAATGTTAAACCCAACTTTCTGGTGCTCCAGGAATTAATTCTCCCTTGCAAAGCCGGGCTCAGCTCCCCGGCTCTGCTGCTCCTCGTGCCATGCCCTTGGTTCAGGCAACAAATCCAAGCAGCTCCTCCAAGAACCCCTCCCAGATTGCAGGAACTTGTCTGAATCCCAAATCTCATCCTCCTGCATCCCAAATCTTAGTGGATCCCTGAATCCCAAACCTCGGTGGATCCCTGCACCCCAGACCTCATTGGATCCCTGCACCCCAAACCTCAATGGGTCCCTGCACCCCAAACCTCAATTGAACCCTGCACCCCGAACCTCAGTGGATTCCTGCATCCCAAACCTTGGTGGATCCCTGCACCCCATGCCTGATGGAAAACACAGACGTGAGAGTGACGCCGGGGATTCAATCGGGGGAAGGAATGGCTTAGGAATGGATGATGATCTCGCTCCTGGAGTGAAGCCAGGACTCCCGCTGTGCCCCTGCAGCCCTTTTGGGGTGCAGCTGGTCCCTGATGTGTCCCGCAGGGCAGAAAGCTGTGCGAGGAGGGAGGCAGGGGCAGGTTTGCCGTGAGCTCACCCAGACAAACACTTCCAAACGCTTCCTAGCGCTTCCAAACATTTCCATAGCCACATTTTGAGACAGTAACCACCCCCCCTGCTGCTTCCTTGCCTTGATCAAAGCCCAGCCGGGAGGAAAGTCCATCTGGGACACACAGAGCCGAGCCTTTCCTGAGGTCTGGGGCTGGCAGCGACATCTCCCTGACAAATCCAACCGGGAAAAATGGCAAAATGAGAGGCTGGGAGCTGCGAGCATTTCCCAGCTGACTGGTGATGTGTGTGGGGAACATATGGACAGTCTGTGCCCGCTGTCCCACAAAACCTGCTGATTTTACACTTGGATTTCTTAGATTCCCTGACAGCTTTGGAGACCGGCTCCGACAGCCCCGGGATTCGGTGCCACTCAGTGCCATTGCTGCCTGTGCCTGGAATGGTCAGGGAATGCCCGGCACAGCGGGGCTGCTCCAGGGTCCGGCTGTCCGAGGGGTGTGGAACGGGATTGAGTGATGGGACCAACCCCAGGCATCAACCCCGGGTCTCAAACAGCTTGGGAAAGGCGAGGTTTGTCTCTGGCTGTCAAGGATTTCTATTTTCCTGCATGGATTTTGCAGCTCTTGCTTGGACTGAAATAGCACCGAAGTTGCTGCTTCTCCTGCACCTGCCAGGCTGGATCTGCCAGGCAGGATTGGGAATGGGGGCTGAGCTGTGCTGCCCCAGTTCCACCCAGCATTCGGGGCTGGGAGCACTGGGAATAATGACAGTGCCACACCAAAGGACGCGGTCTCGCTTTGTCACCTGCTGGGTGGCTGGGATCCGGCTCTAATATGCTGAGGGAAAATTCCATATATCATGCCCTGGTTTTTCTTTCTCTGGGATAAAAAAGCAGGAAAATGCCATTACTGGGTCAGGCCATGGGTCCCCTTTGCCCGCCCCCAGTTCAGGCACGTCCCGAGGGCCGGTTTGGAGATACACAGGTGAGGAATCCAACAGGATGGGATGAGCTTTGCTCTCTCACCTTCTGATCCAAGGCTTCCCCGGCAGAGGGAACAGCCAGGCTGGAACATTTTCCAGTTCAGGATGGACTTTTAGCACCTATTAGAGCCTGTCTGTCGCTGTGCTGCTGTGAAATCCTCTGAGGATAAATCCCAAAGGATAATCTTACCTTTGTGAGAAAAGCCAATTTATTAACCTTAAAGGACTCCGGGGAGCCCAGGGCTCCCAGCACGGTCCTCCCACAGGGAAAGGTGGGATTTGAGAGCTCCCTCGTGGTCCTCCCACAGCCTCTTCCTCTGTGGAATGAGTTTATTTCTGTCCCAGGAAAGGGAAAATGGAGAAATGGGGAGGTGGGTTTGGATTGCCACCCCCAAAGCAGAGCTCTGTAGAGAAGCACCAAAGTGCCCACCTGGAATGGACCTGTTGGGTCACCCCACAGAAGGGAAGGATCCAGAGAGAGCTGGAAAGGTCCAGGCTGGAGAAGAGAAGGATGTGGGGAGAATTTAAAGCCTCTTTCAGTGCCTAAAGGGGCTCCAGGAGAGACTGTGGACAGGGGGTGGAGGACAGGACAGAGGGAACGGCTTCCCGCTGCCAGACAGCAGGGTTAGATGGGATACTGGGAAGGAATTCCTGGCTTTGACGGTGGGGAGGCCCTGACACAAGGTACCCAGAGAAGCTGTGACTGTCCCTGGATCCTTGGCAGTGTCCAAGGCCAGGCTGGATGGGGCTTGGAGCAGCCTGGAACAATGGAAGGTGTCCCTGCCCATGGCAGGGGGGGGGACTGGTTTTATAGATCCCTTCCCACCCAAACCACCCTGGGATTCTGTGATTCCATATTCCTGCTCGGGGAAAAGCCAGGATGAGCTCCCAGCTGCTGACTCTGGTTCAGCCTCACTCTGTACCTTGTTTTACTTCCCTGAAGATTGGATTCCGGCATGTGAAGGGACTCTGGTGACAGATCCCAGTGTCCCTCTGTTGCTGATGTCCTCGGGTGAGAGGGTCTGGGACCTCCACCTCGGGCACTGTAAAACACGAGGGTCAGGCAGGGCTGGAGCAGCTCTGATATCAAAGATTCCCAGGATCAAGGGAAGTGCTGATTCTGCTCCGACTGCTCGGGAGCACAGAAACAAAACCCTCACAGTCAAATTACTACGGAAGTGTCTTGCAGAGACACTCCAGAGATTCCCTGGAGTGCATCCATCAGAGAAGGAGGATTTGGAGAATGGGGAAATAATAGTGGCACACTCCAGTCTGGCATTAACTCCCTAATTCCGGGGGTTTGCGAGGCCCTGGGTGGAAATAATGCAGGTTCTGCCTGTATTGATGATTATCCACAGTGTTAAATATGTGCACTAATCCCGCGGGGAATTGGGGCTGGCTCTGGGAGGGCTCTGCCCAGCTGCAGGACTCGTTTGCTTGTGCTGGGGTGGGGTGGAACCAGCAAACCCAGCAAAGCAGAGGGTGACCGCTCCTAGGGGCTCCTCAAGTGCACGTTCCATGGAATTCTAGAATCCCAGGATGGTTTGGGTTAGAAGGGGCCTTCAAGATCATCCAGTACCACCCCCTGTCATGGGCAAGGACACCTATCCCTATCGCAGGTTGTTCCAAGCCCCATCCAACCTGGCCTTGGATACTTCCAGGGATGGGGAAGCCACAGCTGCTCTGGGAATTCCATCCCAGCCCCTCCCTACCCTCAAAACCAGGAATTCCTTCCCAATAGCCCATCTAACCCTGCCCTCCAGCAGTGGGAAGCCATTCCCTGTGTTCTGTCCCTCCAGGCCCTTGTCCCCAGTCCCTCTCCAGCTCTCCTGGAGCCCCTTTAGGCTCTGGAAGGGGCTTCGAGCTCTCCCTGGATCCTCCCCTTCTCCAGGTTGGACAAACCAGGCTAAATCAGCCTCCTGAGCAAAGGTGAGATGGAAGCAGAGTCAGGAAGGGCAGTGAGGTCACCAGGAACCAGAGGTGACCCCAGAGGGAAACCCCAAACACTCCGAGGCTCTTCACTTGGACACAGAATAACGGGAGACTGACCTTTTGGAGAAAGCTCTAGGAAGCCGTGGGATAAATCCATAAGCCCAGCACCTGGATATTTCATTGGAGAACCTTCCAGAAGCCTTCCAGTGCATAAAGGGGCTGGGAACCAAGCTGATGGATGTGGCTGAGCGGGGCTGATTCCAGAAACTTCTCCCACTCTGCCTCCCTCTCCTGTCTGAGCCGCCGGTGGAGCTGCCAAGTCTGGGATCAGGAATCTGCGTTTCTGCAGGGAAGTGGTGGCTGCACACGCTGGGAAAAGTGCTTTGGGATCCTCCTGTGGGGAAGAGCAGCAGAAACCCAAACTGGCGCTCCAAGCAGGATGGGAGCCGGACATGTCCTCGGTGAGCAGCGCTCCGTGTGTGTGGTGCAGCCCCGTGCTGGGCATCCAGCCTCTGTTTCCACACGGAAATATGGATTCAATCCTCCAGCGATGCTCTCTAATGTTCAGTAATGATCATGGCTCGAGTTCTCGGATGTATTTTAGATTTCCCAGCTTGGCGGTGGGATGTGAGCGGGATGCAAAGGAAACATTTGAAACATATTTAGGGAAGGGTTTGCAGCAGCTCCAGAGTGTTCCTGCAACCAGGCCATGGGAACCAACTGGCCAGCTGGGAGAGGATTTGTTGGAGAGGCAATTGGCACTTTGTTAGCCAGGAATGCAAATCCAGTTGGACTGGAGAAAGTCCAGGATCAGGCAGACTCTTCCCATGCTGGATCCGCAGGGCAGGTGCCCCCTCTGAGCAGGACATGTGAAGATGGTGCTGAAAAAGCAGATCTGAGAGTTGGGAATGAGCTGTTGGGAGCCTTCTTGGTCTGTGCAGAGGTGGGTGTGGGTTTAGCCTGGATGTTCCGGCTTGGCTGCAGGATGGAGAGGGCTGGAGGAGAAGGCAGAAGGTGTCCAAAGGTGCATGAGGTGAGCACAGAACAATTTTGGTCTTCCCAGAGCTCAGCAACAACAGCAGGGATGGAACAGGTGAGTTTCCTGTGTGGCAGGAGGAGGAGGAGTGGTTTGAAGGGGATGGATCTGCTCCGTGGCTCTTCCAACAGCAGCGCTGGGGACTGGAGGACTGTCAGTGAAGAGAACTGGTGGTGGTGGTGAGCTGGTGGCTGTTGTCACCTCCCCAAGATGTCACCCACACCAGGCTGTGCATTCCCACCTTCTGGACTGCCAACAGCACCCTGCACCTTTGTGCTGTGTGACAGAGCTCTTCTTCCCTGCCCGTTTTCCCTGTCCCTGAAGAGTCCCTGAGGACGGAGCAGCCCATCCCTGCAGGCACTGGGGGACTCTGCGGCCAGCAGATCGTGACCCACAGTGGAGACTTGGAAAGATGCCATCCCTGGGGGCTGGGGGCTCTCCTTTCCCAAGTGGGAATTTTCCTCAGGGTCACCTCCCCAGCAGCTCCGTGTGCCGGAGCCGCCGGAATCTGCTGAGCGGGCACAGAGAGGCCACGCGGGGTAGGGAGCAGCCTCCCATGCAGTAGGCTCAGGTGTGAGCTGAAATCCCATTGATTTCTAATCAGTGAGCTCATATTCCCCACGGCTGCGGCGGGACAGGGTCAGCAGCGAGGGGAGGGTGGGGGGATCCCGCACTTGGGGTGGTCCCGGGGTGGGACTGACGGAGCCGCTGACAGAGGCTGAGTTATGGCTCCAGAGATGCTTTGGAGGGTTCCTGGAGCCTCCGTTATTGTCTGGCTGAGTCCTGCTCGGGGGAGAGCAGCGAGGGAAGGACGTGTGAGCCATAAACCACGTTGTCTTTTAATGAACGAGACTCCCGGGGGATCAGGGCTATTTTTTACTCCGTCGTTTTTCTTTCCTCGGCTCCGGGAGAGTTGCTGAGTGTTGTGTCTGCCAACTGCAGGCCAGATGCTCCAGGAGAACCGGAGCCGTGGCCCATCCTGCCTGGCCTGGCCCAACCTCCCCGTGACATTTCCATCTGCTCCCAGGCTGTCCCAGAGCCACTGGTCCAGGCTGTGGTCACACCAACCAAGACGATCCATGAGGATTCAATATTCCAGAGATGTTCCCAGGAGAGCAGGGCTGTGACATTCCCCATGAGGAACCTTATTAATGCTGCTGCTGGAGGAAAAGCAGTAATTAACCCTGAAATCCAAGTGTTGGAGGGGTTTGGAAGAAAAGCGAGTCCAGGCTCACTCTCCTGAGCCTGAGGGAAGTGCACGGAAAGCGCGGGGATGTCGCTGGTTCCTTCTCCCTGCAAAGCTGGTCCTCCTGGATGGCTGCGGGGAAGGACCTTCCGGCAGGACACCAATTCCTCACTCTGCCTTCCACACCACCCCTTTCCGTGACAGGGATCTGCTCCAGGGCCTGAGGATTCCAGGAAGAAATAGGGAGGGAAGAAAAGACAGGAATTAATACTTGGAACCCAGCAAGCGTGTGCTGAAAACTGACTCCAGCCTCACTCCAGACTAACTGAGACCAAACTCCAGGCTGTGCCCTTTGGGGACAGGCTGCGGTGGCACACCTTGATCTGGGTTTGGTAGGACAGTGTGACAGTGATGGCCTCTTCCCCTCCATTTCCATTGCTGTGAAACCCTCCTGGAGCCAGGGATGTGCCCTGAGGGGTCTGGCTGGGGTTGGGATCCGAGCCCCGGCTGCTGCGACCTTCCCTCTTTGGGGGAAGATGCCTGGTAGCCCCAAACCCAGCTGTGGGGTCACTGGGCTGTGTTGGGTGGGACCAGTCAAGGCTCTGACCCCACAGCAAACCCAGGGGCACCGGTATGGAAAAGCTTTGACCACTGGGATGTGCTGGGAATGCTGCCAGCCCAATCCCCATGGTGGGAACACGGCTCTGCCCCACCCACAGCCCCTCTGAGCATGGGGAGCTCCCACCCTCCACCTCAGCTCTTCTCTGCCATCACAGTTCCAGCTCCACTTGGGATCGATGCCAGGAACCCACCCGAGCTGCACCTGTGGCCAGCAGGGATCAAGGGACGGGCAGGGCCCTTTCTGTGCCCAGCAGTGGGGACCTAAATCAGGTTGTTCTGTCCCCTCAGCAGAGCCAAGTGACATTTCCCAGCACAGGTGCATTGAAAAAGAACAATAAATTTGGACATCTGTGCCAAGCTCGGCCGTAGGACCGGGATCCCCTTTCAGGGAGTATTTTAGGATGAAGGCACCACAGCTGTTTTTGGGTTAATCCCTCTGCCCTCCCTGTCAACTTCCAGCAAGGACTTTACAGACCCACTCCAGCTGGGAATAAATCGGGAAATGGGACTTTGTCCTCTCCAGGAATAGGCTCTCCTCAGCCCCTGGAACCCAGCATCCTGGCCCAGCATCTGCTCAGGGGGAGGCCCTGCCACTGTCAGGCTCTGTTCAGCTCCCAGGGACCTGTGGGACACTGGTTTGGCTCTCAGGGACCCGTGGGACACAAACACATCCCTGAGCTCCCAAGAACATGGTGAGGGATCCATCCGGGTGGGAATGGGAACAAAAGCAGACCCGAAATCCTGTGATTAACATAAACCCATGCAGTGGCTGCAGGGAGGAGGTACCAGGCCCTTCCCTCATCTGCAGAACAAGATTCCCAGCATCATTAACTGGATAATTGAACATTCCCTCCCTCTTTAGTGTTTCTCAAATCCATGACCCGGTGTCACCCAGGTAAGGGGCTCTGGGAATTTTGTGTGTGACGCTGTGCCAGGCTAAGGCTCAGAGTGACAGAGTGCTTGGGGACAGGAGGTGGCTGTCCAGGTGCCACCTTCGTGCTCCTCACCTTGGAGCTGCTCTGTGCTTTCCAAGAGCCCAGGTGGGGTGTGAGGCACCGCAGGGAACACTCGGGGATACTGAGGTGCTCAGGGTGTGGGGCCAGGAGCCTCCGCAGGCACAGGGGACATCCCAGCATTGTGGAGGGGCTTTGGCAGAGTTTTCCACAGCTCTACAAGTCCTGGAGTTAATTGAATCCAAGTATGGGAGCCGGGCTGTGCCCTCGGAGCCTTGGCGGGCAGCGGGAGCAGCTCGTTCCTCTTCTGTTCTCTGCTCGCTTTGAGCTCTCTCCTTTGAACGGGAGGCCTCTCGCTGCATTCCCATCAAATGTGGCTTTCCCAAGTTTCAAAGCCTTTTGGTCTCTTCAGGGAATGCTCTGCAGGAGGCTGGGCACAGCTTGGCCCCCCTCCGGCCTCCTCCTTGCAGCCACTGCCTGTCCCCCAGGATTCCCTCAGCAGGGGATCCCCCTCCCTCCTGGTGGTCTGGGACACCTGGGACACCCCTGTGGGCTGGAGGCCAAGAGATGCTGCTCCAGGGAGGACAAGGGTGGCTCTGGAGCAGAGCAGGAGCAGGGAGCAGAGCGAGCAATGGCCACAGGTGCCCAGAGGGTGTCCAGGTGTCCGCTGGCTTTAAGATGGATCATTCCCTGGCAATGCTGATCCTCTACAGCTCCTCATCCCATTTGGGAATGTTCCTGCTTGGTTTTCCACTTGAGACTGACATCCAACTCCCCAGGGAATGGGCATGATCCCAAGGCTTCTAGAGCTGTAGGAATGTTTGGACAATGCTCCCAGGCACAGGGTGGGATTGTTGGGGTGTCCTGGAGTTGGGCTGGATGATCTCTGTGGATCTCTCCCAGCCTGGAAAATTCTATGATCTTTGTTTTCCTTCCCAGTGGATTTCTCTGGTGCAGGACCAGGGCTGCCCTCACCGGTAAAAGGCCATGAGGGACCAATATTTTGATCCATGTTTCCCAATGCCTTTGACATAAACAGGGATTTATAGCCAGGTCCTGGCAGGAGGGGCAGGCATTTTCCCGGAGGCATTGGCAAATCCAAGCTCCTTATTCCCGGACACGCCACCAGCTGTCAGCCACCGTCACCATGGGGCAAGAACAGGGAGCTGAGCCAGAAGTCCATTGGTTCTGGGAGAAGCGTTTGCTCTGAGAGGATGAGATTCCCAAACACCTTGGGAGCCGTGAGATTCCCACACACCTCAGAGCCGTGTCCTGAGCACACTGGAGCTGCAGCTCCCAAAGGATTTTCCTATTTCCACAAAATTCTGCTCTTTCCAGGAGTTTGGGAACCACTGGCTAATGAGGCTCCAGCCCCGGTCACTCCAGAGGGTTCTGCCCATGGAATGGGAGAGCTCCGGATGTCCTCAGCCTCCAGTTCTCCTGGGAACCCTGCGGAGAACATCCGAGGGGGAGAGCTCAGGTTGGGAAGGCAACATGGCGGTGGCTCTGGGAGGATTTCAGGAATTAAAAAGTGAAATTGCAGAATAATCTGACAAAATATATTCGTTTTCCTGGCATTTTAATGGAGACTCATGCAATGAGGAGAAGGCCCATCCCATCCCGCATTCCCAGCCTCCCGCTCTCCGAGGTTATTTATGGGCTTGCTACACAAGTTGGGTTTTTTGCCTCCCCTTTTCTTTTCTCTTCTCTTCCTTTTCTTCCCTGCCTTTTGCAAATTGAATTATTTAAATGCATTGTTTGGCAGCCTCAAATCCCAGCGTTTCCCTCTCTTTCCCCCTTGGCTGCCATTTCTTTCTCTCTTTTCTGCTCCTGCATTTTCAGGATCATTTCCCGTGTTGTTCCAGTGGCATTTATTGAAATTTGCACAAAAAAAGATCCTTCCTCAATGCCACCATTTCAGCCCTGGCAGGAGATTTATGGGGGCAGGAAGACACCCGTGGCGGGGAGGTTTTGCTGGGAGAAAGGAAGGAAGGAGGGAAAGGAAATGTGGTGGAAAAGTCAAGGAGCTGGGGAGCAGGGAGGCTCCACGGAGGTGAGGGAACAAGGGGACAGCCCTGCTCCTCCACAGGTGACACACAGGGTGACATGGGCACGACACGTGTGGGCACAGAGGGGTTTAGTGTCAGGGTGTGTGGAGGGAGCACAGATACCCCTGGGTGGCCTCAGGCACCAGTGACATTGGGGACACAGCCTGGAGAGGGACTGGCACGGCTTGGGGGCGCTTGGGCACGCCTGGGACACACTTGGGATGTGCTTGGTGTGCACGTGGAACATGCTTGCTACGTGCTTGTCTCATGCTTGGTGTGCGACTGGTGTGAGATTGGTGTGCAGTTGGTGCACATTTGGTACATGTTCCATCTGTCCTTTGTGTGCATGTGGGGCTTGGGGCGCTCTTGAAGAGCACTTGGGGCACTCTTGGGACACATTTGGTACATGTTTGGTGTATGTTTGGTGCACGTCTGGTGCATGTTTGGTGCCCAGTTGGTACATGTATGGTGCACATTTGGTGCATGTTTGGTGCACAATGGATACATTTGTTACACATTTGGTGCACGTTTGGTGCATGTTTGGTGCATGTTTGGTGCACAGTTGGTACATGTTTGGTGCACATTTAGTGCATGTTTGGTGCATATTTGGTACATGTTCCGTCCATCCTTTGTGTGCGTGTGGGGCTTGGGGGACTCTTGGTGAGCGCTTGGGGCACTCTTGGGACATGTTTGGTGCACAGTTGGTACATGTCTGGTGCACATTTGGTGCACAGAGTTGGTGCATGTTTGGTGTATGTCTGGTACACAGTTGGTACATGTTTGGTGTCCATTTCACGTACAATTGGTACGTGTTTGGTACACGTTAGGTGCACATTTGTTGCATGTTTGTTGCACATTTGGTGCACGTTTATGGCATGTTTGGTGCATGTTTGGTGCACACGTGGTTTGTGCTTGGTGCACACTTGGCACACGCTTGGCTAGTGCTTGGCACAGACCTGGCACACACTTGGCACACGTTTGGTGCATGTTTGGTGCACAGTTGGTACATGTTTGTTGCACAATTGGTGCACATTTGGTCAATGTTTGGTGCATGTTTGGTGCACAGTTGATACATGTTTGATACATGTTTGGTGCACGTTTGGTGCACATTTGGTGCATGTTTGGTGCACAATTGGTACATTTGGTGCATTTTTGGTACACGTTTGGTGCACAATTGGTACACGTTTGATGCACACTTGGTTCGTGCTTGATACACACTTGGCACACAATTGGCACACACTTGTGGCACACAATTGGCGCATGCTTGGCACACATTTGGTGCATGTTTGGAGCACATTTGTTGCACTCTTGGATCCATCCCTCCATAGGCTCCTGGCGCTGCTTCCAGAGCTCTCTCCCAGCCGGAACACCGCAGAGAAGCCGCTCTCGGAGCCGTTTGAAGGAGCGCCGCTCTCGAGCTTCGCTATCTCTAATCCTGCTTCAAAGCCAGCTCCTTCTATTTCCATATTGACTTATGATTCCTTTAATTGACTTTCTTGCCTCAGAATTGTACTTACTTAATTAATCTGATTACATTTCTGCTTCTAGTTAAAGAGTTTCTGTGTTGCAGCCCAGAGGTGAGGATGTTCCTGGGGAGGGATGAGCTTCTGGTCGATCCCCCCAGCAGATAGAGCCTGCAAAGCATTTTGGGATCCTTTGGAAGGGGAGGACAGGCAAGAGCCATGGAAAGTGCCGCAGCAATTTCCATTTTCACACACGCAGCAGCTTTCCTCGTGGCAGGAGCGAGGCACATCCCTAGTCAGTGGGATTGAATTATCTCCATAAATTCATTACATTTTAAAAATATGATAATCAGCACGGAATGAGCCTCCCGAGGGAGACGGAACATGAACATCTCAAGTACTGTTAATAATCAGCCTTTATTTTACAAATGCCCAGGGCTGGCTCGCAGCCGCCGCAGCCCCTCTGTGGTGGAGGGGATGGTGCCGTGTCCCTGCCAGGACCTGCCAGGGTCCCTCCCCACCCCCTGAGCCGTCGGTCCCAGGATGGTGACCCAGACGCAGTCGGGATTTGGGATGGACACTCTGCGCTGCTCCAAATAAACTCTGGGCACTCACCGCCCTTTGGGGTCCCCACAGGTGGTGGCCCTCAGTGGTTACTGCCTGGTGACTCAGTTTCTCCACATCACCCCCACAAATACCAGGATTTAGGGGATGGTTAGGGCCAGTTTAACACAAATCTGGGGCAATTTGACACTGGGTCCATTTGTGGTCATAAAGGATCCCAGGGGATCGGCACAGACGAGGGGTCAGGAGTGGGTCCTGGCTCCGGAACTCCTGGGGACAGGGCCTTGGAGGAACTGGAGGTGTCTCACTTTTGGCACAGCCTGGCAAGGTTGGGAGAGGTCTGAGAGTGAGGGGATGGGGATAAGCCAGGGCAGGGGGTGCCCATGGTCACCTCATGGCCTCACAGTCACTGGAATTGTTGGGGTTGGGAGGGACCTTAAATCCCATCCAGTCCCACCCCTGCCATGGGCAGGGACACCTTCCACTGTCCCAGGTTTGTCCAAGCCTGGCCCAGCTGGGCCTTGGACACTTCCAGGGATCCAGGAGTCCATGACCTCTCTGAGCACCCTGTGCCAGGACCTCTCCACCCTCACAGGAACAAAACAAAGCCAAACTCCCACTTGGACACTGTCACTGTAAAGTTTTCCTCTTTATTATTCCACTTTGGTGGCAGACAGGCGGCTCCTCCACCCCCGTTTGTTAAACACTGATTAATTATTAAATTGGCCATTAACTATTAATAGCTGATTTTGTGAGTGTTAAAATGCCAGCCCTGTGCAAAGAGAGCTGTGTCTCTGGCAAACCTCAGGAACCTCAGGGAATGAATCCTCGATAATCAATCCGGCCTCTGCTCCATTTGCCATTCCTGTCTCATCCGCCCTGCTTTTGGCACCACTTCAGGGGAGTTTATACAAATGGAAAAGCCAATTTTACTGCTGCTGGAAACTCCCAGCTCCCAGAAATTATGGCAGAGCCTTGTGCTTTTCTCCAGTGCTGGAGGGGCTCCCTGATCCAGTTCTGCCTCTGCAATGGAATCATAAAATCCTGGAATGGTTTTGGTTGGAAGGGACCTTAAAGCCCATCCCATTTCACCCCCTGCCATGGGCAGGGACACCTCCACTAGCCCAGGTTGCTCCAGGCCCAATCCAACCTGGCCTTGGACTTTTCCAGGGATGGACCAACCACAGTTGCTCTGGGAATTCCATCCCAACCCCTCGCGACCCTCACAGGGAAGAATTTCCTTCCCAATATCCTATCTAACCCTTCCCTCCGGCACTGGGAAGCCGTTCCCTGTATCCTGTCACTCCAAGCCCTTGTAGATCCATAGAAGTTGCCCTGTGCCACAACCTTTCAGCACATCCCAAATCCCCACTGGATCCTGGCTCCTGCTTTTGGCCGTGAATTCCCATGGGGGTCCTGGCATGTGCTGGGAGGTTTCCTGGGAATGTTCCCAAGGGATGCTCACCACGGAGCTGCATCAGAGATGGGGAATAGGGGCAGTGGGATCCCACACCCACCCGGGGGACAGGCAGGAGGGTGGCAGCGGGAGCAGGGAGGGGCTGGAGCCACTCCGCATCCAGTGTGAAACCAGCAGCCACAGGCATCTCCAGAGCCTTTGGAAGCAGATGGCCCTGCCCCAGGGAAGGGTTTTGGCCCGGGCAGCGTTATTTTGATGGATGCATTTGCAGTCCCCCAAAAGCCGCGCTCCTTTTCAAGCCGTGCTGTGAGGAGAACCTTCCCTGCTCCAGAGAGAAAGAGCCTGGGATTATTTTCTCATGTCAATTAACAGCGCTTTCCAAAGGCAAACCGGGCTCCTCGGATCCTGAGCTCGGGACCATGGCCAGGCTGCTCCCCCCGGCGCGCTGGAGGGAAAAATCAAGGAGCTTTGGCCAGCGAGCTCCTGGGCTGGAGCCAGCAAATAAAATGGTCATAACGAGGCCTTTGGAGATAAATTTGGAGGCCGGGTTTGCTTTGCTTTAATTTTTTATTCTTCTGCTGGAGAAACCCCCTCACGCGGCAGAGGTGGCAGCTGCTTCAGAGCGGCAGCTCTGTGGGGTCACCACGAGGGCCATTTCCCCTGGAGCCGCTCCTGGCCAGGTGTGCGTCAGCACCGGCTCAGGTGTGGGATCAGGTGTGGGATCAGGTGTGGGATCAGGTGTGGGATCAGGTGGGGACTTGGGTGTGAATTCAGGTGTGGGATCAGGTGCGGGCTCAGGTGTGGGATCAGGTGCGGGATCAGGTGCAGATCCAGGCACAAGGTCAGGAGTGAGTTCTGGTGTAGGATCAGACACGGACTCAAGTATGGATTACCTGGATTACCTTCTGCCCCTTTCCTGGCTCCCTGTGTTTTCCTGGAGCAATCCTGGAGCCCTCCAGTGGTGGACGCACAGGTAGAGCCGAGCTGCTGGGCTGGCTGCAGCCAGGCTGGGGGAATTCCCCGGGACATCTCCAGGGTCACACAGAAATCCCTCAGATGGGGTGGGTTTAGAAATAATCCCTCTTGGAGATTGCAGGTGCACAGAACCTCTCTGCAAAAGCTCATGGAGCTGCACAAGCTGCCCACAAGGAGAGCGCTTCCCATCCTTGGTGGCTTGAGATCGTCTGTAGCTGTTGCCAGGAAGATGCTTTTCCAGTGGGAAGCAGGTGCCAGCTGGCCACGGACAGGGATCTTTGATCCCTCTTGCAGGTCTTTGGGAAGGAAAGCAGGATGTTTCCCATGGCCACCCTCCTGCACCAAAAGTGCAACTGCCCCCGCTGTCCCCCTGCTCCGGCTCTTCATGTTTCAAAGGCTCTCCCACTCCCACTGCTCTTCCCAGCTGCTTCCCGAGCATTCTGTCCATTGGGGTGGGCTGGGACAGCGCTGCCTGAGCACTGCCAAACACCACGAATACGTGAGGCTGTCCAAGGGACAAGGAGAGGGATGAACCCCCCCACTGTCACACCACCCCCGCCTGTGCTGGGGGATCAGAGATGCTCGGGAACGCTGGAGATCGGAGCAGGTGGATCCACCTCTGTCACTGGGATGGCACAGCTGGGATGGCACAGCTGACATTCATCCTGCAGGGGACGCTGGGTGGGGACAGGATCCCCCCCGCTGGTGAAGGAAGCCCTCGGGAAAGGTGTGAAATCCACCTGCCCCTTCCTGCATCCTCCTCATCTCCGAGGGGATGCCGTTCTGGAGGGTTTGGGGAGGGTCAGCGGGCAGGGATTGAGCTGGGACCCCTCTGTCACCCAGCTGTTGCAGGTGTCCCTCAGCAGGGAGCCCACCCGGGTCAGCAGAGGCTTTCCTGCCTTGGTGCCACCTCCTGTCCTGTCGTGTGAAACACGGCACCGGGAGCAGAAAAAAGCAGGAACACTCGCCTGGAAGCTGACCCGGTTTATGGTTTCATTCCAAACGGAGCGACAGATCGTCTCAATCCGGACCCCCCGAACTCTTCCTGCTGCTGCCCCCGCTCGCAGCCAAACCTCTGATCCCTGTCCAGCTCCCCGCATAACTCCTGAGGCTTTAGTGGGTCAGAGCCGGGACCGTGAAGCCGGAGAAGCTTCGGCGGCGGCGGCGTTTGGAGTCATCTTCCCGCCTCCGCTCGAGGTCCGTGACCTATTCGGATCCGGCTGTACGGCTCCGGAGCATCCTCATGGGATGGACCGGGCTGGGCTGGGCAGTGCAGGTGGCCAGGAGCTCATCGGAGATGCCCAGGAGCGGGGCTGCAGTGCTGGGATGGGGGAAACCTGGGTACCCCAGGAAAGGGGAAAACCTGGACACACCAGGAAAGGGGAGAACCTGGACATACCAGGAAAGGAGAAAACCTTGGACACCCCAGGAAAGGGGAAAGCACGGGGTTCAAAGCCATCGCCATCCCTTTGGGAGCCCGTGCAAAGCTCTGTCCCGGCTGGAGCAGGGTGCCCGCGGCCAGCAGAGGTGATGGAAGCGCAGCCCCTCTCCCGCAGCCGCGGCAGGAGCCGCAGCCGCTATTGGAAGCAGGTGTGCTGCCCTGCCGGGCGATGCGAGCCATTAGAGAGAAAGCCTCTCAAGGAAATTTATGTCCGTCTCTCCTCACCCCTCTCTCCTGAAACCAATTACACCCCAGCCCTGCCCCGCTCGGGGGTCCCCGCTCGGCTGTGCCCCCTCCGGGGTCCCACGGGATGTCCCGGTGAGCAGCAGGAGAAATGGGAAGCGCTGTGGAAAGCGGGCCGGCTCCTCCGGCGGCCCCTAATTCATCTCTCTGGGAGTCCTGCGGGAGGATTCCGCAGCACCTGGGCTGCCACCCCTCTCCAGCCGCCCCTTGGCAGCCGCGCGCTGGCTCCGAGTGGGGAGCGAGGGGGGACAAAGCCACCCCCCAGCAGCAGCGCTTTCCCCGAGGTTTATTATTACACAAATGTGAATTCCAGAACCGGCATCTGGGGAACAGCTGCTGGGAGTTAACCCCTTCCCTGCCTCGGGAGAGCAGAGCCAGAGGAGTGGGTGCCTGGCTGGAGAGTGGCCACCCCCGGGGAGGTGCTGGCTGTGGGGACAAGGCCCTGTCTCACCTGGCAAACAGCTCCTGTTTTATAGGGATGCATCTCCTGCATGGATGGGGAGGCAGGCTCCAGGTTCCTCCCTCCCTTTCTTTCCCCTCTCTTTTTTCCCCTAATAACAGGCACTTCTGTTTCCATTCAGGGCTTTTATGGGGATTTGCTCTCCCTCCCAGGCAAGGCCTGAATTTCCAGCGTGCTCCGGGATGGAGCTCCGAGGGATGTGGCCCTTGGGTTTGATGAGAAGCCTGGAGATGAGGAAGGGGTGACAGTGGGAGGCCAGTGCTGCCAAAAGGAAGGGTTTGATCTGGACAGCAGGCTTTTGTTGGGAGATGGATGTGTGGGAATGAAGGCAGGCCCTCACAGCCCCACTGGCCACACGGCATCTTCCAGCGTGTTGGGGGTTGGTCAAAATCCCAACTTTTCAGCCACACGGAGTCCCCTGGGCTCTTCCCAGGGCCAAGAGCCTGCTGGCCCCACAGAAAGTCATGGATGTTTGGGCAGAGCATGACCGGGAACACCTTCTCCCTTCTGGACTTGTCTGGGAAGCAATGCCCAGGCTGTCCCTCCTCCTCCTTTCCATTGAAACACAGAATCCCAGGATGGTTTGGGCTGGAAGGACCTTGAAGCCCATCCAGTTCCACCCCCTGTCATTGGCAGGGACACCTTCCACTATCCCAGGTTGCTCCAAGTGCCATCCAACCGTGCCGGGGACACTTCCAGGGATGTGGCAGCCCCAGCTGGTTCCCAGGGATGGAAGGGGCACTCCCAGAGCAGGTCGGCACACCAGGACATGTGGGCAGGCAAAGGTCAGGACAGGAGGTGACAAGTTCTGTCAGACACCTCTGGCTGCTGGGTGTCACCAGGATGGGCAGAGCCGAGGCAGCACCGAGTGTCACAAAGGGCAGGAAGAATCTGGGAGGAGGTTTTGGTGCCTGGATGAAATGCATCTGTGGGTTCTGCTCCTGGCTGCTCAGCCTGGCTGGGAGAACAGAGAGAGGTGGGAGGTCCGAGGGTCCAGCAGCCACGTGGGGTTGGGGCGAGGCTGGAGACAGTCCTGGGACAACGGAGAATGGAGCGCTGGCCTTTGGCAGTGAGATTAGCTGCCCTGGCCAGCAGCTCCAGCAGTGCGAGCTCCCCGTGCCGCACTGGGAGTGGTGAAATATGGAAATCATCCCTTGGCGCCTCAGGAGGGTCTGGAGCAGGATGGGACAACTCATCCTCTCGGTTTGCAGGCTCCAGCTCCCTGCTGCTGCTCCCGCCGAGCCTGAACGGCACCTCCCACTCCTGACTCTGTGCGAAGCTGCCAGGGCAGACGAAATCCCAGCAGCCAGAGCAATCACCACGTCCCGAGGAGGTGTTTACAACGCGAGGAGCTCCTGAAGGGATCGGAGCAGGAATGGGAACAGAAGCTCCTTTGCCTGGGCTGAGCTCCTGCCTGCAGTCGGCGGAGCTGCCTCCTGCTCTGCCGGCACCGCTGCTCTCCGGGCTCCCAGCCCGAGAGGGGAGTGGGAAATGGAGCTGACGGGAGCTCCTGCAGCACGGGGAGCTTGGCAGCTCCAGGAAAACTCTCTCCCTGCTCCGGCAGCGCCTCTCCACAGCCAGTTCTGCCCACAGGCCTCACCTTCCTCCTCCTTCACCTCCTGCCCCGAGCTCACACCGTGTGTTTTCCTCAGCCTGCAAGATTTTGGGGATAGGGAATGAGCCCCACTCCAGATTTCCTGCCCCATCCCCGTGGTGTGAGGGGGTTTGGGCCGTCCTGAAGCCCAGCTTGACAGGAGCACAGGCTCCATCTCCCGAACACGCAGAATCCCAGAATCCCAGCAGGCACCAGGGGTAGGATGACAAATTGTTCTGACTAATAGTCTAAACAATGGGAAACAATGGAAGTCAGGGAGCAGCCCATAAAATATGCAGCACGCAGGGGGCTTGGCTATTTTATTTGATTTTCAGATGGATATTCCAGTGGCCGGGATCCATCAGGAATAGAACAACACATGTCAAGCTCAATAAGGGTTCGCCGGGAATGGTGGTGGGAGGATGCAGGAATTCCTGCTCTGGGCTGAACTTGGGAAGCCTGACTTGGAGTCAAGTGCTCAGGGAAAGGAGCAGCTCTCCCTGCCCGGCACAGGAGCATCCATCCCACCTTCTCCAGAGGGATGGCGGTGAAGTGCCTGAGCCTGACCCGTGGAAGAGGGGCAGGAAGGCTGGGAAGAGGCGTGGGAAGGCTGCCCGGCTGATGTGGTTGAGCAGACGGGGGAGGTTTTCTGTCTCCTCTTTGAAATTCCTTTGCGTTCAGGGTTATTTTGGAAGTCAAAAGCTGTTAGATTCCCTGGAAGCTCAGGGAGGGAGATTGCCTGGGTTTGCTCTGACGTGATTTCCCTGCACAGCTGTTTGTGCCATCAGCACTGGGGCTGCTCTTTCAAAAGAAGACATTTTATCCATTAAAAAGAAATCCATAGATGATGAATATGGATTTGGGCTGAGGCTGAGTGATGAAATCCTCTCCGAGGTGCAAAGATCCCGTTATCCATCCGTCTGCGGCCTGCCAGGGACCAGTGGTGGGTTCCCTCAGAGACCCCTCAGCTTTCTGGAAGCCTCGAGGTCAACGAGGATGTGAAGGGCTCTCCAGCCAGGAAGTTTCTCTCCCAAGTCTCCTTTCACTGCCGTGTTTGAGCAGGGCAGGAATGCTGTGAGAACAACCCCTCGAAAGGCGTTCCGAGGCTTCCAGCTGGAGCAGAAAATGTCGGCTCAGCACAGGGGGGATGCAAAGCTGTGGGTGGGAAAGAGGGAGGTGGGATCGCTTCCCTCTGCGAGGGGCTCATTCCCTGCTCCCTGCTCCCACCTGGAGCGTGGATTCCTGCCGTGTCTGGGCTTTCCTGGGTGAGTCCTGGCTGGGGGATGCTGAGCCCAGATTGCCCGGGGATTGGAACACTGGGGTTGGAGCCAGCAGCCCTTGGGGACAGGGTGACTCTGCTCGCAACACATCGGGAACATGGCTGTGGATCAGCAGCAGCTGGAGGATGTGGGTCTGGTGCCATGCCCAGGCACAGAGGCTGTTTTCCAATGCTGTCTCCCTATCTCAGCATTTCCTGGAGATTGGTTGTGGGATCTCACAACTTCCCCATACAAACCAGAGCTTTTTCATTCCCACTTCCACACACAACTTCCACAGCCTGGTGCTTCCTCCTGGGATAAATGGAAGTGACTTGAACCTTGTCCCCAGGGCTGGCACAGTCACCTCCTTCCTCATTACACCCGTCAGGCTGTCATTTATTTTTGCATTTATTTTGCATGGAGAGACACCCTTGAGCTGACACATGGCACTGTTTCCACATTCCCTGCGGTGCCAGAACCAGCGGTGACAAGGAACAGCACTATGGAATCATGGAATGGTTTGGCTTGGAAGGGACCTCAAACCCCATCTCATCCCCCCCCCTGCCATGGGCAGGGACGCCTCCCACTATCCCAGGCTGCTCCAAGCCCCATCCAACCCGGCCTGGAACACTTCCAGGGATGGAGCATTCTGTCCTTCCCTCGACCTTTTTTCTTTGCTTTTCCCGCTGTGTCTCTCGGGCAGGGCAAGAGGATGAGATGACACAGAACAGGGAACACCTGGAGAGAAGGCAGAGAGAGAGCAGCAAGGCAAATCACCGCGGCAGGAGGGAAATGGAGCAGCTGAAATTGGGAAAAAACAGCTCCAAGTTTGTCACTGTCTGCACCTGATGCAAATCCGTTTGCCGGGGGATGTTGGGAGCAAAGAGCAGAACGGCCCTGATTTCACAGGGCTGTGTTGTGAACGGGAACATCCCGGAGAGAGCGAGATTGGAGGGAAAATAAATCGGACAATGCCAGCCAAACCAAATGGATGCGACCCGCGGCCGTCCCGGGGGGAAGCGCTGCCCTGGAGGGAGGGGGTCGGCAGCAGGCCCGGCCGGAACGCTTTAAAAGCCTCCGTTTGAGATGGCGTTTGTTCTTCAAAGCCATCAGGGCTCGGGGAAAAGCCGGGCCATTTCCCTCTGCCTCTGACATGTTAATGGCTGTATTTTGGAGTCATTAAATATTGAAATGCGGCACACTCAGCAGCTGCCAAACCTCCCCGCAGCCCGGCCCTCCCCCTTCTCCTCTCCTCCAGAGCCTTCTCCCCTCTCCGTTTTCTCCACTCCTCTGGCATTTCCCCCTCCATCCTCCTCTTCCTCCTTCCCCTGCCTCCCCCACTCTCTTCCCCGGCTCTGCAGTTCACCCCCAGCGTTCCTCCCCACCGCTCCTCTGCCGGAATCTCAATTCCCGGGAAGCACTTGATAATCTGCAGCTTTAATATTCTCACCTTGCCAGTCTCCTATTCAGCGGGACTCGGAGAATTACAAATGTATTTATCTGGGTCCGCTGGAGAGCGAGAGAAACAAAGAAACCAGCGGGGCTTTTCTAACGAGGAATGACTAATTTGACCCAGGAGAGCCCGTCCTCTTTCAGGCACTCAATTTTCCCCTGGTTTTGCATCCAAAGATAAGGTTGGCGATGTCAGAGGCAGGGATGGGGCACTGCCAGCCCGCTGCTGCTGGCAGGGTTTGCGGTACCTGCTCCCTCACTGGGGCACGACCCGCAGAGCCAGGGATGGAGGGCTGGGAAAAGCTGCTCTTTGTCTGGGGATGGCCCTGCTCAGGGCTCCGTGAGCACCGAGAAATTCCAGTCCCAAAGCGCGTCCTTGCAGGGAATGAGGCCAGGATTTCTGCAGCCTTTCCTGAGGCTTCCAGCAGCTCCTGACAGCTCAGGGACGGGAAGGGACACTGACCCGGCCTTGGACACTTCCAGGGATCCAGGGGCAGCCTCAGCTTCTCTGGGCAGCTGTGCCAGGGCCTCACCAACCTCACAGGGAAGAATTGCTTCCCAATATCCCATCTCCCCCTGCCCCTGGTACTGGGAAGCCATTCCCTGTGTCCTGTCCCTCCAGCCCTTGTCCCCAGTCCCTCTCCACCTCTCCTGGAGCTCCTTTAGGCCTGGAAGGGGCTCTGAGGTCTCTCCAGAGCTCCCTCTTCTCCAGGTGAGCACCCTCAGCTCTTCCAGCCTGGCTCCATGGCAGAGGGGTTCATTTCCAAGAGAGTTTTCCTTCTGGTGATCTTGGTTGGGATGTGGATGGGCTAAATTCCACGTCAACCCTGTGATCCTACTGGATCCAGGCTCTGCCTTCTGGCTGATCTACTCATCCCCCATCCTGCATTGGATACACCTGGAAAGGGCAGTGGATATCATGAATTTCTGGATAGAAAACTGTATTTAGGCCAACGGACTCAGGATTTTTGATTGCAAATAAAGACCTGGGATGAAATTTCCTGAGGCTGACACAAGTCCTCCATGGACTTTCTTTCCCAAATTGAGGAGCAAATGTGGTTTAGCGGGCACAGACAGGACAAGTGGTACCGGAAAAGCTGTGCATGTGTAGTCTGGAGAGAAATCAGAGGCTGAGATGTTTCTGATTGCTGCCTGGAAAGACATGGAAGAGGAAACACCCAGGAATGCAAGGAACTCTGGAAGGACACTGTTGGCACAAGCATGAATTGGTAGAAACCTGTCGTGAATAAATGTCAGTTGAAAATTGAAGGAGGGTTTCTCCCAATCATCAGATGAGGGAGTTTATAAAATAACTTTCCAGAGGGGTAATTGAGGGAGGAAACTTAACTGGTTCAAGATGGGAGGCTGACAAATTTCGGAATTTCAGTTTAGGATGGGGCTGGATTTGACAGTCTGGCCCCTCTTGGCTGTGTCCTGCCTCAGCCCAGGACTCGGCGCTCGTGCAGGGTGGGGAGTCCCTCTGCTCCCCTCGAGTTCATCCCTGCCCAGCCATGGATCCATGGGCAGCCCCGCTCTCGCCATCCCACTCCCACTCACCTGTCCCTGACACGGAGCCTTTTCTCCTGGTTAACAAGCCCTGACACGCCAGACATGGAAACTATGAAAATTGGCCAATTTTTTAATATTTTAAGCCCCATCACACAGCCTTTGCTGGGCAGAGCAAAGCGCTTTAGGACGCCTTAGCGAGGAAGTGGGAACTATCATTTGGGATAATCTGCCTGAGCTGGATTGACCTGCTGATCCCAGCCAGACCCTCCTCCCCCAGCACACCCCTCCCTACACCCGGCTCTGCTGCCCAGATGGGGAAAGGAAAATCATGGAAAATCACGGTTTGGGTTGGAAAAACCCTCTGAGTCCATCCAGCCCAAGTGTTCCCCCAGTACTGTCAAGGTCCCCACTGATTCCTGTCCCCAGCTGCCACATCCACAAGTGTTCGAACACTTCCATGGTGCCTCCATCACTCCCCTCCTCCTCACTTTGTCACCCCTGCCCAGCTGGGTGCCCTGCGGAGAGGCTGTGCCTGAGGAACAGGAGCAGGATTGGGAGTGGATGCTCCAGCCCCAAACCCTCTCCCAGCATCCCCTCTCAGCTCCCCCTTTCCTGCGCTGCCCGGGAAGGGTTGGGTGAGGTCCAGGCTCCTGCCCAGGCTCCTTCCTTAATCTAAATCAGGGAAAGGTATTTTTTCTTCTTCCTTTTATTCCACCCTGAGTGTTGTGCAGTTGCCACTGACAAAGGAGCCGGAATTCCACGCATTTCTCTGGCTGTTTAGCAGAGCTGCTGCCCTACTCTCCCCTGTCAGACACTAATCTCTCCTAATATTTAACAGTCCCAGTAGGCAGCAGGATTTATCCTCTGGCCTTTCTACCTGTCATTCCATCCCTTCTCACTAAGGAGCCCTTTGATTCCCTTCCGAGGAGAGGTGCCAGGACCAGCGTGATGGATTGGCTCGTGCTGGCAGTTGGAGGACCAGCTCCATTTCTCTCCACTCCAGCTGTCGGGTGTTTATCCGGGGCAGCTCCCTACAGCTGGGAAGGCCCCGGTGCCTCCTTGCAGGGAGCCGTGCGGATGGGCAGGCATTCCAGCCGGGAAGGGGCTGTGGGTGTTAATGCCGCAGCGCCTCAGGGCCCCGCTCCAAACCGCAGCCGGAGCTGTGGATGTCGGAGCTCCTGCGATGATCTGGATCTAAAACCCTCATCCATTTCAGGCAGGAATTCCTCCCCCAGCGCTCCGGGATCCCTTCCCAGCGCCCTGCCTCCACATGTTCCTTTTCCTCGGCATCCCGGCTGCCATATCCCTGGAAGCACAGCCCAGAGGGTGAACAGGCTCAGAAGGAAAAGGTGGGAATACCCCCGGGGGCTGCTGCTGACAGAGCTGTCCTGTCCTCATCCTGCAGATTGAGCCCACATTCCAACGGGGATGCAGCACTGTGGAGCAGGGATGCTGCATCCCATGAACAGAACCGGTTCCGAAGCCTCTCCTTGCTCGACGGGCAGGTGCTGGAGCAGCTCGGCAGCTGAAGGTGTCAGGGCAGCACAGGAGCTCTTTCTGTCACTAACAAGCTCTTTAATTGCCACTTCCTCAGGCCGGGATTGGAAGTGATTAACTCCGAGCTGTCCTCAGCCTGGGCTCGGGTTACAGCCAGGCCGGGCTTTGGGAGGGTCAGGGGCGGCTCCGCGGGGCGTTTCTCCATGGCAGGGGCAGAAACCCAACTCCATCGCTAATGGCCCTTCCCGACGTCACTGCCACCCCAGGCTGCCACCCCCGCCCCCCCCGTAAGGGGCTGTGGGGACACGATCCAAAGTTTCCTCCGGCTGCAGCTCCCCACAACTTCCTCACTTTGTTCCTTTCCGTCCCGCATAAAAGCGGCCAGGTCAGGGCTCTGCAGGGCTCCATCAGGACACGGATGATCCTGCAGAGCCGTGGAGAACAGGCTCCATGGAATCCCTCTGAAGGGGCCTGTGTTCAGCAGCACTGACCTGGGCCAGGATTTCCCAGGATTTCCCTTGCTTCCCAGATATCCATCATTCCTGGAAGTGTTGAAGGCTTGGAGCAACCTGGTCTGTG